>WBMV01001075.1:0-96465 GCA_013396655.1 Campylorhamphus procurvoides | reverse complement strand
TTTCATATATGAAATTATATATATATATATATATATATATATAATGACCATTTTGGGGAAAGGATACCACAAACATTTTGCCTAATTTTACTTTTGGAACAAATTTCATTAAAGGAATATAAAGATTAGTTCAATCGGTTAGAGAATTCATACCAGGTCCTATAAGCTCAGTACTTCGATAAATAATGTGATAATATTTTAGACTAAACTGACGAGTTCTGACACGTTGCAAATTTTCCAATCTATTTTCACTGTGTTAACATTCATTGCCATTAAAACTGACATTATTCCCATCCCGGATGAAGAGCAATTTTAAAATTAATTTTATTCCATTACAGATAAACCTTTCAATGTTTAGTACAGACAGATTAATGGCAGTACATAGGCAAAGCATTGGCCACGCAGAGTATTTTCTACTGAAATATAAAATTTCTTCTACTTTTCTGTCTCATTAATACCCTCCCTCCCTGCCTTTCTGATTTTGAAAAACTCTTGAATATAACCAAATTACAGAAGTGTCCATACATTTAGTTTTTAGGATACCTTGAGAAGGTAAAGTATCATGCTCATTAAACATAAAACCAGTAGTCAATATTAGACAGCATTTTCCTACAAAAGTTTTCAGGTGTAAAAAGGAGATGTAAAGCAAACCAGATTTTCTCATATGTGACTTCTTTGCTAAATCATGAACAAAGCATATACCTCCATGTTCATCACGTATGAATTCTGAGTTTGTAGGGAAGGTGTATACAACTGTTGTGGTTTAAGCCCAGCCGGCAAGTAAGTCGCACACACCCACTCGCTGCTCTCCCCCAGTGGGATGGGGAAAAGAACCAGAAGGATAAAAGTGGCAAAACTTGTGGACTAAGACAGTTTAAGAGGTAAAGTAAATGTCGTGCACACAAGCAAAGCAAAGTAACGGATTCATTCACCAGTTCCCATGGGCAGGCAGGTGTTCAGCCATCCTCAGGAAAGTAGGGCTCCATCACACATAACAGTGGCTTGGGAAGATCAAGTTCCATCAGTCTGAATATCCCTCCCTCTCCTTCTTCTTCACCTGGCTTTATGTGCAGAACATGATGCAAAGGAATTTCCCTTGGGTCACTTGGGGTCAGCTGTCCCAACTGTGTCCCCTCCCAGATTTCTCTGCACCCCCAGCATCCTCACTGGTGGGGTGTGGTGAGAGGCAGAAAAGGCATTGACCCTTTGTGAGTGCTGCTCAACAATAACAGAAACATCCTTGCATTATCAATACTGTTTTTAGCACAAATCTGAAACATATACCCATATAAGCTACTGTGAAGAAAATTAACTCTTTAACCCCAGCCAAACCCAGATGAGCTACTTTTGCAAAAATATTCCTCATCATTAAAATGGAAGAAACTTTCATCTGTTAGGTAGGGGACATATGGTGGTAGTGAAAACCACAGTCTGGTGTATGTATGTGAATCAAACTGTTAATGCATTTTATAATGCCTCGTGTCTAGATTCTTTTATTTTCAGCCAAGGAACAAAACATTTAGATATTGGATTGGGTAGTTGTCCACTGTCCATAGATGGCCTGATGGCTCCTAGTAATCTTTTCATATGAGTTGCCTCTCTAGATCACTGTACAGTATGATAATACATGCTCATGCATGAGGTAATCAGTCTTTGGCATACTAAAAAGAGAGAATAATAACATTTCTGTGTTAACATCACAGGCTGAATTTTCCCAAAATGGTTTGTTTCCTCACTTGGATGTAACTAGGCAGTATGAAGACTTTCTTGTCTTCTTCCTTAGGACCTTTGAAGTTGTAGGTGAAAGATATTGAAAGATGGGAATCTGTTCAGTAGGTGACCAAAGTGTTTAGGCACAAAGGAAAGTGTAAGAGAACTGATGCTCTTTATTTTCAAGAAAGAAAGACTAGTGGAGATTTACCATGATCTCGAACTATATTAATGTGAAATTGTAGAGAATCGACAGACTTTTTAAAATTATAAAGTAAAATTACTGTAAGCAATAAGAACAACTTGGATCCAGGAAAGTTCTAATTAGGTATAGAGGAAAAAAATTTACATGAGGATCATAAAACCTCAGAATGTGTCATCCAGAGAAGATACAGAACCTGTCTTTTAAGGTACTTAAACCCAAATGGTACAAGGCTCTGAGCAGCCTGATGTAAGTTGATCTTGTTCTACCTGAGAGCTTGAAGTAAATGAGGTCCAGCATCTTTTCCAATCTGAATTCTTCTATGATTCTCCCTTGGTTTGCAGGCAATGTTGTAACATTTGTCAGTGGAAAAATACAAGTTATTTCTCAGCACAACATCAGAGTCAAGAATGTGACCATTCCTGCATTCACTGTGACTTTTAGTGACAATTCTTTGCATAAGAATATAGAAAAGAGGAACAATGTGAAAAATGAAAAAGACTGAAGTTGCACAAAGTTTGGGGAAAAGTACCTAAATTTGTTGGATGAGATTCATGAAAACTGTTACACAAGTATGTTTTACTTTCCTTACCGTAGTCTGTGCTATTAAGGTTGAGCTATTTATTTCTCTTGACACAATCATTAGGAAAAGAAGAGGGAGCCCAGTTATAATGTTCCATATAATTTGGAAATGATTGGCACAAACTAAGCAACTCTGACCTTTCTAATGTTCCGACAGTCAGTCTGATAGCCTTTCTCAATTCTCCTTCTTCAGAGGATCAATCACCTTTGAAAAGCAGAAGGTGAAAAAAAAAAAAAAGAGACTGCTACTCAGCTGAACAAAACCTGTAGGGAGAGTTGGTTTTGACTGTTTGCATTCATTCACATAATAGTTCCTGCTAGAAGCCTGCACAATTGATTGCTCATTTAATGGCATTAAGTCTTGACTCAGAACTGCAATAACGACTCTGATCTATGCTTAAAATCAAAGTGCTGTTGTCACAACTACTGTGAGTGAGCACCTGGTGGATTGCTCAAAACATACATTGTAGTTTGCATTTTTTTTTTAAGGCAATAAGTCTGCATTTTAAAGTGCAAACCCTAATGTATTTCAAAAATAAAACAAAAACAAACCAAGCAACACCCTTTTACAAACTGAGTTATGGCTGGACATTAGGAACCACTTCTGGTTTCTAAATTCTGCTGAGGCAAATCTGTGAGTTCTGTGATAAATCAAATATCATAGATTATAATGCTAGAAGGGATACCAAATGTAATCTACAGTAAAACCTAAAATTAGCATTCTCAATTGTTAGCATGAACTAGAGAAACAAACCATCTAATTATTAATACTGTGTTTGATGCACAATTAGAATGCTCTCTAAGCTAGTCTGCTGGCTAATTATCTTGTAATTTAAATGTCCTATTATTCACTGAATTTGCTGAGCTTCAATTTTGAGACAATGTAAATTCTTAAACTTCAATAGGCAGAGCATATTTACTGAGTTTTATGTTTATACAGAGAGATTTGGAGTGTGATTCATGTCAACAAAATTTAACAATGAGACTCAATTGGAGGTGAAGAACCCTACATTTATGTGCGAATCTGTGAGGGTCTGTAAGTGTGTCAGATTTCCAAAAATCTTGGCTTTAGACAATGGAGTGAACAGCTCTTGGAGGTCTATGTCACTAGATGGACAACAGGTTGAGCAAAATTCCTCTCCAGGTTCTTTTGACTGTACTGTTCATGTATCTATTGACAACAGCCAGATTTTAGACATTTACTGCAAAAGTACTCATCTGTTTTCAGGATCTTAATTTGTACTTGAACCAAAATTTTGCTTAATATCTTTCTTTCTGCTGAGTGCTGGTATCTCAAACAATTCACCAAAATCTGAAAAAAATGGTGTATCTCTCCTCTGTCATAAAATGCATCCAAGAAGGATATGCAGACACCTAAAAGACAGCAGTAAGAAGGGAAAATATTTTCATAGTCCATAAGTGTCAGCCAATAAAGTCCTTTGCCTTAATATAACAAAAGACTGTAATTTTTTTTGATGGGAAGTAATGTTGTCAAAACCCATTTTCTAAGGGAAAGTCAGTTCAATTCTCAACCACGTAGAAACTGTAAGATCTTAAAAACTTCATGGAACTTACCATCAAAATACTCGAGCCTCCTTAAGCACCTTTGCATTTCCTTTAAAAACTAAGACTGCTCGAAATTAAGCAGATGGTTAAGTTCTCTGCTGCACTGGGGTCATTGCTTGTACTTCAGAGCATATGTGGGTTCTTGATAAAATGGACTGGAAACTAAATGAATGCAACTAAACTTCTGTGTATATGTTGTCTCCTGCTTTTGTTTAATCTACCTTTGTACTTCTCAGATCTCAAGGGTTGCCCATAGCATCTGCTCCACCTGCTGTGTCTTGTATAGAAATCTGAAATATGCCTGATAATAAGCTTCCACATATTAACTGATTAACACATAGAAGTTCAGGGATCTTTTAAAAGAGGCACAAAATCACTGTGAAATTCAAAACTAACACTGATGAATGACCTTAAACTCTAAATATATTGCTTTCTGACTCCTAAATAGTTTTATGAGAGTACTTTTTACTTCCCTGTTTGAGGAAAGGAAGTGAGAATTGGAGGAACCATACAGCCAGAAGGAAAAGGAGAAAGATTTGTTTGTTTGATGGTTTAATTGAGAAATGCATTTTACGTTTTTTCTGAAGGTTGTGGTGCAGTCAATCTGCATTTATGAGAGCAAAAAACTGGTGCCAAGATCTTGTTTGTTGCAACCTGTATTATAAACATGAGTGAAAGCCAGGCTGCACTTACACAAGAACAGCTGCAAGGATAGAGGTAGAACCTATTCTCTTCTATCTATTAATTCTTAAGGCAGAGGAAAAAAGTGTTTAACATTTTTTTCAGTAACTGCCCTATATGAGAAAGGAGACAAGAAACTGCTTGTTTCACTCTGAGTAAAAAATAGTTTGGCCAGATTGAAATNAAAAACCAAAAAGACCCTGCGGCACCATGGAGATAGATGATTTAATGTTTCAACAGGGACACGGTAATGGGATTATGTCCAAATATTTTCTTTCTTTCTTTCTTTCTTTCTTTCTTTCTTTCTTTCTTTCTTTCTTTCTTTCTTTCTTTCTTTCTTTCTTTCTTTCTTTCTTTCTTTCTTTCTTTCTTTCTTTCTTTCATCATCTATCTAAATAAAATTGTAATTACAAAACTAAACCAATACAAAACAATGATAGATGAGTTAAATTCTTAAAAATAATTTTAAATAAGGAATTATCATCTATTTTTCTGGATAGGGTCCCAGAATTTTCTTTGATTCTAATGACTCCTTTATGTTATAATCATTGATAAAATATTCAGGTGGTATAAAGTGTAGGGACTGATAAATAATAAACATGAAAACAACACAGTATCATGCATAGATTTATAAAATAAGGAATAATGCATATTTTATTGTGTGCATATATGATTAACTGGTTTAAGTACAAATTATATGAAACTTTTCACAATGTGAAGATTTTCAAAGGCTGTGGGGATAATGGTGGATAATCTACTAAGCATTGTCTTCTCAAACCTCTTCTTTTGGTAAAGAGATGTCTTCACCCAATGAATGCAAACCAAAGTCTCACAGCATTGAGAACAGATCTTTAGTGAAAGCAGAGGTATGAAGGCCACCAAATGTGTCCAGTCATCATTAGCACAGCTTCTGAACAAGAGAGGAATTACTCTTTCACGAGGGTAAGAGACCAACAGAAAATTGCTCCAGAAGCATCTGAGGCCTTCAAGTGTGAGCAACAGACTTTGTGATCTATGAACTCTTCATTTTGTCCAGTTCTCACACACAATATTCCTTAAGTTACTCAGACTGTCTTGAGTTCCTCTTATGGCAAGATCTTCACCGTGTATACATTGAAGTACCTTCTCTGTTATTACTCAGATTTCAGAAATACAGGAAGTTACACTTAAACATAACAAAATCTTCTCTAATGTTAGGATGATTTAACATTGTAATGAGTTGTCCAGGGAAGTTGTGGACACTCTGTTCTTGGAGTTATTAAAACCTTATTTGAATACACAACAAGGTGATCTATTCACAACTGCTTTGAGCTGTGGGTTGGACTATGTGGCCTTTGTTGCTCCCTGTCAGACTCAGCTGTTCAATGCTAGAATGCCTAGTGTTCATAGGGGAAAAAAAAATAGTGTCATCTGTAGCCTGAAAGGTTCTGGTTCACCATCAGCTTCTTCAGCACTAAAAGCATTACAAAAAAGGCAGTTGCAAAGGTGTTTCATCACCTTCCAAGGGATTGAGGTAATCCTCAGGCACTTCACCTACTCATCATAATCACTTGAAGATTATAAAGGCCTTGAAATTCTATCAGTCAACTACCTCACCTCTCATGTCGGTATCCCATCAGGACCCCCTGACTTACATAGGTACAATTTGCCTAACTAGTCTCTGAAGGTACCCTTACTCCAGACTTTTCCCATGGTCTCTGCAACCTGTGATTCCTGAAGGTCAGGCTTATTGGTAAAGAAGGAGGCAAAGAAGGGATTCAGCACCCTAACCTTCTCCATGTCCTGTGTCACCAAGTCACCTGACACACTCAGCAGTAGTCCCATATTTTCCATAGTTTTTCTACTACCCCCTATGCATTTAAAGAATAACTTCTTGCTGTCTTTCTCTTCTCTGGACACATTGATTTCCAGTTGGGCTTTGGCTTTCCGAACTTCCTTCCTCCAAGCTCTGGCAATGGGTTAGGGTTCATCCAAGGATACCTGTCCTAGCTTCCATTTTCTATATATTTGTTTATTTTTAAGTTTGGCCAAGAGCTCCTTCGTCATTCATGCAAAACACCTGCCATTTTTGTCTCTCTTCCTAACTTGGTGGGATGGATCACTCTTGGACAGAAGGTGATCCTTGGATATTAACCAGGGCTTTTTTGGGTCCCTCTTCCCTACAGTGCCTTTTTCCAAGGGACTCTTCCAAGCAGATCTTTGAAGTGGCCAAAATCTGCTCTCCTGAAGTCCAGTGCTTTTTTTCCTGCTCCATTTTAGGATTCTAAACTCCTGACTCTCATGATCACTGCAGCAAAGGCTGTCTTCAGGTTTCACATCTCCTATGAGCCCTTCCTCTTTTGTGAGTATAAGGTCCATCAGGACATCTTTCCTTATTAGGTCCTTTAGCAGGCACATCCACCCAGCAGGTTTCCCAGACGATAACCTCTGACTGACCTCAGTCTTATCATGGCTGGTATGCGGTATGTGCACTCATTGGCCCTGTGCAGGTCAACACCTATCATATTTGCATAGTGACTGTTGTGTGGTAGAAGGTAAGACCTCTGACCAGTGAGGGCACAAGTGACCGTATTTGACCACAGATCTGGTTTGAATGAGCTACAAATGGAATCCTGCAGGAAGATCAGTTGAGTCAGTCCTCCTTGGAGCAGTGTGCCTGCAGTTGAGACTCTCCCCTTGGCTCAGGTCACCAACTCAGCTAATTCCTTGAGGCTGAGAGGTCTTGCCTTATTAAGTGGGGGGTTGTGGATTCTGGAGAATTCTTAAGTCAGTCAGTTAGTATCAAGTTCATCTGAGATCATAAATCTGTATTCAACTGTTAGCAGAACTCTAATTGATCTGTTTGGTTTATCTGGTTTAACTGTTTTGTAAAATAAATCTTATTTTAATATGTATTTTTCATTTTTATAAGATGAGGACCAGAGCCTGTGATTATAAGACTACTAACCATCTGTACCAGTCTACCAGAAACAGAAATGATGGGGATTTTCAAATGTCCTAAGTTTCAGGTACTCATATACCTTTGACTTTCTAATTCTTTAATTAATTAAATGTATGTACAATGAATCCTAGCATAATGAAGTGTTTTTGACCAGAATGGAGAAAAAATAAAAAGCTATCACTAGTTTGAAAATTATGGATGTCAACAAAGACAAATTTTTAATGTTCACGTTTAACTTTGCACTGAGCCTGATTATTTCTATCTGGGCTTATTCATCCCATAAAATGTAAATTTTTTGCTGAACTGGGATTCACAGACAACATTATATATGAAATTATCTTCATATAATGAAATTATCAAAATCAATAATTGATGGAAATATGTCTCAGGCAGAGAGGACTTTCAATCAATTATTGTGCTGAAAGTCTTTTAATTGTTCAAAACAAGCAAGGGAAAGAGGAAACTGGCAACTGACTGAATTGTGTCTTCCTGTATTAGCCATCTTAGTCCAGATTCAGAAGCACCTTTCTTTTACTTTTTTTTTTTTTAATGTGCCTATCACAGTTTTGGGTGTTTTTTTTTTGCCTTTAGAAAAAGAAAATAACTGAATCTTTTGTTTCGCTAAAAATTAAACCAGTTTCACTGAGTCAGCCTTTTTCTTAGCTGTAGAAAACATACTTTTTCGCCATCAGTTTTAGTTTCAATTTGTAGTTCCCACTGGGACAAGTAACTGCCCCAAAGTCACTACATGCTTTGATTTCTTTACTTTCACTCACTACACAAATATTTAAAAATCACAAAGTAAATTAAACTCTATCAGGAGGAATTGAGAGAATCACTTCGCAAAAGAGAAGTATGCAAATGCACAACACTCTTCAAAGAAGTGGCATGAATTCCTTCAGACATAAGTGAAAAACAAGAGTTTTCCACAACCCAGATATGGTTACAAACCACTATGCTGATGAATCAAGAGGAAACTATGGTATTCTTACTGTGCTTTTCCTATGTTAATGAAAGTACTTTCCTGCTTACCACCATTTTCATTGAATCAGCTATTTCCAAGAAAGAAACAAAGATCTTTAACTGAACTTACCTAAGGTAACTATTTCTTTGTTATTGGCAAAGATTTTTTGACAAGTATTAATGTTTTAATTTTAAAATTTTTAATATTTTAATACTGTGATTTTAAATCTAAAGAAAATTATTCAAAATTGGCTCAAGCAGGAAAGAAGGTGAGAACCCAAAAAAACCAAACCATCTAGAACTGGGAGTTCTGTTTTTCGATTTTTTTCTGTCAGCCAGAATTAGGATCAACTGAAAAGCAAAAGAATGAAACAGCTTCAACTTTTGTTATCTACTGCTGAATCTTTGGAGATGAAAGCTGACCTATGTACTCTCAAGACTTTTGTGAATTTGAAAGTAAATAAACCAGAGCAATTTATTAATCACTACTGTAGGGTCATGGTTAAAGTGCAGTTTGGATAGTCACATTTGGCTCGCTTCTAACACTCTCAGTATCATCAGATTTTTCTTTTGCCACTTCCTGTCTCACATTGCAGTTTATGATAATCATATCTTATGGGGGGTTTTTTGATCAATAAGGGAATATAAGAATCCAAGAAAGTTACTTCTTTCTGCTGTTTGTTTGTTTTGGGGGAGGGATTGTTGGGTTTGGGTTTTGGTTTTTGGGATCAGTTTGTTGCTGTTGTAATTGGGGTTTTTGTGTTTTGTTTGTTTGTTTGTTTCATTTGTTTTGTTGTTTGTTTTTTTTTTAAATTCTATGGCAAGAAACAAATTCTCAGGATTGCAATCACTAAAAGAATAATAATTAAAAAAAATTAAAAAAAACCCAGAAAATAATTTGATTAAGAGGGTTAAAATTCTGCTCTTTAGAAAATTTCCAAATGTATTGTGAACATAGAACTTAATACCATGAAGAAGGAGTAGGAGATTGCTTAACTGCTAATTCATTTGAGTGCTGAAGAATGAAGTCCAGTGTTATGGACAACCTGATTATAATGAAGTTCAGCACATGTTATTTCCTTGATCTATTTTTTAATTACAAATCTCTTAATTTGCCAAATAAATTACTGTAAGTCCTATAGTTGATTGCGATGGGGGTGGGATGGGTAGCTAAGTAAGTTGATTTTTTAGATGTATGTTTCCAAATCCAACAGTACATTATTTTGGAAATTATGGCAGATGGCCTGGGAAAACCAAAACCAAACAGAAACAATTGACTGCAATTTATGTAATATTTTAAGAAGTAATGTTAATTCATTGTCTGAATTGTTGTTGAAAATGTCTTCTTTTTGATTTCATCTTCGTTTCTTCACTTTCTATCAACTCAAATCAGGTATATAGTAACACAAACAAAACAATCTGTTAGTGTACAGATGAAAATTCCACTGACTATAGAAACAGTAAGACCTACAAGAAGAAGCCTATAAGTACAGTAAGTTTTCCAATGGCTTTTTAAAATACATCATTTGCCACTTCATATTGCTTGAGACTACTTCTTTTAGCAGGCCTTTGTATGTTTTGTCTAGGTTAAGAAAAAGATATCTTGACTATACAGCTTCCACAAGTGACTTACAGGAAGACTAATTCTTGTTATTAATAAAATTATGTATCCAGAAAGACATTGAATGTTTTCACTGATAATAAATGGCAAATACATTTTAGGCTCATGATTTGTAAACACAGACTGACAATTCCAAGGAACATAGAGTTATCCCAAAATTGAATCATTATTTTGGCAAATCTGTATAGATGTAACTTGCTATCTGAAAAAAATTAGGACTTGATGAAAAGTCCAAATTTTTTTTTCTATTTTCTGTGTGTTACTATCAAAATTGAATTGCAGTTACTATATTCAACTTAATGTCTAATAAGCAAAGTCCTCTTCCAGGGCATGTTTTGCCAAAGAATGAACTTTGAAATATCCTTCCTCAGTCTGTAGACAGTCATATGTCAATTATGTTAAATTTCTTAATGTGAGCCTAGTGTTTGTCACCTATAAAATATTTAAAAAACATGTCATGTAATTTAGGTCTCATGGAGTCATTTGACTTAATATAGTCAGCATTACCCCATTCATTGTTGCTTAATTAGATTACATTTATAAATTTTGATTTTTAATTTTATCTTAGTCTAAAACATCAACAATAGCTATCTGAAGAGTACCTGTTTTGATTTTTGTTGCAATTAATGAGATTTTTTTTTTCCAGTGGAGACAAGGATTGAATCCTTTATTATTTTCCATTGACATGCATTTTCCCACCTGGTGCTTCCTGAAAAAATGCTGTAGGGAATTTTACCGTATAGTTAAGGCAGCAGCTGTCATCAGCTCTTGGTTTCCATTACTGCAAATGAAGTAGTGTTGGCAGTACTTGCTTATAAGCTCTTATTTGATTCATAAATTATTCTGTCACTGATGTCCTATCTGCCCATCCTGTTATTGTAATTTGGGACAATGATGACTTTCCTTGTCAAATCAAATAGTTATAGAGACAGTAACACACAAGATCTGAGTGAAAAGCAAAAATAAAAACTAATATTATTGTATAATTTTTGCAGGGCCACAGAATACTTACTTTCTTCATCCCTCCCAACATCATTTTCTGTTTTACCACAGAGTTGTGTTTGCACAGGCAGTTGTATTTCTCTTTGTGGAAGTACTCCAGGTATCTTCTGGTATGCGAATGTCTTAGCTATGAATAGGGCAGTTTAATTTCTTGTAAAACTTATTAGCCATCATGTAGTGATATTCACTTAGTATTGTACAAGAACCAAGCCCATCAATCTCATAGCATAAGAACTAATCTCTTCTGCTAATGGCAAAATCCATATGTAGATTTTATCATGAGCTACCATTACACTGCAGTATTCGGGTTCGTAAACTGAATTATTTTTCTTCCTGGCTGTAACACTGTGAATTAAATATATAATAATTGATGACTCCACACCTGCTATAGTATCTCTCTCTCTCTAAACATATATAGATAGATATAATCTGGTATATTTACATTGAACAATTTAAGATGAATAGTAACTGAGTTTCAGAAATATTCACCTCATCTCTAGTGCAAAAAAAGTTAGCACTTACTTTGTTTTAGTCATCAGTGCTCTTAAGAGAAAAAGACTAAATAATTGTTCTATTTCTGAAGATCCATCAGCGTAGTGGTGGCTGGAGTGGGAGGTTATGAATGAATCTGAGAGTAAAGTATGTCACCAGGCTATCACACTGCATACAACAATTACATTTAGCATAATCCCAACTTCCATCTGGATGGGGAGATTGTTTCTTTCAATAGTTGTTTGTATGATAATTAATTCTGCATAATTTGCAGTTAACATTAGAGCTGTTTGAAAAGCCTTTAAGAACATAATTGTTGTTTGCTTATTTGTTGGGGTTGTTTGTTTGTTTTGTTTTTTTTTCAGAATTGCACCATGGTCATATTAAAAGAATGATGTTATGAATTTTACAGTGAAGCATTTTCCTATTTTGTTGATGAAGAGCATGTTGTTGAAGGTAAGATTGTTTGAAGTGAGAAAACAGCACAAATAGCAGTGAGCATATGATCCTTGTGTCATTTTTTTTTCTGGAGGGATTACTTTTGTTTGGTTGTCTGTATGTTTAAGGTCATGATTAATCAATGTAGTTTAATCAGTTTGAGGAAAGGTATATTGATACACAGCACTAAGATGAGTTTAAACTGCTAAAAAGACAAACACACAATGAACAACAAAAATGAGTCTTCCGTGCTGCTACCAAAATCGATTTCAATAGCAATCACTTAACGTTGTAATGCTATGCTTGTGATAGAGTGAAAAGGTGAGTACAATTTCTTGCCTAGTTAACAATGTAACTTTCAAGCTTCCCTAGGCAGGAGTTGTGATCACAGTGTCTGGCAAAGTCATTTTTCCACAGACCTTGTGTTTGTCATATTGTTCTCCAGAGCTGAACAGTTTGTCTGTAGCATTTTTAGCTTCACAGCCTGCCTTCTCTTCTTTCTTGATTTCTTTTAGCAAAATTGGTGATAACTTTTTGTCATTAAGAACCTATATTACATGGCAATTATAAAAAATGGCTGATTTTCACATTGCTATTCTTAAATTTTTCACCCTTAAGGCTCTGCATCTTTGTTACTGCAAGCAGAAAATGTTATCCCTCTGTGGCTACACCCTCCCCCACTTAAAAAGAAATAAATTAAAAAATAATGCTGGAATGTAACTAGGTAGCATGTTCATTGCTTATGAGATATCTCTGTTGTGCTACAGAAGTCTGGGTGAAAGTGGAATAAACAGGTTAACTCCCAAATAATCACCTCCTCTGTAAACAGAAAGGATCATCAGTATGATGAGGAACACTTGCTATTGGAAGTATATTCTTCCTTTTATTCCTGAGACAAATGAGTAAAAGCAGCTCCTACCTACAATAAAAAGATTTTTTTGTCATATTCATTTAGGGCAATGTGTGAAAAAGATATGTGCTACATGTTACATGTGAAACCTGTACCCTTTCCAAAGGGTGTAGCCTCTACGCGTTAACTACTAGTCAATGATTATGTAAGAGATGGACACACAGAATGTTCAAATCAGCATAGTATATCAACATTTTTCTCCTGAAACAACCAAAAACACTTAAAAAGAAGTCCAGAAAGAAATATTCTTCTTTCAATAAACACATTAAAATGAAGCCTATGAAAAAAAAAAATGAAAATTTTAAAAGACTGAAAGAAGGAATAAAAAAGAGTGAAAGGAAAACAAGATGTAAAACGAGGGAAAAGTAACACCATGTAAGAAATGTCCCATACTCAATTATTAAAAATGAATTTCCAACTTTTTAACCATTTTGGTAGCATACATCACAGTAATTTGCAGCAAAACCTACGGTATTGAACAAGTTACAAACTTTAAAAATATCACTGTTTCATTTCTTTTCATTCTTTAAAAGAATATTGCAAAATTACTAAATACTTAAGAAACTAAAAACAGTTTCATCCCTTGGTTTCTGGAAAATTGGTCCTTCATTTTGTCCCACTGGTCTATGATTTGCAATTGCAAGTTATATCGCTGGATCCAGTACTTTTTACTACACTTCTATTTAGCTTATTTTTCTTCCTTTTGTTTAATCTTTTACCATCTCCTGCTGTTTTGGAGAGAAAACTATCGGTTCTCCTGCCTATTTGCTTTTATATTACATCTATTCAATTGTACTATATTCTCTTCAAATACTTTTGCCACTTGGGGTCTTAAGACAGAAAAACTGTCTCCAAGATGATATTTCAAAAACAATTTAGACAGCCATCATTCACTCTTTTCTGAAGTATCAGCACAATCAGTAGATGATACAATAACACCAATGGGTTATCAGATGTGATGTGTTCCATGCCAACAATATTTCTTACTTAAAACCCTGCTGTCTCCCTTAAATATATCACTCTATTAGAATTTTCTGACATTTTATAACTAGGGAAAAAAAAATAAATTGTTTTCCGGAGTATATTCATTCTATTCAGTGAGTAGTTCCTGCTTACACTTACACAGTGCTTGTACAGTAAGTTCCCAATCTGAGCAAGTATGTCTACAGCTATGACAATGACAGAAAATACAACATTGACTATAGACAAACTAAGTGGCCCTCAGCTTTATCAGTTTTTGGGTACTACTGGCCTGGAAGTTTTCTCTAGAAATTATTCTCTATTTTCCCATAGAATTTAATTCTGTGCCATTTATGTAAGTAAATGAGTTTGGTTTTTCTACTCCACCAAAATAAACAGAAAAAAAATCATTAAACTTTCTGGCCAGATCCTAGACCTCGAAAAAGGCCCAGGCTGGCTGTGTTGTGTGCTCAGACAGCAGATCTGGGTTAGCCAGGGAGCTGCCTTGTTGTCCTTGAGATGGCTTTGAAAGGACAATTGGTCCTGTGCACCCGTAACGAGCAGGAGCTGAGACCCCACGCACGTGCGACATAAGGGCTAGTTTTTTAGCTCCACCTAGTGGAGTCTTGAAAGGTCTTCTCTGGAAGTCTGCGTCACCTCAGTACATTTGCACATAAACCATCTAGCACTATTTATCGAGTACTGGCAGTCCTTCAGACACTTCAGCCAGCTCAGCCTTGCCAGATTTGTGTTGGTGATCTCTCTCTCTGTGACAGTGGCATATCAGTGTCCCACAGTGTGGGCTCAGTACTTTCACTGGGAAGGTAGTCTGATGCTCAAAATCCCATACATTTATTTGGCTAGTTTTGAAAGTTAAGAGTGCATAGATTCAATATGTTAAGTCTAGGTAAAAGGTTCCTGAAATACAGGAATTTGGGAAGAGAAAAATAAACAGCTTTTTTAGAGATCAATGGACTCTTCCTCAAACCTTTGGCTGATACTGTTTGAGATCAGATCCTCAGTGGCTTTTGCACAGGACCACTATTTTTCTGAGAAAGTGGAATTTAAAATTATAGCCTTGAACAAACAAGGCACAGCTCTTGCTGTGTGCATGTGTAGTCTTACCAATCATTTGGATTACACTGTGCAAAGAGGGACTGATTTACAGAAATAATTTTTAACTTCTAAAACTCCTAGCATTTGAAAATATTAGGTAGGTTATGGAGGTATGCAGAAGGTGTACAGTGTAAACAAAATGTGGCTCTTTTCAAGAATTCAAGAGATGTGTTTTTCCTGCAATTCATTAAGTCTTCTTCCAGAACAGGCTTCTTCCTACAGAAGAGGGTGGGCAATGCAGCAGGGCACGGGAAAATGGAAGGTATATGTGCCCTCTGGAAAATTTTGGGGTTTTTTTTAATATTAAAAAAAAAAAGTTCACTCTTTTCACTCTCTATCAACTTTGTAAGTGCTGTACCTCCATGTGGTAAGTGAATGTATGTGCTCAGAGTATGCAGGGAGCATGCAAACTAGTATAGATGATGCCACATGTTTCAGACCATCTTCATCTGTCTGGAATGGTTTTACTGAGCTGAAATTCTTCCTGCAGTAATAGAGTAGTTTTTATTTGAATTCCATTGAAATTTGATGTGTTTCATGAGTAAGGTAAAATTAAGTATCCAAACCAAATTAATTGACATAAGATTGTGGATATACAGTGTTTCTGAAGGTCAACAAGTGACTGATGCTGTACATTTAGTCCACGTCACTGACCAGACTGCGCACAAATCCTTGCCACAAGACAGTTATCTCAGTATGCTCTGCTCATTACCTTTTCCACTGGCAAAATTTTTAACATTCACCGAAGAAAACATTCAGACAGTTTAGGTAATCACCAGCCTAAATATTAGGGTTTGTGAGAGAAAATGGGTTCCCTGACTGCAGCCAAACTCTTTTTCCTTCATGTCACACAGTCTGGATTTCCTCATGGGTTTTAGGGACTCACAGAAGGTTGGCCTTCTTTTCCCAAGCTCAGGAAGTCAACCAAGGGCTGTAGGGGGCTACTATTTGGAGTTAGTCTCAGAAACTCTGTCTCTGCAAATGCGGCAACTAGGTTGATAGCAATCGAAAATCTGAAAGGTCTGAAAGGTCTAAAATTTCAAATTAAAGACTGAGACATGATTCATACAACTTGTTGTGGGTAGGGAACCAACAAAGGGACTGTGAGAAAAAGAGAGAATAAGACCTAGACCTAGCTGTGAAGGTGCAGCTGCAGCAAAGGTAGGAAGTCCAGCTAGGTTAAGCTCATAAAATAAAGTCTTGAATACTGTACTATCTAAGACCTACACTAATATGTGACATGTACCTGTTTCTAACAAGACTATAGGGCAGAAATGATGCCATGCAGCAAAGAGCAACTCTTCCTACACTGATATTATTTTAAATATGTTGACTTGCTGGGTGAGCAGAATAAATAAAATTAGAATAAATTGGAACTGTTGATAAATATGGTTTGATTTTCAGGAAGGGGCAAATGAAGAAAGAAATAAACAGATATGTCTTAACTCATATTCATAATTTATTGTAGCAACTTCCATTAATTTGGGGTACAGATTAAGCTCTCTGGTGTTTCACATTAACAAATTAGTGGAATGGTTCTTTTTTGGTGTGTTTGGTTTTTCTCTATGTTTTGCTGTCCTGTGGCACACATTCAATGTCCTGGTCAAAAGTCACTCATTGGTGCACATCCAGAACACCCCCAGCAAAGCAGACCCAAGGACTTCCAGCAGTTGTCTCTCTGCATAAATTGTGTATGCCCAAAAGCAACACCTGCTGCAAGGTGTCCATCTAAATACACAATATGGAAATAAAGTCTTGGAGACATAATGGATCATAGCAAATATAACCATGATCATTTCCTCTTTGCAATCTATCAGTAAGTAATAGAACTAGAACCAGAGATTTCACACAATCACAGGATGGCTGAGGTTGGACAGAACCTCTAAGGGTTATTGGCTCAGGTAGGGCTACATAGAGTCAGTCTCCAGGACGAAGTCCAGACAACTTTTGGATATCTCCAAGGAGGGAGATTCCACAATCTCTCATGGGCAACCTGTGCCAGTGGTCAGTCACCCTCACAGTGAAAAAGTGTTTCTTCATGTTCAGATATACCATCCTGTGTTGCAGTTTGTGCCTGTTGCCTCTTGTTCTGTCACTGGGCACCACTGAAAAGAGACTGGCTCTGTCCTCTGCACCCTCCCTTCAGGTGTTTATACAGATTAAGATTTCCCCCTCACTCTTCTTTCTTCCACCTTCAACAGTCCCCACTCTTTCAGCCTGCCCTCATGGAAGAGATACTCTAGACACTTAATCATAGGATGATAGGATCATAGAATCCTAGAATATTCTCACTGGAAAGGGACTTGCAGGGATTGTCTAAGTTGCACTCCTGGCTCTCCACAGGGCAACTCCAAGAATCACATCATGTGCCTGAGAGCATTGTCCAAATACTTCTTGACCTCTGTCAGGCTTGGTGCTGTGATCACTTCCCCAGGGAACCTGTTCCAGTGCCCAACCACCCTCTGGGTGAACCTTTTCCTAATATCTAACCTAAACCTCCCCTGTCACAGCTTCATGTCATTCCCTTGGGTCCTGTCACTGGTCACCACAGAGAAGAGATCAGCACCTGCCCCTTCTCTTCCCCCCATGAGAAAGCTGCAAACTGTAATGAAGTCTCACATTAGTTTTCTCTAGGTTGAACAAGCCAAGTGACCTCAGTCACTTCACCTCTAGACCTTCCATCATTTCAGTGCCCTCCTTTGGATTCTTTCCAATAGCTTAATATTATTCTTATATTGTGGTGCCCAAAACTATACTCGAGGTGAGGCCACTCCAGTGCAGAGCAGAGTGAGACAATCCCCTCCCTTGACCAACTGACGAGGCTTTGCCTGATGCCCCCCAGGACACAGCTGACCCTCCTGGCTGCCAGGGCACTGCTGACTCACATTCAACTTGCCATAGACCAGAAACCCCAAGGTCCCTTTCTGTGGCACTGCTTTCTGGCATCTCATTCCCCAGTCTGTACATACATCCAGGGTTGTGCCTTTCCAGGTGCAGAATACAGAACTTTATTAAACTTTCTACAGTTAGTGATTGTCCAGACCATTCTCATGGTCTCTTGCTGGACTGCCTCCAATATGTCCATGTCTTGCTTGTACTGAAGACCCCAGAACTGGAAAAAACACTTTTAGTGTGGCCTCACCAGTGCTGAGTAGAGGGAAAGGGCCACCTTCCTCAACCTGCTGGCAGTACTGATGCAACCATTAGCCTTCTCTGCAGCAAGGGTCCAGTGCTGGCTCATTTCTGCCATAAGCATAACAAAAGTCTTTTATACCTCTGTGTTCAAGTTAGGGGAAAGTAATTAGGAGATATCTTGCATCCGAAATCTAGCTATGGCTGTATCACATCTTCAACTTATCTAAAAACATTAACTATGCAAACAGCCATCATCTCCTACAACAAAAATGTCTCAATTAAATAAAACACAAATCAAACAAAAATCTCTGAAGAAATTAACCAGAAATGAAAAATACCAGGGTTTCATTAATGCAGAATTACAGTTTCTAGGTGTTGTCTTTCGGTGTGCCACATAAGTTCACTTCATTAAAATTCAGGTTTCTGAAAACAAGCACAGTCAAAGGAAATACTGTTGCCTAATTTTGTCATTTTCAGTAAATGCCCCTGACACAATAAGCAGTATATATATACCTTCTGTCTTTGAAGTGCACTGAAAATGAAAATACCTACAGTATCCCTGCAGTCAAATGTTTAGGGTAAATTTAGACCATACAGTGGAACACAATGTAGTTTCCAAGGCTTGCAGAGAAGAGAGCCAGCATAGCTGCATAACCACTGCAGTCTGGAAAGAAAAGATTTATTATTTTGGTGCAGGGTTGCGTGAATGAAGCTATATTTCTTCCAGACTGAATCCGGCTTCTATCCAGATATTTCAAGCCCACTGTACCCTCCAGAACTGTGTAGGATCATATTAGTGAGCATGAAAGCCCTACAGACATCCCATTGGTTTAGTCCACACAGATACAGAAAATCTTTCCTCTCCAAATTACTTCTATTTCATAAACCTATTTATCTTCATACTCTGCAACTTATCTTGCAGCTGAAAAGCTTGAAATATCACCTGCTAAACTGAACTGAAGATATATTTTGGTCTTTGAATTTCAGCAAATACACCATGCAAAAATACCCAATATTTGCTCTTCTATATGCCAATTTCTTGCAAAGCAACAACATGACATTGTCTTGATCAAATTCATTGTGCAGCCATCAAAATATGAGTTTGAAATTTCCAAAGTTATTAATTCTGACCTAAGTAAAGAGGTCAGAAGTCTGGGATAGAGGTCTAATGGTAATTAATTTGTATATTCTATGGCTATCTGTGAGTATATTGTACTATCTGTGAAACTGTGGGGTTAATAAAATTTAAAATAACAGTATAACTGTTAATATCTTGATTCTATTTATTTCATACCTTTTATATAAACATGTAGAACTGTTTAGGTTTTAGTTTTGTTTTGTTTTTTGTTTTTTCTTCTGTGATACTGTCAGCAAACTAGCAAGGGTCTGCTACAAAGCAATCTAAAGTCTGAATATTTAGAGGGACTGTTGACATACTTTGCAAACTATCAAGAATTCAATACTATATATGTTGGTATTTCAGTTTAATTATATTTGAAATGATTGTAAATATTTAAAGGAATTTCAGTAACCTATTATAACTAATGATTTTCACATAGACTTACTGAAGACTTATTGCAATATGCAAAAATAACCAACATTTCAGTTTTTAACTGATGTTAAGACGGGACATATTAATTATTTTTTTTTTTAAACCCAAAAATAATCCCTTGTATGTATATGTTATTTGTTTATATAGTTAATATATAACATATATTACATAACATAACAAAGAAGAGGTATGAATATTTCCCTCAGGAAACACAGTAAAGGAAAAAAAATCCCATTCAAATTCGAAGTTCAAATACAAAGTTAAGTCACCTGGTGAATAGGTAAACAACATAGGGGAATACCTGCAGAAAATACAGGCATAGCTGGGAAGGTCTGGTTGAAGCAGAGACATCTGTAGACTGACTACATCCTTCTTACTTTATTTGATAGATAGGTTGCTTCTTACTGCAGGGAAAAAGTAAAAAAATCTTCTGTTACATTCCCTAAGGTCAGTGACAGCATTTTCAGAGCCTTTGATTTATTAAATCCAAAGGTTGCCTGAGACACTCTCCTTCAGACTGTACCTTCAGCAGGGAGTACTGCACAGCAGAACTGGCAGTAGATCCATTCTCCTTCCTACCTCTGGCCAAATCCTTATAGAGCACAGTGCACACGTTCAAGGGAACAATGACGTCCTCATTCCCTCCCCAGACTGCAGCTGACTGACAGATCATTATCTGTCTCTGTATGTTCTGCATATCTCCACCTAACATGTCTTATTTACTTGCATGAATAAATTAGAGAAGGCAGCTCAGACCTGTCACATCTCTGCTTCAGAGTAAGTGCTCTGAAGGAGTCTAGAGAGCACAATTGCTTCATTGGAAGAGACATTATTAGAAATTAATCCCCAAACGTGGCATCAGGTTTGGCTCTTAAAGGCTAAGTAACAAAGGTCACCATAACCTGTGACTGTCCTTGCCTGTTTGTTAGCCTTCTGTGATTCGTAAAGTTTTGTTATCTAATAAATTGAATTTTGATGAGACAATTGGAATTGCTTCCTGTCATACATATTCCCAGCTCTAAGCTAGATAGAATTATTCTTTGGGTCTTGAATGTCTAAACTGTTCACTTATATTTTATGTATAAGAGCTGAACAGTTCTCCACTGAACTTATTCACTTTAAAAAAAGGGAAAAGATATGGAAATAAGAATCATTACTTTTTATGATGTTGTGGGTTTTGCAGTTAGAATTGTTTTGGTTTTGGTTTTCTTTTTCCTGATGATTTTACATAGTAAGAAATTACAATATAAATAGAGTTCTGAGGACTACATTCCTGGAATTGAAATCCTTTAGGTTGCCTTATCCAGCATCTATGAGATATCAACATTCACACCATAAAAACTACCATTTAGTTGTAGCCTAATCTCATGGGCTCCAACAATCTCTCAGATAGCTAAGATCCTCATTGCTGTCTTTCATAGAACACCTAAATTGAGATGTTTCCTGTAGTAAAAAGAGTGCTCCCATGGCAAAGACCTGGGAGCCCATAGAGTTATCAAGGCTAAACATTAACAAATCCCAACCAAAGTGAGTTAATCAGAGTTTTATTAACCTGTCTAAACCAAAAATTTCTGAAAGAGGAGGGCTGAAGGAAGGTTGCCAAATAGTGGAAAAGCAACATGTGAGTAAAAATGACAGGTATGTTTTCTGTCAGTTGAATTTTGGCGGTGTGGCTATATTCTATTTTTGATACAATATATTCAGTTTTTAGTTGTGGGAAGGTGGACAGCAAGCAAAACACAAAGGGAAAAAAAAGAGTTAGTTATGTACCAAATATAAGAGATGTAATCCAATTTTGTCTTACAAGGTTGTCTTACATGTTCAAGGGGTACCCCTGTGCAAACCCCATGCAGTTCAACAAGCCCAAGTGTAAGGTTCTGCACTGGAGTCAAGGTAATCCCAAACATAAATGCAGTCTGAAAGAAGAGTGGATTGAGAGCAGACCTGAGAATAAGATCTTGGATGTGTTGGTGGATGAGAAACTCAACTTGATTTGACAATGTGCACACGCAGCCTAGAAAGCCAATTGTATCTTTGGCTGAATCTAAAGAAGCATGACCAGCTGTTCAGAGGGACGATTCTGCCCCTCTATTGCACTCTCCTGAGACCCTATCTGATGTACTTCAACCAGCCCTGGGGACTCCAATATGAGTAAGACATGGACCTGTTAGAGTGAGTTCAGAGGAGGGCCACAAATTGGTCAGAGAGCTGGAGCACCTTTCATATGAAGACAGGTTGAGAGAGTTTGAGTTGTTCAGACTGGAGAAGGGAAGACTCTGGGGAGACCTTACAGCAAGTCTCCAGTATCTACATGGGGCCTACAGAAAAGCTGGAGAGGGACTTTTTACAAGACAAGGTAGTGATAGGACAAGGGATTATGGCTTTAAACCAACAGAGGGAAGGTTTAGATTAGATATTAGGAAGAAATTCCCTATTGTGAGAATGGTGAGGCACTGAAACAGGGTTCCCAGAGAAGCTGTGAATTTGCCATCCCAGAAAGTTTTCAAAGCCAGGTTGAATGGGGTCCTGAGCAACCTGGTCTAGCAGAAGATGTCCCTGCCCATGGCAAGGGCCTTGAAACTATATGATCTTTCAGGTCCTTTCCAATCCAAACCATTCTTTGATTCTATGATTAAGTGGTGTCTGATTTAGATTCTTCAGTTGAAAAGAAGATTCATAGCTGAGGAACAGAAAGTTATATCAAAACAAGGAAAGAGAAGATGAATAAAGTAATAACGGTCTGAAAAAAGTATTTCTTTTAATTTCTCCTCAGAAAATTATATTCTGCTTTACCGTTTGTTTACACTAGCAACACAGCAGAAAAACTTATATTTCAAAAGTGATCACAATATATTCTAATGTTTAAAAATCTCAAATGTTTTCATTTTGTTAAATATACTGTAATATAAATGAGCAGAATCAGAAAGTAAATTGCAGTGAAAAGTTCTAATAACATTGAAGTAAAATATTTTGATTTTGTTCATATAATCTATGAGCTATATATCATGTATCTTTTTTCCTGTAAATCATATTGTCAAAATTTGACATATTCTTTCAAAAAAAGAAGTTTTAGATAAAACAGTTCTACTTCATGGACAGCTTCTTCATCAAAAAGAAAATTTAATTTGTTTCTCCTGTAGGACTTGTACACCCAGATTATCTCAGAACTAGGAAGGACATGTTGTATTGGCCTGAATGTTGATGGGACCAGAGCAAAAACCTGTTTAAAAATCAGAAGCTAAAAATTATGGGAAAATATCAAACAGCTAATGTAGTTTGTGATTTAGGTTGTATGTCAAACATAAATACTTTCCTAATGTCCCTGTTTCTTTAGAATAGAAGTTGCTGCTGTGTGCATATTCTATGATGAGTGGAATCAAGAATTTCATCATACTGATTACCAGCCGTTCTAATTTGCTTCAAGCCTCTTCCTCTTAAGGCTTTTTTTAAGGTTTTCTGTTGATACCCTCATCCACAGTAACTGGCACTTAACTTGGATATTTTGAGCTAGGCCCAATTGAGTTTTGTGTTTTTCTTATCCTATGTAGTTCTCAAGGAAAAAAAAGATACATCTTTTCATAGACTTAAGTTGGATCATTATATTTATAAAGAATAAGAAGCCTGATAACATGTAAGCCATATTCATAAAGCAGAACATAACTTGGGTCACTGTTCTTCTGTTACTTTCCACACCCAGTATGTACTAGCTCCATAAGGATAGTAAGGAGAAGAAGTCTGTACTCTTATTTTCTTAACTGAAAAATTGATTGTTTGTGTAATGTCTTTCCAAGTGGTTAAAATACTTCTGATGAAAAGACACAGACTTCACTGAAATCTGAAAGGTGCCTCAAATATTTACTTGCATTCTTCTGGATTTAAAAGTTTTTATTTATTAACCTCCTGGTTGATACATGTCCAAATACTTAAAAAAAAATGTTTAGTTTTAAAATTTTGTTTTAAAAAGAAAATATCATTTTTTTGTTAAACATATGTGTTAAGAGGTCCTCAAATCCTATACTTCTACCAGATTTTCATATTGCATGATATTAGGATATCCAGCATCTGTTTTGAGAATTGTTACTACAAAGATGTATTAAGATTTTGGATAAAATAAAATCTTTTTTGAAGTTTCACTCACCAGTGACTATAACCCACAGGTGCTAGCTAAAGGAAACCATACAACAAAATGTAGTGACATTAGTGGAAAGTAGTTTCTACTGCTCAGTGGAAAATCAATAGCTCCTTGAAAATTGCAGCTACTTAATTTGTTTTGTGCTCCAGCCTGTTTTTCAGTATTGTAGCATATCAGTACCTCACTGCTTGACCCTTCAAACATGGCAAATTATATCTTGGAAGCCTCAGAGATTTCAAGACCTGAATCTGGAAGTAGAGAAGCACTGAACAAATCTGTGCTGATTGCCAGAAAACTACTGTTCTTAAATATGGGTCACGAACTAGCCTTCCCAGAAATATCTTGCCAGCAGTGAATCATGTTCTTAAAGGTCTTTTCCAACCTAAATGATTCTATGATTTTGCTAGAAGGCAGGATATTGACAGTGGAGGGGAGAATAAGAGGTCTTCAAAGGGGAGGTATTGATTTCTTCGTGAATTTTTAGGGAAGATCGTCAAGATTTGCAGCTTAAGGAAATAAAAATTTAGAAAATAATTATTACTCTAATATTTTTTCATTGACTGAGAACTAAATCTATCCTTAGCTAAATCAAATATATGGCATATTTATTCAGTCTGTGGGTCTGGATAAATATGGTATAATAAATTTATCTTATCTAATTTGCATTGTTTAAGACACAGGCATTTATGTTCCCAGTAGGAATTCAGATAAATCTGGTTAAAGGATATGTTGGACCAGGCCAACATAGTCTGCTTCATGTCATATCCCTAAGCTTTAAGTTTGCTCTACCAAGTTACGATACAATTCATTCGTCCCTGACATTCCACACTAGTGTAACACAGCAACTCAGAGATTTCCCTTCCTTTCCTTTTTTATCAGTCTGTTTTAGGATCCAAACTCAACAGCAGTTGCATTAGCTAGCTCATATGTTATCTACACACACACACTTTCAGTCAGGATAGTCACTGGAGGCTGTCCGTCAGGATCACACACTGCAGATCAGTGCAGGTTACAGACCATGTGCACCTACACTTTGGCTAAATAAAAATGTGATTGCAATTAAGGAAAAATAAAAGGTGCTGTGGAAATTTCCCTTTACCTCAAGCTCTGACAAAACTTAGATTGTAAGTAAGATTTTAAAGATCTAAAGTTTTGGAGTCTCCCCCTCTACCATTTTTTCCCTTTGTTCATCTGTTGGGTTTTGGTGTTTTTTTGTTTGCTTGTTTTGGGTTTGTTTTTGGGGGGTTTTTTGTTTGTTTGTGGGATTTTTGGGAGGCTTGTTTTGTTTTGGGGGTTTTTGTATGTGTTTTGGTTTGGTTTTGGTTTGGTTCAGTATTTTACTGCTGTATTTCTTATTTATTTGTAGTCAGTTTCAGTTAAATATGGGAAAACAAGCTTTTGGTTTTCTGCCTTCAAAATGTTATGTTTTTTTATTTCACATTCATAACTTCGTTTTCAGAACCTGCTTTGGCTAGGAACATCACTGGCAAAAGGTAAAGAAAGTCTTACCAACACACTAGCTTGAGCAGTTATTACTATCCTTAACTTCAGAAAATTCTTTCGATGCAGACAAAATCCAACACAGAAGTCAGCATAGCTAGAGGAAAAAGGTTGAGTCTTACAGTTATCTTTTACACAATAAGTAATTATACTTTATAAAATTATGAAAATATTTGGTTTGTGAGCATACTTTTTCATAACTTCTAAAATTTTAATTCTTAAGTGAGCAGGAGGGAAGTGTTTATACTTCCTATTCACTCTCCAGCAATTAGGGTAGTGCTATTGTTTAAACATCAGTATTTTGTCAGTCCAGATATTCTACATGATTGCTCAGGTTAAGGCATAAAACTATATAATTTCTAAAACTTTTCTGGAAGGAATTCTGACGATGGAGTAGGCAAGCTGAAAGATGAAAGACAGCTCATGTCAGCATCTTTCCTTGTGCTTGTACAAGCACAAGAAGAATATTGCATGTGAATTTACCTTTTGCTGACATAAATAAGAAACAAATTCACTGAAAATGAAAATATTTCAATAGCATAACTGAAGAAAATTAATTCAAGAGATGGTAGACTATGCCAAGATCATTTCTCTTCTATGGCAGCAAATATTTATATATCATCTCTTTTGTAGATTAAACTTTATCCTACAGTATTTTCATTCCTTCTGTTCCTCGTAGAATGCTGTCCTAGAGTGTCACCTTGGTGGTGAAATATCTTCTGGATTCCATCTTAAATTTCAACCGGATTGTTTTATACATATTTATCTCTTGAGATTTCTTGTTCTTTCTGTTTTTATTTCTGGAGAACTCCTAAGTAATTTAACTGTACCGACTCATGATCTTCTTTACCTAAGCTAATCAATTTTTTGTAATGTTCTTCAAAAAATTAAGATGTCTGTTTAACTGACCATTCAAGTAATCATCCTTTCATAGCCTGAATTAATCTTTGATTGGTGCAAAAGAATGAGGACACATTCGTCTCTCTTAACTGCTTTAGTTACAGTGACCAAAACCACTGGAAAGTTGAAGTGTGAAAAAAACCATGAGGTAATACTAAATACCAAATATCCACTCTGAGCTCACAGTAGCTGACAAAAAACACTTACTTTTACTGTCGGCTAAATGTGGAGTGTGGGTGCCAAGGAAATGCACAAGCCAGGCCTCAAAGACTTTAAATTTCACCAGTAACTAGTAGTCAGGAGTCATAAGCGTTAGAAACTGTTTGGAGTGTTGCCATAGGGCTTTCATGAATTTGTAGATTTTTATACTTCTAGGTATACTTCTCACATATAGCATAGCTAACAACCTCTGACCCTGTGTTAGCTGTCTTAAGGGTCAGATAATAGCTGGAACACTGTACAAGGAAAACATGTACCAGAGCTAAGGCAACTAGATACCATGTTAGTCAAAACAACTAACAAAGCCCAGCAACCTAGGAGAAGGTCCAATAAGGTAAAGGGGTNGGGATGCAGCTGCAAAAGGGAGTTTCTCCCTGGTTATTGTGGGTTGGGAGGTGAAATGACTTGGGCCCAGATGTTGCAAGAGTCATGTTCCCAACCTGTTAGGTGAAAGGGGTTTTTCACCTGGGAGGGACGGGTTGTCCCTTGTTTGCTTCAGTAAGGCATAGCAGAGTGGCTGGAAACAGCCGGGTATTAAATGAAAGATATGTCTTTCAGATTAATTTACTCGGCATGTTTTGAAGCGGTGGTGCTTGGAAAAGAGCTCACATGGTATTCCTGAGGCCATGAGTTCATCCTAGCACTGGTCTTTTCTATCTGTTACTTATCAACACGTGTTGTACTCTTTTATACTTTTTATACTCTTTTATACTCCTTTATATTCTGTACCCCGAAACCCTATAAGTAAAGAACTCTTCTCTGCTTTACCCATATAAAGTTGTCTTGGAAAGGATTTTTCCCCCTTCCTTAAGGCAACAGGAGTAATAAAGAAATCTTCCAAAAATCCTACAGCAACACTCTACCCTATCATTTCTGAAAACTATGTCATACATATGAAAAAGCTTAAATATTTATTTTCTTGATGTTTTCATGTATAAAACTGTATGTTTTAATATTCACATAAAATTTCCTGATAAGGTGATAATGATAAATGTTTCTATGCTAAGGTACATTCTTTTAAATTTCTCTGAGCAACATTAGCTCTGTTCAGTAATATAATTGCAGTAATTGACAATAATACAATAATATAATAATGTAGCAATAAGATAATTGGCATGGATGTTCTGAATTACCAAGTTGATGCTTCTATCAGTAATTATTATTAAGATTAATTTTCTATATACTCAAGGAATTTGAAATATCAGTTAAGTTATAAAGAACTGAAATTTGGACTAGTTTGATTGTAGCTAATTCAAATATTTATACAGATATACATATCACTAAATGTACTTGAAAATGTAAATATGGCATGTTTGCATAGTACTTAAACATGTTGGTATATTTTTTCAACATAGGTATATGCGCATGTACTCATAAGACCTCACTTTAAAGGACAAAAGCAGCACTCACTCAGTGAGAAAGACAGTGGTGACAGTGACTCTGTGGCTGAGCACTAGATTGAGATAGACAGGGGGGATCTCACAGCCAGGACAAGAGCTGTGAACCTTGCCAGGAGCCAGCAGCTCTCATGGGAGGTTGACACAGCCTGGTCATTACTAGGAACAATGACATCAGATTGAAACTCACCTCAGAGTTACCAGTTTTTCGACAGAGAAAGATTGAGACATCTGATGCTTCCACCCAGATGGAACTGGTAAGGAAGGATCTCAGTAAATAGCAGTAAGTGCACAAATCCTTTTTCTGGAGAAAAAGTGAGTACCTGTATAAGGTGTGCACGGGCTGTTATGTCAGGAGGCTGAGTTGTAGGAAACAGTTATAAGGCTGAGCAGTATTAGGGGGCCTGAGATAGTGATGGGTGTCTTCAGAACTGCACTCCAGTAGGGGACATCCCAGAGAACGAGGCACCTTGTTGACCTGCAAGAACAGGACTACACTTCAGGCTCCACCCTCCAGCACCAAAATCAAAATCAGGTATGAAGCTTTGACAGCTCTAGGCACTGATGATCATGGTCTGCAAGGAGAACAGCAGCATACAGTGGGTACCATAAAGGAAATGATGAATGCTGGTATTGGGTGACTCTCTGTTAAGGAACACTAAAGTGGCCATCTGTTGACCTGAGAGGGAGTCATGAGAGAAGCTGTCTAAAAATAAGGCACCTCTTTAAATTTCAGGTAAATTTTAGGGTGCCTGTTATTAAGATGCATGCATCTGCGTAGAATTTATCAATTGAGAAAATTAATATTGGGAAAAAAATCACCTTCTGAAGATTTTTCTTTATCTTTATTGACTATTTAAACAACTTATTAATTTATCTACTCTTACAGATGTAAGAAAGAGTAAAAGAATCAAATTGAAGAAAAAGGATGAGGGAAGATGGAAAAAAATAAGTGGTCCAAGGGTCCCTCCAGCATTTACTGGAATGAGAATGAAGAGAACGATATCAGAAAATGGTACACTCAAAATCGGAGTAAATGTAGAATGATGTAGGGCAAGGGTTCTCTTTTAAAAAGAAAAAAGAACATAAAAGAATTACAGCAAAAAGTGCCTGAAAGGAAAGTTCTTATAAGACAGAATGAGTAAAATATAAAAAGATTAATAGAAATTGCCCATACAGAAATGGGTTTTCTGAAGATGAAGTATGGAAGAAATTTATATCATCCTATTTAACTAATATAGGAATTTTTTTTAACCTTTATACTACTAATTCACAGTCTGACATAGAGTACAACATGATGAGATTAATCTCATCCAATCTAATCCATCTAAAATGTAGATAACTAGTTTAAGCAAGCACTATCTACATGATGGTGTGGGTAACTCCAGAGTAATCCAAAACTATCCCAGTTTTGTCCAGCTAATCTTTGAAAAGATTATTCTTATTCCCTATGCAGACTTCAGATACACTTCATAATTCTTAGTGTATATGTGATGAACAAAAAATAATTATTTCCTATTCTTAGACAATACACAGATTTGTGATGTCATATCTGTAACATTGAGGTGGTGCAATTAATTTATAAAGAATATGAAAATCTTCAGGGAAAAAAAAATGAAAAAAGAACAAAGTCCTTTATTTGGGTACACATCCAATACCAAATCTTTGAACTAAAATTATGCCAGTGCTATTTCACATCTAAAAAACTCTTGCTATATTTTTTCCCAGCTCGAGTTTTTATATCCACTTCTGCCTTTGTATCTTTTCTAGTATGAACACACTGCAGATTAGATCCAAAGTTGTGTGTATAATAAAAACCAAGTTGTAGAAATTACAGTTCAATCAATTTACAATTTGGATAGAAAGGACAGAAAGAGAAAAGAATAAGAAAGTCTGTGTGTTCCCAATCTTACAGTTAAAGAACAAAGTGACTAATTCTGTCTACATCTTGCAGCACAGTCCCCAGCCAGTGATGTGTTAGTAAAAGTTAGCAGTAAATTAGCTGATGAGAAAGGATGCTATTTAAACTTAAATGAGGAGTAGAAGAGAAAGATCTATAGTGGTGAGACTGCTGCTCTAAGAGTGGTGCAGGAGCCCACACGTGGAGAATGACCTTAGTCAGGGTAAATACATTTCTGGATGCATTCACATCACAAGAAGTATTTCTGTGCAGAGATGTTGGTTAATACAGCCATACAGTGCAACACTTCTTACAGCTAATTACTAACCTGGCCCTAACAACTATGCCAATTTTACTTCTCAGGCAAATGAAATATGAAATATGACTCAGTAGTGCTTAGTGCATAGATACCTTGAGTGACTCATTCAAGATGGTAAAGGAGACTGTGGCAGTGATTACAGCCGATCCCATTTCTGCACCTCTGTGTGATCCCTCAATCATAACACCTTTGTGAACTCCCAAAGGTGCTGGCATATTACTGTGTTAGTCAACCTCATGAGTGTTAATGGCTACACAAAAAGTAACATCTACCTTAAGTAGAGAATTGTTTCTAAGATCTTGTTTGAATTCAGGAAAAACACTATGTTAAGCTATTCATGCAAACAAAAATTCAGTGATATCTATTTTGGTGAAACCTTTCCCAAATTAATGACAAAAAAAATTCAAAACTACTAAAAGGTTTCTGATTCTACTGCTGATATCAGCCACTTCAATTTACCAGAATCCTTCCTCATCAATGTGAAATAAGTTCACAATTTTTAGGGTTTTTTTGCTCTTAAGAAACTCATATAGCATAAATTATCATTTGTTCAATTTTCTTCTTTCTTAGTATTTTTTTTTTAAATCTGCTTAATACAGGAAGGCCTCAGGTATATTTTTTGTATATTGGAGTTTGAATTTTTTCACATGATGAAAGGCATAACTGCTGTTAATTTACTTGCATAAACCATTTTCTAAAATGGCATGAAGGTATGATTATTAATGTTAATTTTTTAAAAGATTCTCCAGTTTCTATGGTAAATATCAGACTGATAAGTCTCCATTTTCTCTTTTAACTCTTATCTGTTCCTTCTCAAACACCATTCTTAAAAAAAAAAATAAAATCTGAACATGGAATTGTAAACCAGCTATATTGAATTTCTTAATCTTATTAAAGCCATGATACTGTAAATAATTTTATGAAAGATAACATTGACTAAGTCTTTATTTGGCAGACTCTCAAATTGATCATCAGAGAACCATCTATCAACCTTGGAACAGCCTAGGCATAAAACAAGTGAAATAAATTTGAGAATAGTTAGAATAGATGTTAAAGACTGAGTAATACAGTGTAAAACATTGAATTCTAATAGAAAAGTATTTGAATGGCTATTTTTCAGTTCCCAAGTAATGATAAATTATTTTAATTTTTATGATCTGATTAGTAAATTGATTTTGAAATGTCTTTCATTTTCTTGTTTTGGTTTTTCTGTTATTAATTTGCAAACATTTGTCAATTACATGATGTAGAAAGCCTAAAAATATCTGCGAATATCAGTCCTGTAATGATACTGTATATATATTTATGTACATCTAAATTAACTAATGCATACACATGTAAGACAATATGCTAATTAAAAGAGCCATCTTTCAGGCAGAACATGTAAAAATATAAGCATAATTTATTAAATTTAATATTCATGTTACATTTAAGCAAGTTACAGAACAACTTCAATGTGAAGTGAGAGAAGCACAGAAAAGCAGAAGTACGGGGGTGGGTTTTGTTTTTTTTTTTCTTTCTCTAACAAACCAAACCAATGAGTCATACAGGGGCATCTTCATGTTCAGTAAAATAATTAGTGTAGCATCTTGCAAGAGAACTTGAAGGGGCAGTTCACTGATTGCCCAGTATTATTATTCTCAGTGATGTTACAGAGTGTCAAAGATTGGTTTGTAGAGTTGGTCTGGTGGGGCTATTCAGTAAGACTGCAACTGCATGGAAAGAGGAGAATGGACTACAGTACCCCTTGTCTTCTTTGGCAGCCCAACTTGCCATCTGTGATAACATCCTACACAGTCAGTTCAATCCGTTTAGCAAAAGCATATTTTGGGAGGTGTGCATTATATCTGGCTCAGATAGAGTTAATTTTCTTCATAGCAGCCGATATGGAGCTGTGTGGTTTAGACTTTTAACATATTTCTCTCTCTGTCCCCATAGCGAGTAGGCTGGGGCTGTGCAAGATACTATGAGGGGACACTGACTCAAACTAACCAGAGGGATATTCCATGACATATAAAACATTGATAAACAATAAAACTGTGTCAAGATTAGGTTAATGGTCTTTTTTTCCAAAGTGGCTTGGGGGACTGACTCAACATTGGTTTTCTGCTGAAAGGTGGCGATTCTCTGCATTATTTGTGAGGTTCTTTTTCAATTTTTTTCTTTCCCTTTACTTATTAAAGTATTCCTATCTCAGTTTAATCTCAACTGCAGTGGAGTGAGCAGGAGATTGGGTAGGGGCTTAGCTGCCAGCTGGAGTCAATGCACCATGGACAATGAAGAAAAATTGGTCCTTAATATTCTGATGAAACTAAAGAGATGCAAAAATTAGCTGAGAGGTGAAGTTAGGGTGCAAAAGAAAAAAAAAAAAAAAGGAAAAAAAAAAGAAAGAAAGCTGCAAAACGTATACCATGAGGAGTGGTACAATGAGATTGAGATTTGCCACATCAGTGCTGTTAACTAATGAAACAGTTTTGCAAGGGATATACTGGAATTTTCATAATATTAATTTTACTGAATACAGATTTAAAGTCTGTGCATTTTTCTACCGGAATCATGAAACTGTTTTTGAATTGTGTTGAAATTATAGAGCCTGTAATAAGAAGGAAATTAAAATAAATTAATTAGAATCATTGTTTGCTGTGAACCGCAGTATTTATGAATCATAAAAATTTTATGTATCATGCAAATTTCTTTCCTCAGCAGATTAAGAGAATGCTTGAGTGATGGTGCTGCAAAAGCTGCTTAACTGAAGAGGATCACAGCATGACACACAGTGAACTTGCATGTGCGCACAAGTGTGTTCCAAGAACAATAGCTTACATGAAAAGATCATTATCAGTTATTCAAAATCAAGTAAATACTAACAATAAAAGAATATTTAGTAATTATACACTGGAAAAGAGAAAAAAAGAAAGGTAAAAAAAATCCAAAAGACTTTGTAACTTGCTCCTGTGTGAACCTTTTTATACTCAATACAAGATGTCACAGCTTATCCATGAAAGCCTGATGATAGCCTGCCTGAGGGTTACTGACAGATATATGCATAGGAATATATTTCCTGAACCTGTTTTTCAACTCAAAAAGCCTACTTCACTAAGGTCATGATGGAATACAGAGCACAACTACACAATCAAACAACAAAAAACCATACAACGAGTCATCATACAGCAAAATCATAGGACAGGCAGGGTGCCAGAGCCTTCCAACTTCCTCTAACCACGATTCTCATTCCTCAGATCTCCCCAGTGCCATTCAGAGTGGGAGTCAGAGTGAAGCAGAAGAGTTGAACTTGGGAAAAGAGGGGAGTGAGGGAAAGGTGTTTTAGTTTCTGTCCTTTTTTCTTACCATACTATTCTACTTTGTAAAAAATTAAATTAATTTTCCTTAAATTGAATCTGTTTTGCCAACAACAGTGAATGTTATGTGATCTCCTTGTTTTTATCTTGACCCATAAGCTTTTTCATCTTATTTTCTCCTCCTGTCATATAAGGACAATGTAGGTCATTACTTTAAAAAAAAATAGTACTCTCTTTGGCTTTACCCTCTTGCCATCCTCATTATCTCACTGCATTACACTGCAGGTTCTCGATGAGTTAATGTTATCAAAATTTTATCCCCTAAGCTTTCTTAAATATTAAGTGATTTTACAAAATCTCTCAATATTATAACTGCTTTTATTACAACTTTACCACTCTAATTCAGTTAACTTTTGAGAAAGATACTGTTTTGTTCTTTTCCACATTTTCTCCATCAAAAACAATTAGTGAGAAATTTATGCTGATTTCCTATGTTAATGAAATATAAGAGTATAATATCTGGCATAGGTCACTAAGCCTCCTTTATAAGAACCATCTATGAGGCATCAAGTACATTTGGATTCAATATAAATGACAGAACAATGTTTTCTAATGTCATATTAGTCATTTTAATCTGCAAGTTAATCACGTAATGGTAATGCAGTACTTCCCTCTCCCATACCAGCTGTGATCTTATGGTCTTTTTACTGTGTATCAGTCCTCCCACACATTCTTTCGAGGGTTCATTTTTCTCACAAAGTTTTTTCTACCCCATAATTGTCAGGAAACTTGGAATTAGATGCTGGTTTATTCAGAATTCATTTATTGACCTAGGGGAATCATCCAGTATGTCATTCAACTTGCAGAAAACAAGTGTACTGTGACAAAGTACTGCCACGGAACCAAATTTCCCTAACAACAAAAAAGAAATACCCAGAAAAGATCAAACCCCTTTGCCCTGAAGAAAACATATGTCAAATATATGAGATTTATATTAAATGAATGAGTAAGAGATGAATAAGGCATATGACTATATAGGAATAAGATATTTATAAGGTTTATATGAAAAAAAAAACAGATACATTTAAGAAATCATGAAAGTTTATCTACACTGTGCTTTATGGCCTTTCCACTATGTGGATAGGAATATTTTTAACATGTGCAAGAATTTCTTAGACCTTGTGTTCATCTTGACTGCAGGCAGAAATGCACATATGTTTAATAGCTGTTTCTTCTTGTGAATAAGTACAGTTACTTTGTATTTGGCCAGTTAGTTAGAAACTCGATTATTCCAAGGGCCAAAACATTTTGTCCTATTCAGTCTGGATCTTCCAGTATTAGAGTATCACTCTTCTCAAGTAAGCTAGTTTCCCACTTCTAAGTAAGTGATACTTTTACTTAGAGAATTGTGCCCCTACTTTGATTCAGCTTTTCTAACACAACACTGAATGTATTTCTCAATATATTAAATTAAATACTGAATATTCATAAATCATATCCATATGTGCATATAACATAGTGTTAGTGTCTGACAATTGTTTGTTGCCTTTCTTCTTTTTTCCTTCACTTTCTCTGCCTTTATTCCCCACCAGAAAGTTAGTAATTAACATAAAAACAATAATCTGGTTTGTGTAAGAATGAAACAAAAGGGATCTGTAAAGTACAATGTTTTTTTTAATTACACTATCCAAAAAAGACATCTTCAAAATGTGACCAGTGTGAATCAATAAATGAATCATCTGTTGCTTCTCGTCTTCTGGGAATCGAGAAACTGCTAAAAATTGCAGCAAAGACGAAGTTCCCCAGAGCTTTTCGATATTGTGTGCAATAGTATAGCTCCAGAAAATATGCAAAGAAACATGATTAACAGGAAGAATGAAAGCGATATTTTTCTTGGTCCTGTCTTCAAGACAGAGAATTTCTAAATCATAATTAGAACTAATGCTCATCAAATCCTTAATCTGGTAGGCTCTTCCATGACTACTTTCACTGTTGTCAATCTGAAGCCTGGTTTAAGTTCCTAACATGTTCTCATAAGTATCTTCATAAAAATGTTGCTAGGAGACTGTCCCAGAAAAATACAAGCTACTGCCATTCATTATCAGCTCTTATAATCACAACAGTTTCTCACACATATTTGTACAGTGGATGTGCTATATCAGGGAAAGTAACACTAAATTTACAGTATGTTGCCTCATATGACAAGATGTTTTCAAAACCATGTGTTTTCAAATCTATAATCACATTTTAAAGATAGTAAAATATCTGGTGCCCAATATTAAGGCATAACAGTTTATCTAAAAAAGTACAGAAGTAAAGATACATTGTACATGTGAAACTTTTGTTCCTTGTGAAGTTTGTGAAAGAAAGGCTAATGATTAGTTTTCTCCTTTATCCCCATATACTATATATTTGCTATACATAAAAAAATTTAGGCAAATACAACAATTGACACAACTACAAAAGAAGCAAGTAATGAAGGAACAAAACTATGAAGCAAACCCTTGTGCAATTAAGAAAGTTAAGTATCTGTTTACAGTTGCACATTTTTTTCACAAAGATCTGAAATATTACAGCATTACAGTAAACATCAGAAGATAATTATTTTAGAACCACAGAATCTTTTGACTTCAGTAGATTTAGTTCAATAAAATTTTAGTAGTAGTTGAGAGGTGAGAAGGATGAACCCATTTGAATGAACCAGTGAAAAAGGATGTTTCAAACTGAGAAAAGGTTTTATAATATTAACTCTTCTGATTTTGAAAGAAAAACAGAAATCTTCATGGTAGTATGAATCAAATACTTTGTCAAGGTATTAAGGCATGTAACTGATAGGATTACATTCTTGGTTTGGGTAACTTTACAGATAAAAGCCATAGATAACTTTACAAAGTTTTTTTTTCCATATTAGCTTTGGTAAGATCTCTTTTCTATAGGTTGTGATTTGTCTTTGATTTCTTTGTTTTCCTTCACAGTTTTCTCATATGATTGTTAATTATCCATGTGACATTTTAAAGCTCCATTATTTTGGCTAAATTGTTCATTTGTTTGTTTTCTTTTTTGTTTGGGTTTGTTTCCTTTTGGGTTTGGATCTTTTTTTTGTTTTGATTTGGGTTTTTTAATTTGTTTTCTTGTTTTTATTGTACAGAGTTGGGAACAAGGTGATGGAGAACATGGGTTTGGATCTTTTCCTCGTGGTCCTGGTTGAATACAAGTCAGCAGTACCCCAGCAACCGGAAGAGCCAGCCATGTCATGGGGGCATCAGGCAAAGCATTGCCAGCTGGTCAAGGGAGGGGATTGTCCCACTCTGCTCTGCACTGGGGTGGCTTTCCCTCCAGTGCTGTGTGCAGTTTTGGATGTCACAATATAAGAAAGATATAAAACTATTAGAGAGCATCCAGAGAAGGACTGTGAAGATGCTGAAGGGCCTTGAGGAGCCTGGAGAAGACTTAGACAAGACCTCATAGTGATCCACAACTTCCTCACAGGGGGAAGTGGAGGGACAGGCACTGATCTCTTCTCTTGGGACCAGTGATAGGACCCAAGGGAATGGCATGAAGTTGTGCCACAGCAGGTTTAAGTTGGATATTAAGTAAAGTTTCTACACCCAGAGGGTGGTTGTACACTGGAACAGGTTTCCCAGAGAAGTGGTCATGGCTCTAAGCCTGACAAAATTCAAGAAGTGCTTGGACAACAATTTCAGGCACGTGTTGTGATTCTTGGGGTGGTCCTCTGCAGGGCCAGCAGTTCTACATAAATGACCCTTGTGAGTCCCTTTCAACTGAGGATATGTTATGATTCTGTGATTTCTCATTATAAGAATGGGATGCATTTTATCCCTCTTGGCATGTATATTAACCAGACATGCTGAGACGACCTACAGAACAAGTATACAGTTACTCCAACTCTCAGTGATCTGAGGGAAAGTGTAGAGTGCTTTCTCCTCATGTTTTGAGCTACCTTCAGAAATATTTTAAGATCTCAGTGAACTTTATCAGCATTTACAACAAATGGAGAATTGAATTCTGTTATCTACACAGAATTTTCACCTGGGTCATGAAAATCAATACTGCCTAGGTTGATTAGATTCGGACTTCAACTAACCTTTTGACTTGAAAGTTACCAAATTTGGAATTAAACCTTATCACACTTTACATGTATTTCTAGGAATAATATTTTTATTGCTGTTTATTTTTTATGTAGGAATGCTTAAAATTGCAGTATGCTTCCCTGAGAATATTAGGCAGTGTCCTAAAAAAAACCAAAAAGCCTCAAACCCCAAAAAAATCCAAAAAAACAAACCCCACAATCAAACAAAAAGAAAACACCCTTGTCTGAAAAAGTTTGCAGATTTTATAAGGAAATGTATTTCCAGCAGCTGCCAGGGTAAAACAAACAGCTAAACTGGGATACAATTAAGTATCACCATGCACTTTGTTGTTGTTGTTGCATTGTTGTTGTGCAGTTGTTGTCGTTTTTAAAGACAACGAAATGTAAGTCAAAGAAAGGACTGTTGTACAACTTTTGATCCTTCCATAAAGGATTGTCCATATAACTGATGAACTATGCCATATATATGTATATATTAAAATCCTTACGCATTTTCATAATGAGTCTATGAAGTTATTGATGTATTGATGCAACCAGCATAATGAAAGTTGTCATAAGGAAAAACTGTTCAGTTCATGTGTTTCAAATCAAATTGAGGTAAAAAATATTTATTGATTTATTAATGATACATTACTAGCAGTCAATCAGGGATTCATTCAGGATGGGTATCAGCAATAAAATATATAAATCTCCATATTAGAAATTTACAAAATGCTCCTTATAAATTATTCCAAAATGTAGCCTCACATCCATGCACATGTATACATGGAATTCCATACACATTGTCTCATAGGCAGTGTCAGCTACAATGGCACACATCCTCTTTCCTGGCTGTCTCCCACTTTCATACACTTTCTGTGGGAAATGGGGCTGTTCCAACCTTATGTGTGCCTGTGCAGACCCCCAGCGATGCCATATTCACCCATGTATGCCAGGATTCAAATTGCCATGACATCCAATAGCCCTGAGTGGCCAAAACAGAGGTCCTGACATCACTGAGAGATTTCTAACAGTACATTAACAGATTTTGATAAGTGCACTTCTAGGTCTCTCCCTCACAAATTTTACAGCTTAAAATTTTGCAAATTCTCATGCCTCTTTTATATTTCTTTTCCAGCTCAAACACTCTTCATTTCTAAAGTCTCATTGTAATGCCCAGAGCACTCTAAAATGTTTGATAGTCATCTCCATCTTTAAATTGATCAGTTTAGGTAAAGGAGGTTTTGGATGTCCCTATCACAGCCACTATTCACATATCTGTCTTAACCAGTCCTGTTAGCCAGGCCAAGGGTGGGCAGTGGAACTATCCCACAGAAGTGGCTGGCATTCCACATAAGAAATTGCTTCAATCTACCTTGCAGGCAGAAAAGATGGAAACTTTAAAGATTCAATTATTTTAACATATAGTATTCAACCAACTGGACCAAGAAACATGAAAAAATATCACTAGTATTCTCTTCTCATTATTAAATATCAAATCCTGAAAATCTCCATAAGCAAGATTTTGCTTAAGCACTGATCTTAGTTGAAGGGAAAGGAACGACAAGGAGATTCACGTAACTTCTTCCCTTGCCAATTTTCCAGACACAGTCCATGAACCTATTCACCAATTTCAAATTCTGAGCACTTTTTTAGCCTTGATGTTTGTCTTCAGTCACGTTGTAGTAACAGCTAACTTGAAGAAACTTCATGAGCTTTATCCTAAATCCAAATTTTCTCATAAGTTCAGATAGTCAATCTAATCATCCATGCACAAGGTTTTGGGTTTATTTATCAGACAAAAAAGATTGTATTAAATAAACCCTAAATTCCTTCATAATTCAAATATTCATACTGTTTGAGACTGAATAAAGGAAAAAAATTATCAAAAGTTTTTGTTTGTTCATTGATTTTTCTGAAAATAATAAAAGCTTTTTGACTCTGTAGTAAAGTATTTGTGTAGAGATGCTCAAGACAAATCATCAAGCACACACATAAAGCATTTATTCTGTCTGACATGCACCACTACCAGCAATAATTTAGGATAGCCCAGAGGTCACACTCAAAGAATCTCTAAGTAGCTGAGTAAGAGCTATTAATCACATAAGAGTGTAGTTCTTTACTTTTTCTCCTTGTATCTGTTTTCAAGTAACATTCACTCAAACAAGTTGCAAGAATCAATGGAATGTACAGCTACAATGATATTATGATTATAATAATAGCCAGCCATCTTTATAAAAGGGGGCATTTGGAGTAGAATGGGTCTAGATACAGAACATTTGCTATTGCATATGTAAATCTATGCTACAAAGATGTAACAGTCAGAATGGAAAGTGGTTTCATTTACAGAGCATTTAATCTAGGAGTTAGACACCAAACTGAATAAAACAAGTTAGTGAATAGGCATTGGTAGGCACACAGAATAGAAAATACTAAAAAATATATATAAAGCCACTTCAGGTCCTGGGTTTCAGATACATCTGAAATAAATCAGCAAACAAATAGCAAACAGCATTTTATTCCAAATGTTTGTGAAAACATCTATTAAATTTTGATGATGATGGAATGCATTTAGTGCAAGAAAAGTGCTTAATTAAATGGGACTTAGATTTCTAGATGTAGAATTTTGGGCTGATCTTTTCAAAACCTTTCAGATAAAATCTTTTTGGCCTTCCAGAATTCAGGTCAACAAAGGTTAAATTAACAGTAAACCAAGGTTCTGCAAACTGTGACCTTATGTTGAGATTTCTGTGAAAAGTTCCATGATTGCACCACTGTTCATTTAAAACTCTACAAATCTCACTTTAACTATCAGTTTTGTATAATGATAGTTCTGTGACGTATTAATGACTAGATTGTAGTTGTTATGGCAATATTGGCATATAAATTTACTTCTTTTCAATCTGTCCTAGTGTAATTTTTAACTTGTGGTGACTAAATAGGTAGAGACATGAATAAAAGAAAATGAAATTCTTCTTTTCTTCAAGAAAGCTAGGACAAGTTAAAACAGCTGATATGGCTATTACAGATGTGTACAGATTTGGCAGCAACTACCAAATTCTGAACAAATTTTCATGATACAAGCTAGTAAATTCTAGTCACCTACTTCAGGATATTATCTGACATCAAATTGGTCAGGAAATACAGTAGTATATTCTAAGGGCTGTTTTCTATAACATTTTATCGTCCTAGCTGCAGGCAATAAAGAATGATCCTACATATTGTAACTGATATGAGGAGCTTTCTGGTTGACAGCTAGTCCAAATGTCAGTTGAAATGATGCACATTTTCTTGTAAGGCAAACTGTAAAGCAGTTTCAGTTTCACACACACAATGTGTTTTAAATTTCTGGCTTTTTAATGTTTGAAAAATATGCTTACAATGGTATAGTGTGATGTATTGTGGTTTCAAATGCTATGTAACCTTAGTTAACCCTACATGTTCTTTTATCATGTATGGCAATAAATCAAAGACAGAAGCCCTTTCAGCTTCTTCCTTTTTCCCAAATTACCTTATTTTTGCTATTATATCCTACAAAGCCTCTCATCCTATTCCACTTTTCTCTCTTACTTTCCTTCTCCTCCTCCTCCTCTTCTCTTCTACTTGATGCTACACTCAGTTACTTCAACCTTCTTTTCTCTTTTGTTCTTCTGAAACAGGAGGTAGAGAATTAATTTTACTAGATGTATGAGGAATAGGTGTTATTGAACACACTGATGTAAATTAGTCCTATCAAGCTCTTTATTTCACACAAAAGAATCAACTTTTTATCCTATCAAATTTTACACAATTTGAAGTGCAGAATTGAACCTCATAAAAGCATATTTTGAGTATCTGAACACATTCTACCACTCATCACCAAGAAATGAAGCTTACATTTTAATTATCTTTTTGGTGCCAGCATGTTTTTTATGTCTTAAGGTTCTTTATCATTTGATATGCTCATCGTGATGGAGTAATTACAGTGAATTTGGATCAGTGTGCTTCCAAAACATAGGCAGGTTTGAAATAAGAGTACTTTGCAGATCAGAATATAGACATAAATTTCACAAATGAGTCCAATGTTTTGCAGTTCAGTCACAAGACTGATATATTGCTCTTTCAGTTACCTAGAAACCTATGCATTTGTACAGTTTTTAAGTAGAAAATCAGTTTTTACTCTTGATCCATTGAGGAAGAGCTAGTATTTATTCACTGAGTTATATCAAGGCTACCATTGAGGACTGCCTTTCATATGCTGATAATTCTGTCTTCTAAGGTTTCTTCTTGTCCATGAAGCCCTCATAGTGAGAAAATGGAGGAGTTAGCTTTCCCAGGTCAAATTGTACTTTTGTACGTATATTCTAAGCTGTTGAGAATATGATGTAAAAGTAGACAGGCTTATGGCTGAGTGGGTACAAAGGAAATAAATCATAAACAGTTTAAGCTTCATACTGGAACAGACTCAGTGTCATTAATCATTCAGTCAAGAGACATTAATAAACATTCAGGAGTTGAATGAATAACTAATGCCAAGCACTACATATGTGCCAGACTCTCTGGTATCCATCCTGCAGCAGAAAAAATCTGGAACAGAACTACTGGTAGAATGCAATGTTTACAAAGTAGTTGAAAAGTTTAATTTAAGGTGTCCATATGTATTTGGTTTGCTTTTTCATTTTCTTGGGTCTTTTTTTGTTTGGTTTGTTGATTGGGTTTTTTTGGGGGGGAGGGGGGGAGTAGGTTGTTGCTTTTTGTTTTGGGGGTGGTTTGTTTTGTTGGGGGTTTTTTTGTTTGGTTAGTTTGGTTTGGTTTGGTTTTGGTTTTGTTTTTTTTTTAAAGAACAAAATAAAGGTTAGGTGTACACAAAAGAAGGTTGGAGAAGGGAACTGTTTGAAAGAGGGAATGCAGTCACTCTGGACCTGAACACCGTTCCAGCACAGTACAGAGAGAGCCACACATGGCATGCATGCTACAAAGAGAACAAGATATAAAGAAAAAAAATGAAATAGAAGCCTCCTTGTATTCTATAAGGCTACTAAAACACAGATATGTATTAATTCCAAAGGAATTAATACAAAGATTCTACTAAAGGGTCTACTAAAGATAAAAGCATTGAAGGCAAAATTGAAAGGAAACTATAGTTCAGTTCTCCATTACCTATGATCACGAATATAACATTTCTTTCCTCCAGGTTGAAAATTCCCTTTTTTTTATCTACCACATATGTTGTCATACCGAACCATGCAGCATTACAATAGCTATGACTGATGCAGAGTTAGCTGTGCCACAATAGAGGCATACAACATATGCATACAGCATATACTGTTGTATACTCGGAGTGATAAGTAGCTCTCTGTGTCTGTATTGGGTTTGCATGGCAAGGTTTTGGTAGAGGGGTGTCTTCAGGATTGTCTTTGTGAGAAACTGCTAGAAGCTTCCTCAGTGTCTGACAGAGCTGATGCCAGCTGGCTACAGGACAGACCAGCCACTGGCCAAGGACAAGCCCATCTGTGACAGTGGTAGCATCTCTAGGAAAACATATTTAAGGTGAGGGAAAAAGGTGCTGCACAATGGCAGCTGGGAGAGAGGCTTGAGAATATATGAGAGAAATAGCCATGCAGACAACTAAGGTCAGTAAGGATGGAGTGGGAGGAGGTGGTTGAGACACTGGAGCAGACTCCCCTGCAGCCCACTGTGAAGACCATGTCAAGGCAATGGTGCCCTCGCAGCCCATGGAAATCCGCAGTGGAGCAGAGATCCATGTGCAGACCATGGAGGACCCCACAACAAAACAGGTGGATGTGCCCAAAGGAGTTGTGACCCTGTGGGAAGCCCATGCTGGATCAGGTTCCTGACAAGAACCTGCAGAGTCACAGAGCTCACACTGAAGCTCACACTGGAGTAGGTTTGATGGCAGGACTTGTGAACCTGTGGGGTATCTATCCTAGAGCAGCCTGTTCCTGAAGGACTGACCCCTGTGGAAGGGACCCACAGTAGAGCAGTTCATGAAGAACTGCAGCCCATGGAAGAGACTCACACTGCAGAAGTTCTCCAGTGGACTGTCTCCTGTGAGAGGGAACATCCCACTGGAGCTGGAGAAGAAGCAGAAGAGGAAGAAACTGCAAAGACATCTAATGAACTCACCATAAACCCCATTCTGTGCAAGGAGCTAAAGAAGTCTGGAATGAAGCTGAGCTCAAGAAGAGAAGGGGGGGGGGGGTAAGTGGTTTAACTATGCATATGATTTGGTTTAACCATGCATATGGGGAAAGTCTAAACTATGTAGAGTACCACTCTGCATAGTAAGGTATGTAATATGTAGTAATACCTTTACCTTCTGTAAAGGTATTACAGAATCAAGATTTCAAAGATACTAGAGAGGCAGTTGAATGAAATAGTAGGTAAAATCTGGCCTTAGAAAGGGTGTCAGTAAGCAAGTGATCTGAGACAGGACAGTGAGAAACATACATAAACATATATACACACAGTAAGAGAACTAACTCAGGTTACTACAAGAGGAAATACAAGATGGATACAAGCACATTATTAATAATAGTAAAACTAATAATTAGTAAAAGATCATGAGATGAACAAGTGTATTTGGGTAGAATTCAATGTGGGTATTTTTGGTCTGTGTTTGGCCCAGCCACCTGTGAGAAGCTGGGTTTTCTCATGCCAAGTTATGGGAAACAGGCTGATAAAGACGGTCTGTAACCTTGAGAGAGAGATTTCTGTGTAAACTAAAATTAATTGGCATGTAATGTAAGGGGCAGTGCCAAATACCTTTGCCTGGACAGCGCTGGCCATGTCACTCAGGTAAATGTCATTTTGGCCAAGTAGGTAAAAGGCAGGTGGCTCATGTTTTGGGGGGGCTCGCTTCATGTGACAGGACAACATTGCCTATGGCGGAGACGCCCGCCATCACCTGTGAGCCAGCTGACCCTTGAGGATGCAGCCACTGCTAGGGAGGTCTGGGCATTCCAGGGGTCAGTCAGACAACTCCATGGGGAACACCTGGGCAATTTGGGTGTTTGCACCTGGGGGCTTGTTTTTCTTCTCTCTCTCTCTATTGGGTTTCTTTCCTGTTTACTTGGCCACCTTTGGTAATAAAACTGCTGTTTAAGTTAAGCTTTCTGCAGTGTCTCAGTTTCGGCTTCCACATCCCTTCGGACCCCTATTTTTCCCTGGAACTACAAGCTACTAAAGAATCAACCATTTCTTTAAAGAATGTGTGGCCTAATATATAGCCATGGTGGCAAAGGTCATACCTTGAGTGCTAATAAGGTCTGCTTCTCATTTTTTGTTAGCCATGATATAAAAGAGAAAATAGCAAAAACACACTAAGAGAAAACGTTGTAGGAGAAAAAAAAGTGTTTGGTGGAGGTACCAGCAAGTTACTCTAAGTACAAAAAACTAAATATAAGCAGACAGGTTTATGCAAATGGTACCTAGGACTTTCATTGTCTTTCCTGGTAAAACAAGACAATTGTAAGAGGCAATGGTATAGTGCTGAACAGTTTCCTGGCTCACAACTTCCCATCCGCTTAGTATCCTTCCAGTTACCCTGAAGAACTCTGTTTCTGGAACCACTTTTCCTTCCAACCTCTTTTTTCCTCTATTTTTTTTCAAAGCAAATGATGAATATTCTTGTGTTGGTAATTCCAGCTAGGAAAAATTCTCATTCTCTCTGGCTTTATCTTTCAACTGATGCTTCCTATTTCAAGATGGCAGTTTTTTCTTTCAAAATATGGCAATGGTACAAAGCAACACATTGGTCCCACTGCTTAACCAGAGTGAGGGTAGCTGATCCCAGATTCCCTTTTAAACTGCTACTGGTTTTTTTTTAATATCACCTTCCTTCTGAAGAGTATCTTGCTTGTCTTTTTCAATTTTTTTTTTTTCAGAACACTGACTGAGTAGATCCCTGTACCAATTTCATTCAGTAGCAAAACTTAAATGTACTCACTTGAGGTCAGGATCTTCCTCTCAATAGGCATAAGACAATATGAGTGATGGGATAATAGCAAATGCCAGCTGAATTTCATATTTTACTCTTGTGGATCTATAGAAAAATGAACTGATACTTGAAACATTGCAAGCAGTCTTTTATGGCCAGAATGTTTCTAAAACTCTTTGTTCAAAGTGTATTCAATGATGGTTGTGGCAACACTTCTGAGCATAGAATTATGTAATGTTCATAGGTGTAATCCTTATAATAGCTTTTGTTCCATGAGGTGTCAGGATTTTATTTAAGCAGAAATCTTGTCTTGAGGTCAGCCTCAAACATTCAAGAGTTTCACATGGTATCATCTGACTCTATAACTCCATAAGGCCTTTATACTGTTCTGATTTAAGGTCAAAAACAGTTCTCTAGTGACTTTGCCATTTCCTCTAAGAAAGAGATACTTATCTCTTCTGGATGAAGAGAGATACTCTTTATTTGCTCAGTGTGCTCAGCTATGGAGGTAAAATTGCTTCACCAAGGAGCATTCACCCCTGGATGTGAAAAAAACCTGACCTACCATTTAGGACTCAGAACAAGGAGTGATAGATCTGGTAGGATTAGATACTCCAAAGGAAAAGAAACTTGTGTAGATTCACATTCATACATGAATGAGTTTTAGGTCTTGGCCAGGACAGTGTTTAAATTAAGACTTGGACATTGGTCTTAGAGAAATGTAGACTAACTTCACATTGGGTAGCCACAAATTGCTACTAGTCAAGTGAAGTTTCATTGTTCCCCTCCTGCAATCTAACATCAAATTTTAATACAGGTCCTTTTAGTTAATCTATTTATATTTTAATTAGAAGAGAAACATATACATGTTTGCACAAGTGAGTCTAGTGGGAAGCATAAAGAATTTATCTTAGACCAGGGTTTGTCTCAGTTCGCTCTCATCTCAGCCTTTCCTCTGAGAATGCAGGAAAATCTGCATCAAGCCAAAACATTCTGCCTGCAACTTTCTTAACTAAAAGTGACAAATAACATGACTGTTACTGCCTGCAATTCCCATGTGATCAGCCTAACACAAATAAAGATATAGTAGCTATACTATCAGATCTAATGTCTACCAGACCAATTATCTTGACTCTGCCATTGAGCAGAAAAAATGTGTAGGAGGTAAAACAAAGAGTGAGCTGCCACAATCACTGGAGTCCTGATTCCAGTTCTATTCTAAAACCCTTAGAGTGGATGGAAGATAAAACACTGCATACGATATTAAGCCTTTTAGGTATTGATGTGATAGAATGTATGTAAAATAAAACCGAATGGATGTTTAGAGAAAGTAAATATCATTACCTGCGCTGTCACCCACTTGTATAGCTTTTACTGAGATATAAACTGTTAAAAACCACTTTTCACCTGCTCCTGTTTCCATGCCTCAGGAAAATGGAAACAGCTTTTTAAAAGCATTAGCATGTGCAGCTTGGACACTTGAGCACCAAAGAAAGAACTAGTATACCATCCAGGAAAGTCCAGAAAAACAGTAAACCATGACTAGAGATCTACTGTTAAGTAAATCCAGCTTTTCCAGTGAGTCACTAGTAGTTAGTGGTTATTTTTACTCTGTGTGTTCTAGAAAAGCAAGCTGAAGACAGCAGTAACGTGTCAAAACTTGTTGGCTTATTTGTCTATTTTCTCTGTTTCCTTTAATTTTCCTAAATATCGTGGACTTTTAAAACATGTTCATATTTATACTACAAGATAACATGAACCCATAAAATGAAAAAAAATTAATTTCAGGTTTATACAAGTTCAGTCTGATCTTTTGCTGAAGTTCCTTCAATAAAAGAAAAATGCTTACTGAACTTTTCAGGCCTTCTAATTACATCATCATTGATCAAAACCTTTACAGTTAATGAAAATAATCTGTATAAAAATTGAAAAGATAGAACCACCAAGTCAGGCCAAAGATTTAACCTTGTTCCATTCTCTAAGAGCAACAGCAGATGTAATTTTTAAAAATTGTAGGAAGACAAATATAAAGGGAGACATGCCCCACTGTATCCTTTAACTACTTGTATTAAATATTCACCCTGCTTAATAATCTGGATGCACTTCTTTCTCATTAATTCACTTTTAATTTCATTTATATCTTTTTAGACAGACACTATAAGAATGTAAAAACATACATTGTGAAAAAAATCCTTATTACTTTATTTCTTCTCCTATGAATTTCATTATGCTGATTCTTATATTTGACAAAATACTGATTGTTGCTGATTCAAATTCTTTATAATCTTGATTTTGCAGACCAGTATCACATGTCAATTTTCACTAATCTGTTTTATTTTCAGGCTTCCCCATTTTATCTTCACTTATCTTTACTTTTTCTATACTTTCAGTTATCTACCTTACCCTCTTTTCATCTCTCTCTCCTTGGGTAACCTTTAGAGATGAAATAATCAGAATTGCATTTCTATTCAACATATTGATATATTATGGGCTTATATAAGGAAAGAAATATTGCCTTTTTTGTCTTTTTTTTTTCCGGTTTACATAATTTGCTGCATAGTGGACCAGATTTTCACAAGGTTATCTCTTTATGATAATAAGAGAATAAAAAGAATAAAAGAGAGAATATTAAATACATGATAACTATAAGAGTAAGTTCTAACCTAGTTTTTATAATTCTTTGAGGTTTTGAAAACAGGATTTCTTCTGAAATAGAGCTGAGGGCAGAAATTTAATGGGAAATATATAAAACAGCCTGATCTTTTTACTCATAAGCAAAATCTATATAATAAAGTAACAGTCACTGACCTGAATCCATGCAATAAAACCCACAGGTACTGACTGAAGCTTTTACTGTGGGGTCCGTAGTAAAAGAGAATAGCACCATACAGAAAAAAAAAGTAAATCCTTAGCTAAGGATATATAAATTAGAGAAACTAAACTGAATCAGTTGACTAGAACTGACCTACAGTTACTGCAAGTCCAACTCATTTCAACTTCTGGTGAATTCTATCCAAGTTCTTATCTTTGAGAAGAGGTTTTTATTTTCTCTAGAAGTGCATGGATATATATGCATTATTCATAAGAATAATAAATATTAATTTATAACATGTCTATATAAGATATTTTATTAAGTATATTACTATATGATAAATTGAATATACAATAAATTGCATATATAATTGTTATGTGATCTTTCGACCATATTTATTCTATATTCACAGAACACGTCCTTGTACATCCAAATAACAATTTTTTGGCTTGTAGATTCCCACGTAATGTTTTGTTCAGAACTTATGAGAGATATAGCAGTAAAATTACTCTAATGATCAATAAACTTGTTTAACCTTCCAGTACTGACTGTGCTGTGGCAACTCCACTGCCTTCCAGCTGGTGGAAATCTCAGCTGGCAATATCCTTCCTGGTTCAGTGTGTGCTTTCTCTTTTTGTGTGTTTTGCCAAGATTGGTGCTGGCATTTGCGTTTTCTCTGCTTAGTGCACGATGGAAATGAGATTAAGAAAGATTTCATAGAGGGTTATAATGTCATGTTAGGGATGGATTTCACTTTCCCAAGGAAAAAGAAGCCCAGCAATCAGAGATGAATCAAAATAAACCAGCTTGACTAGAAAGTTCCAAGATTAATTTTGTATGACATTATTCTTGTTCATGTTTATTTGGGGGTTATGGAGGAATTGTTCTTGACTGACGTGAGAAACTCAGGACACAATTTTTTTAGGATTTCCATACAAAATTTTAAAAGAAGGAAGGAGGAAAAACATTAAGAAAGAACAGAAAATACAGAAAAGGAACAGAAAGACAGAAAAAATGATGTTGCTGTTTGCGGGTACATCTATGACATTTACTGTGAAAACAGTTGTTGTGCGTGTGACATGTTATAAGGGCATGTTAAACACTATATTCTATTATAAGTTTCATTTCTGTAGAACTTTGTCTTATCTGACAGTAGTTGGCTGTTTGGCTTCTGGTCATGTTCTGAGATTTTAAGATTGATGCTGAAACACAAAATACAAAATATTTCAATTATTTCTGGACCTATTTATTGTGTCTTTGTTTTATTGAAAACAAACAAACAAACCCCACAAAAACATGTTAACATAGCACTTTCCCTTGTAAATATTTTTTAATTTTTTTCATATTTTTCTCCTTCTCTTAGTCACATTCAGAAACTCCACAAGCACTCCTAATCAAATCTCTGTGAAAAGTAACACTAAGAAAATTACTCAGAAAACAATCAAATCTACCAGAAGACAATGAAATATACCTAACAACTTCTACCTTTAATTTCTTTAATATATGTGCTATTTTCTGCTTTACCCTTCTGTTTTGCCTCTGATAAAGGATTATGCATTGCTGCCACTCTATCTGAAAGCTCAGGACAGTAGTAGCAATAGACCAGGGACAGGCTGAAGGTTTTGACCTTAATGTTCTGGAAAAGCAAGAGCTGTACCCTTCCAGTGGGACCCAACTGTGAATGCTGTTCTCCATGAGTCTTCCCACAGTACAGAGAGAAGTAGTAATTTGATATATATTAAAATAGTGAAATTTTATTTTATTTTATGAAGCCCTTGAAATTTAGCATAAGCTTTCAGGGAAACAGTTATGCCAGGAGGGATATACAAAAACATATAAGCAAGTAATAATCAAAGCCACTGCTTAAATAGCTTCTCCCATGCACTTAACCCCTTGTAAAATATATTTGTAGACACAAGAGCTATATTTTTAAAAGTGATTGGCAGATGTTTCCAGATAACCTGAAAAACGTATTTATTGTCATGTTCCTAAGATGTAAGGGCTATTCTTTCTTGAGCCTGCACAGGTCATTAGGTAACATAGCTAAAACATGGCAGGATCTGAAATCAAGGTCACAGAAAGGAACAATATTTACACTTGGGGATTTTAGGGTCTTTGTTTCCTTACCCCAACAGCTCAGCAGTCACACCCAGGCTGGGGGCAGCCTTTGCAATAAATACACCGGGAGGGTCTGGCTCATCCCTGCGGACTGACGTTCTGCCATTACAGTCTCTTCAATATCATGACTTTAGTAAACAGATGATATCAGTCTTACTGCCAATTGTTCAGTGTTTGTTGCAGATCTGAGGAGGGAAGAAACGACGAGCCACTCTGTGCGAGGGTTGGAGCAAAATGACCGTTTATTCTGAGGGAGCATGGGCTTTTATAGGGTCAGTTAGGGAAGGTTCTAGAAAGTGGGCATGGTTAAGGGAGGAGCTTCATAGGTCTATGACATATAAGGGCAAAAGGGGAAAATTTGGCCTTTACCAAATAAGGGAAAGAAGGGCAGGAGTGGTCAGCCCTTGATGGATCGGGCATACATGCAGTTACCATGTACACCAATTGACCAATGGGGGAAAGGTTTCAAGCCTGCAAAACAAGCGGCCAATCATGAGGGCTAACTGGGGAGAACTGGGGTACAGAGAACCAATCGTAACAGTTGAACAATAGAAATGTAATAAGTACTATTCTAATAAATATAACAACTGACTAATCACAAGCTTAATAACTTTGAACTCTCTCAGGAATCATTAGGCAGTCGACCATCAATCCACAACGATGGTGATCTTGTGAACTTCTTTTTCTTCTTGTCTCTTTTGTTTTTTCTCCATTCTCCGTACTCGGTCGCCCTGACCCCAGCAAGTGTTTGAGATATTATTGAAGCCCTTCAAGTGCAAGTGCAAAATTATGGCGGAAGTTTAAATACATTTTAACAAACTTTTTTGTTTGTGTGTACAGGATGCTTATATGCAGGTTTTGGCAATAGGGAGGTTGCAGGGGTCTCTCTCAGAGGGCCGGATCTGCCCTGTGTACAACACATCTGGTTCTATGTCTAATGATAATACATTTAAGAAAGGGCCAAAATACCAGAGAACAGGGAGGAAAGGAGGTGTTAGACAGAACAGGGAAAACACCAAGGTTGGTGAAGAAGGGGTAGGAGGTGTTCCAGGCACAGGAGCAGAGGTGGCCCTGCAGGCTGAAGAAGAGACCAGGGTGGAAAAAGCATTTCCCCTGAAGACCGTGGACCAGTCCATGGTGGCCATGTATCCAACCTGCAGACTGTGAAGTACCCAATGCAGAAGCAGATGGATACTACAGGAACTGCACCTGGTGGAGAGCCCACTCTGGAACAACTTTATCTTAAAGGACACAGGAAGGACCCACAGTGGGATATGAAAAGATGTGAAGAAAAAGGAGAGGCAGAGAGAAACAGTTATGAACTGACTGTATCCCCATCCTCTCTGTGTTGTTTCATCGTTCCTAATTGTTACACTTATATGTTCATTGCACTAATATGTTGCTATAAAAACCATTGCTTTTTTATTACAGTGATCCTTTACAGCAAAATCTGTTTGAAATATAAGATAAATATTAGATTTAAAACAGAAAAAAAACCCCAAACAACCAAAAAAGAGATGGTTTATACCTTCAGAAAATAATTTTGTAAATGCCATGTATCACTTTCAGAAGTTATTTGATTAGCCTCAGTTTGTTCTTTTATCTCTGTAGCTGAAATATCCTTTAAATGAACTTTGATTGATAAAAGTTAACTTGATTTATGCTTTAGTAATACTAAAGTAAGACAGTACTATCGTTAAAAAGAAGAAAGCAGGAAGGAGTTCAGCTGTATCTCTTCTAAGTAATTTTCAAAAGATAAGATGTGAGCATCTGTGCAGTCTGCAAAGTGCACATTTTATTAGTTAATTTGGTTCAAATAACTGAAAAGTCTGACATTTCCCATGAGCTTGTCCCTCTGAATAAATTAAATATAACAAATCTTTTAGTTAAGGAATATACTTCAGAGCCTGGCTTGCACAATATTGGTATTAGAAAAAAACAGGGCTAAAAGCTTATTCAGCATATCTATACCATACACCTCTGCAAAGTCTTATAAAATTCTATTACAAGGCTATTAAATTTAATCAGATACTCAGTTTTGAGCCAAAGTCTTGCACTCCCTACATCTTAAATCTGTCATACTAATACAAAACAGGCACTAGCTGTTTTCATTTTTGAAATCTTATTTTCATCACATAAATAAGTAAAGCAAAAGATTGTCTTAAGCCATGTTGTTTTCTTTCTTGTTGTTAAAGCAACTATTTCCCTCCAATCTTCCTCTTCTTTACAGCTGTTATCATAATGCATTGAGACTACATGAACATGTGGAAAGGTGCACATGGTTTAGTGACTCAGTGGTGGGATACAGGCTTTCTAGGAGGAAAAGCTGGGAAGATTAGAAGCAGGAGTTGCCCTTTATGTGCAACAGCTGGAATGCATGAAGGTCTGCCTTCATGATGCGTCCAGAAATCAGTCAGGAACTTATGGATAAAGACTAATGGGCAGACCAACAAGGGTGCTATTGTAGTCAGTGTCCAATAGGATCAGTGTCCAGATCAGGAGGTATATATGGCCTCACATTCACAAGCCCTGTTTCCTATGGGGCGCTTCAACCACCCTAACATCTGCTAGATGGACAAAACAGCAGGGCTAGGGTAATTTGGAAGATTTTTATGATTCATTGAAGACAACTTCCTGGTCCAAGTAACTGAAGAACCAGAAAAGAAAATAGCTGTGCTGGATTTGGAATTTATTACAAGGAAGAATTATTTAAGCATGGGAAAGCCAATGTATCCCTGGCTACAGTAACCAGGAGATGGTGTTCAGGATCTTAAGAGCCAATAGCTCAAGCTCATTCCTTGGGAATGTGATGAAGAAAATTTACCTGGTATCTGGTTCCAAACATATGAAGGACAAGAAGGTGGTCAAGAGCAGTCAGCATGTATTTATGAAGGATAAATCACACCTCACCTACCTCAGTGAGGTGACAGGTTTAATAGACAAAGGGAGAGCAGTTCATGTTATTTATCTCAACTTAGCAAAACTTTTATCACAGTTTCTAAAAAAAATCCTCATAGAGAAGCTGGGAAAGATAAGGAGACAGTGAGGTGAATTGAAAACTCACTGAGCAACCAGGTCCAGAGAGTTATGACTGGCAGTGAAGGGTTCAGTTAGAGGCCAGTCACTGGTGGTATACTGGGGTCAACACTGGGACCAATACTTTGAAACTTTTCATTAAGACTTGAAGGAGGAGCTGGAGTGCACTCTCAGCAGTTTCATAAATAATACAGAATGGAGGGAACTGGCTGGTACCACAACAACCAGGTTGTTGTGCTGCTATATAGAGCAGCAACCTGCTCAATAGCTTTGACAAACAGACAGAGATGAATTGCATAAAGTTGAGCAAGGGGAAATACAAAGTCCTGCATATGGGGAGAAATAGTAACAGGCACAAGTACAGACTGAATAGATTAATAGTCACTTTTTAACAGCCACCTTTGGGACAGTCCCCTTTAGATGAAAATAATAAAACATTCATGATGAATGCAAATGTCTTGACTGCCTCACTCGGTTGTCCTCCTTGACTCTAAAGTAACAAAGGTCTTTCAGCCAAGTCCTAAAACGATATGGTAAAGATACTGCCATGTCCAAAGTTGTTCACACCAAACTTAATATATACACTAGGAAAGAATGTCAGATCATTTCAACATCACTACAAACTACATAAGATATAAAACTGACTTCCTTCCATTTAGATCAGTGTTTTACTCACTGATATCTAATTGAAACATATATTTTTAACACACCTGAAGCAAGATTTGACTTGATAATAGTTTTCCACTACTTAGTCAGGAGGAGAAGAGAAGGAACCAGCTGCAGAGTTCCTGGAGGCAAAGGAACTTATGGAATTCCTTTCTTCCTCCTTTCCCTGTCTTATAAGGCTGTTACTCAGACATTCTTCCTGTGTGCTGTATTAGCAAAAAGATGTAGGAAACTAGTGACAGTGAGAGATGACAACAAAGTGTGTTAGGCTTGGAGGCAGACAGCAGAGCTGAGCTAAGTAGTGCAGCAAGCAATATTGGAAGCAGTTATTCTAATAGCTGATTTGATTGAACTTGATCAAATGACATCCAATGTGCCTAGCACATTCCTCTGAAGTATGCAATCTTTAGCTAATTATTCAAGGAAGTCCATACTAATACAGTCAGGCCATCAAAAGGAGAAAGCCTGGGCTGGAAAAAACAATCAGCTTCAGCAGTTGTGCTAGACCAGCAACCATCCCTTTTTCTTTCATTTCAGACATTTTAAATGATGAGCTACTCAAGGATGTAGAGACAGAACAAACAAGCTAAGAAGAAAAGAATGAAGAAAGAAAAAAAGTCAGTGTGCTAGAATAGTGAAACTGGAAAGTATGTATTGTTGTCTGCTAAGCAATGAAACCTAGGAAACCTAGCAAATAAACTTATACAACAGCTGTGCCTAATCTTAGCATTTCTGTTACCCAGACTAAATTTAAAATTACATGTTATCACACACTAAAGGATTCCCACCCATACTTTAAAATATGTAATTCAGAATCTGATGTCTCATATCGTGATATAATGTGTGGTCTGGAGGCAGAGAAAATGAAATTGAAACTCTTTGTATTCTCAAAACGAATCTTAAATAAACCTGAATATTATGGGAGTCAACTGCAAAGAGGATTTATTCTGTCTTTATATCTGTCAGTTCCTTTGGTCCTATTTTTCAGCCAAGCAGAATTATTCCCAGAGCACCTATTTTAAAACAAGTATCCATTTTTTTACTTAAAAGGAATGCTTAATGACTGTTTTGGATGTCCATGCTCCTTTAAAGTCACACAGCACTAGTTACTACATCTCTAGGGAACAAACAATTATTAGCTGATAACATCTCTTGGGCCAGTAATGGTCTGGGAAAAGGAATTTTCATACTGAAGGAAGCTGTGGCAATCACAAATTTATGCTACTATTATTTGATGTTCCTGGTCTTATTTCTGCTTCCATGAGGTATTTCTTTGAGAGATGTGTGACCAAAGAATTGCTACTGTTGTCAAAATAATTTCTTTTAATATACTAAAAGATAATTCTGAGTTATTTAATGTTGATTTTTATCTCCTGCAGTATGCTCACTTCTTAACCAGATGCAGTAAGAAGACATTTCTTCTCCTGAGAGAAGTGTAACTGTCTCAAGGAAATAGTGCAAAACCTCTAGCATCATGCTGTCATTTTAAATTCACATAGGAAAAAACCTGAATATGACATGAAAATTCTTTAGGAGGTGTTAAGGGTTTCAAAGATGATTCTAGTACGTAAAACCAGAATATGGCCTGGTCCAACCCAGTTCCTACTTTCTTTTCTCTAACAGAGCAGTGGTCCAAGATCTTTTTAAACTCACCTTTACACCAGCTTTGGCCAGTATCCTGGTTCAATCAAAGTAGACAACAATAATATAAATATTAAGACATTTTCAGAAGTAGAAGAAGGGCATGATTTAAAACAATTTTCTCTTCAACTTAAAGCAGGGCTTCAAAATACGTTCTCCCTATGTTGTGTTTGGGCCCTAACACCCTGGCAGTGGATAAGTTCTCATTCCTTTCCATTGCGTGACCATTTAATACCTTTCAGGACTTAAAATGACACAGTCAGTAATGTATTCTGTCAGAAAGATAATGTGTCCTCAGCATTCCTCGAGCAATGATTATTCAGTGTGCCTTATAGGGAGATATTCAGTAAGAGAATTTAAGAATTTAAAGTTTTTTCCCCTCTGTAGCTCAAATGTGCTCCATTTAATAGTATGTCTTGGGGTTTTTTTGAATAGAAGACCATGACTATCAGACCAATACAGGTGGAAACTTTAATGTGTGTCTTTTCTTAAATTGCTTTCCAGTAAGGAAAGGGTAGGGAATAGGGACTAAATTCTGACTGTTCTTCCATAGCTTAGGTGGTCAACTAACTAGTAAAAGCTTGTAAAATGCTTATAATTATTCAGATTTATGTTTGATTATCCTATTTTTCCATCTTGTGAAGATAACATTGACAGCATAGATTACATTTTTTTCTTGGCTACAGGTAGACAGAAATATCAGATCATGACGAGTTTGAAACGTAATTGGTATGGAAATCACTGGATGGTCATTCTCTGGAATGCTCCTGGGTAATTTCCAGTTTCTTCACAGGGAATTGTACATCCATAATAAAAAAAACTGATGGAAGTGCAAATGGTGCAAATGTCCACTTCTCCAGATATTCAGCACCTACAATGAAAAAGTGAACCTGAGTTTTATTCTAGACGAAATGCAGGACTCATATTTGCCACCTGCATGTTCAAGATGTACACAATGGGCCTAATTCTCTGACATTTTGCTGCACTCTGAAAACTCTCAGATAGCTTTTCCTATCTTTAATCCTCTGTTAATTCCTCAGAAATATTTCTGAGACATTATGCATTTGTTGTTGTCCCCAGCATGTGTCACCCAGTCATATGCCAAGATACCAAATTTCTCTACTAAAATCAAAGAATAATACGTGGTATTTATCTAAGTCCAAGAAGCAGTAATTTCTACAGAATTAGTGCACCAATAATGTATCTGCAGGATGACCTCTCTCTTGTTTATATTGTCTGTTCTTTTTCCTTAAATTGAAATAAATGGCTGATCTTGTTATTCAAAGGACCATCCTGTTCTGCATAATAATTTGCTTTAAATTATCAGCTATTTTGCATCAAATATATTTCTTTTTTGTCTGTCATAGTAGCTTCTGTCTCTTTTTTTTTTTTTCCTTAAAATCTGGTGATGATTCTTAAATGTTCTAGAAATATTTGCTTAAATTAAATACAGATAAAAATAGTTATTTATTTTCTCATATTTCAGTTCCAGATATTTAGACAGCAGATGAAACTAGTAATAAGTGGATTAAATGGAAGCAATTATATATAAAATAGTAAAGCTGCTCTATAATGCAATAAGAAATAGATAAAAGTCAATATATGACAAAACAATTTTAGAGGCAATTGCTGAACTCTGAAAAAACCCTCTCCTTAAATCTATGTAAATATGTATTACATTTCTATGCAATAGTTAAAAAAATACCTGAAAAAAAATCTTTTTTTTTCTCACTGTCCATTCTGCAAAAACACTGAGTAAGGTTTTTCTATTTATTAATTTCTCTATGAAAATTTGATGCATGCCAAATATTCAGAAAAAAAGTCTAGAACTTAAATACCCTCTTCAATGCTGTTTTGTATGATTAACTTTTGTAATACATAAATGCATTGCAGTATTGCCTACTCTAAATATTCCCTCTTGACTGCTTCTTACAGCATCAGTGAGGAAAGAAAAAGAGTGATTTGGGATTTTTCAAGAATTCCACTTTATCTCTCCAAAAGTGAATTTGCCTCTTGTTTGTCTTATATAAATAAGTAGATAGTGGGCTAATTTCCAAGAGAATTTCACCTTTTGACTTGTCTTTTTGATATTACAATTAATTATACTTACAAATAATTGTAATTGTTCCCAAACATTTAGACATCTAATTACCAGATTGGTCCCACAAAAGAAGTGATTAGACCCAAATGTACAATAAAATTAGCACTTGATTTATTACAGATTTGAAAATGCAAACACAAAAGTGAAAATTTAGCTACAATACTATTAAAAACAAGAGAGAAAAATGAAATCCTTATATGGCAAATCATATATTCAATTATTTCTGTCTAACCACTATATTTTTGTTTAGACATTCCACTTAACAGCAAACAACCACAAAGCCCTATCCTAAGGTTCTTCCAGGAAAATAATAATCCTACATCTTATACTAATAAAGTTTAAAACATAAATAGTCTTGGCACTCCCATAGGACCATGTAAGATTCTAGCCAGAAACAATTGCAATTTTCCCACAGAAGCTAGATGCAGAAGTTGCATGTGATGCTTTGCTTGCCTTGTACCTGTGAAGTTACTGACATTTCTGTTCCAGCTCAAGGATATTTTATTGTTGATTTGTATGATTATTAGACAAAGGATAAGAAAGCACAGTGTCAAACCACGATATGTGTCTGCCATGCAGTTTGCTATCTGTAGAGCAACACTAAATCAACACCATTTTTTCAGATTTTTAACAAACCACAGTACCTGAATCAGAATCCTTATCCCTATAACAGGGCTCATTTCCATAGGTTTCTTCTTTGACCTCCAAAGGTCTCTGCTGCATATCACCCACTTATTCTCAGAATCACCTACTCCATGAACCAGCACATTAGTGTTCCTGCCAATGTCTCAGATGTTTCTTCTGTAATCACTTTGCAAGTAAATGTTGCAGTTTCTCCTTTCTGGAAAGAAATTTCTCAGGCTGTTCTATTACCAAATGATCACAGACTTGCCACATGAGCAGACTATGAACTTATGTGAATATCACACTTTGAGAAAATTATTACAAACTTCTCATTGTTTTATAACATCCTGGTTACCACGTTTAGTTCCTAGCAACAGAATAATATTTCCTAGTGAAATCATCATCAATAGTGTAAATACCCAGATGACAGAGAACTGCTCAGAAGAAAGATTTAAGATAGCAGCATCAAGCAGACTAAAATAGAGGCAGAAGTCACACTGACTTTCTGTTGCTTATTTTTGAAAAAGTTCCCTTACTTTCTCATGATTTTTCTTAGGCTCACAGTTAATTTAACTGATTTTCTTCTGAGCATTTGCTGAGATTGCTGCCCCTCTACACCCACTACTTCCTCTAACAGTTAAAACTCTTATGTGAAAACAGAAAGGAATTTAAAAAAAGAAAAAAAAAAGAATTAAAAAAATCCATTAAATAGCAATGGTATGTCAGCTGCAGCTTTTAGTGGCAACATGTCTGTTTTCACAGAAGTTTCACTAGAATACTTCCCAGGTCTGGAGGTAGAAAGGAGGAAACAAGACTCATTACTCTGGAAGAAGCACCTGAATGATCACAACTAACATGACAGCATTTGTGTGGCTGTGGGCATTAGACTTCTGCACTGGCTCACAGCAGCCCAGCTTTTTCCTCAGCACTCTGGCCATGAAGCAGGAAAGAAGCCCTCTGCCTGAAGCACTACATTCCCCCCCATCTGACATTACCCAGATGAAGATAAAGGGGTGATTTACTTCTCAGGTCTTGGGACTGACTCTGGAGCATACAGCTGTGTAACTCTCCATGCTGCAAATATGGACATCTCTGGAGGAGGCATTCCTTTTGGAGGGCCTTTAAACTTGACCTGAAATATGGCTTAACTTCACAGCTATTGACTGAGAAGAAGAGAAGAAAGAGGAGGTGGAGGCACTCGCATTTGCTTGATTGTTTTTTGGGATGTCAATGAAAAAAAAAAATTCCTAAATAATTTTCTGTGACACTTTGGTTTGGGGTTTATTTTATTATTTTTCTGTGATGTTGAATTCCTGTTATCTGGCCAGCTGTAATTAATATGGAAGACATATAGACAGCACTTCAAACTTTCAAATCCAAAAAAATAACACCTCATGCAGTAAAATCAACTGAAAACATGTTGCTGAATTTATGAAACATTTATACATTGCTATATTTTCACACTGAACAGACAATTGCTATAACAGATTTGGATGATAGATACTATATGTAAAGATCTGTCTACAACCATCTTAACTTTTTAAAACTGTTCTGTCATACTTGTTCTTTATTGTGAGATGCAGCTGGTGGATTAAAACAGCAAATGGTTTCTCTTCATCAGCTGATGGCTATACTCAATTAGAAATTTGCCCTAGTGCCTGCAAAAAATGATTTGTATGGTATATGGAACTTGATTTCAATACAGAAGTCAGAAGTACACTTCCCACCTAACTCCACAGGCTTTAGATAGAGAATTCATTGCTGAAGGAGGATTTGGCACAATAAATTCAAGTGGAAATGGGAATGGTTAAAAATGTATGAATAACCTGTGGAAAGGGAAAAAATCTTCGATTAACTTTGCCAATAATTCAGATGCTGAAGTTAGAATAAATTTTATTTTTACTAACCAAAAGAGAAAAGGGAGAGAAAGTAATGCATTCAACACAATTTTCTATCCATTTTTTTTCAAGATTGTTTTATAAATAATCACTACTATTATTTACGTACTGTGAAAATTATTTACCCTTTCTTCACTTTTCACCTGACAGAATACTTCAAGGTTGTGTCAGTGTAAGACCAAAGCTTCTCAATTGGAAAACTGAGCTGAAACATGAAGGTTTTGTGCTTCATGGGCACATTGGTGCAGAAGCTAGTGTAGTGCTGATGCTGAGATAAAGGCATTTGCTGAGATCATCCACCTTGGTACAGTGGTATCCTATAAATAGGGAAACATAATAATTAACTATGAAGTAGCTGATAACCCATTACCATAGACATAAGTGGAAATATGTCTCTGATGCTATCTGTTGCTGAATATTGACTGCAATGATTATAAGATGGTGGTACTACTAGAAACAATGTTTGATATATTTTTTTCTGACTGCAAGACCAAACACTTCAACAAAATGTCTTTCTTTTCCAGAGTTATTTGGTAAAATCAGCCTTCCTAAGACACTGAATGCTTGTTGGTATGCATGTATATTTTGTGTGTAGAATTTCCATATTACATCATCACTGAAACATTCATCTTGCTATAAACCTATGAACAATAATATTTCTAGGGATATAGTTTTAAAATCTCAATAACAAGAAAAGGTTGAATCAGGTCTTTACTTGGAACAGTGAACATAAAGCATTTTTCACAGTTCCTTATTTTATATATATATACATATACATACATACATATGAACATATGTATATTTCTGTAGCTATATATGCACATATGTGTAAATTTATGCACATATTAATTATTTAGTTATAATTTAAACCTAATGGATATTTTAAAGCTCATCTGATACAACTTCAGACAATATAGAGGTACAATCCCTAGTTATCCAAGATGATGCTTTTATAATTCACATAAATTTTGGTGCTTTGTAGTTTGTTTTTTTCTCACTAACTGAAGGTCCCAGCAGCACACAGTATAAAGAAATCTTAGGAGTTGGTTCTCCAAGACAGGGCTACAGATTTGTTCTCTCCAGCTACTTTGGGATGATACCTCAAAGGAAGTGCTATGCTGTAGGAGTGAAGAGAATATAGATTTTGGAGGGAAAGCTAGGACCAGATGGGGTAAAAAGAGGAACGCATAGCAGCAGAAGCACCAAGAGCAAGGACTATCCATCCCTAAGAATAACTTCTCTTTTTTTTCCTCTTTTGATCTTTGCTATGGCAGGATTTAATTTGCTAGTCTTTCTGAGAATTCTGTAGCTAAGCCTGTGTGAACTAATGGAACCAAAATAAATTGTTTCAACTATATTTTTTCTTCATGTATGGAGCTTTTTGATTAAAATAAATACTTATTGTCATTGGCATAATGGACATCATTAGGAATGGAACAGTAGCACAAGTATGACTGCACAATCCTGTTGTACCAGAAAATTTGGTAGGTTTTTTTTGGTAAGAAAAATATCTTTTGCAGAGAACTAGTAATTCCCTACTCTTTAGACAACAAGCAATGGATAGTTAAGACAGATAACCAGTATCTTAAAATCATATCTTCCAAATAAATTTTATGCTCAGTTTTGCTGAATTCATAGAAATGGACTCTTGTTTTGTGGCTGTATCACAAGTGTCTGGTACAGAAGTTTAATGGGGAACAATGTAACAGTTCTTTTGATATTTGCTTACATGAACTATACATTCTTCTAAGAAGAGGTGGAAAGACTCACAGTGCTACTTCTCAGGAAATGGAAAATCAAGGATAACTTCTGTCAGATAGGGGAAAGAGTCTACAGCTATATATATTATAAATCAGAATTCACACTGATAATATTACTCAAAGACTTAAGAATAAAACATAGTGAAATAAAAAAGGATATGCTTCTCAGCCCAAGATACAGAAGTTTTATTCCTATTGTGTCTTGCTTTCTTGATTCAAAGAATGCCTAGATTAATCCGATTTTTTGTACAATAATAAAAAACATATGTGAGTATAGGTTTGTCATGGGAAAGCCTGCTGCAGTACTAACAGCTATATTTTTAGGGACTGAAATACCCAAAATACTTTCTAAACATCACTAAAATACAGTCATATGCCCTTTGACATGTCACCATCCAAAATGTATTTCTAATCTACAGTACTACTAAGCCCAGTTCCTGAACTCAAGCCAAATGTTTTAGGTGTTTTAACAAAATGTGTGCTTGTTCATACTGTTGGTTGTTCTCTTCTACATCTTGTGTAAAAAGTGAAAAATATGTACATACACGTGCCTAGTTATAAGAGAGCAAAACTCAAAAAGAAATAAATTCAAGTTAAAAATGACTGATAGAGGTGAAAACCTATCTTTTGTTATGGACTCTATAGGTATTTTTCAACTTTGCCCCTTATTCACAAAAGCAATCTTGCCAAGTAGACAGTGTTAAAAAGAAGAGAGAGGTAGATGTCCTTGGAAAACTGAGGAATGTCTCCGCAGCATGTTTTCTTCCATGCAAAATTTTCATGCTACAAGCAAGAATATATCATAACATGAATAACTTGAAAAGCAGCCTTTCATGCCAGCATGTTCTGTGATGCTGAAAGTGTCATGCACCACAGCTGTGATCCAAGAGGTTGGTGAACTCAAGATTTCTACACTTCCATGGCTAGGAGAAGCCATGGAAGAGTGAAGCCATGGCTAGGAGAATGATAGCACTATAAGGACAGAAAGGCTCTTGCAAATGTTCTTGGATACCATGCTATGCCAAGGTCTCCTGCAGGCATTACCTTCTTGTCTCTTTGCTGTGCTTCTTCCAGCTCTTGCATTCCTGTTACAATGCTGCAGTTTTTCTCTAGCTTTTTAGCACGTATTGTGAGATGCAGGAGATCAACAAGCTGATGAGCTACAGAGGCATCGAAATTTTCGGAACAGGAAAGATGTTGCATTGTGCCACAGACAGAAAAGTATTTGTTTCTCTCCAGCTGAAGTCTCACAATGCATTTTCCCTATATTTATGTGCCCAAGAGGAAAATATGGCCACCAATACATTAAATAGTGCAGTTGCAAAGATTCCCTTTCCTTATGCCCCTAGCACCCCTCTCAAGTTAACTTCCTTTCAGAATGAATCATACTCCTAGCAAAACCAGAGCACAATAGACTTTGTCTAACTCTTAAATTTGGGTAGTTCTGTGCAGCATTTTGGATATCTGTTGTAGTCAGTGTTTATTCCTGTCTCATTTTTTCTTAGAAACAGATGTGGCTTCTTCTTTATATAACCGTTTTTCATTATACTTCACCCCGGACAAATTTGCAGAAGCTCCATTAATTTCTGCCAGAGAAGGATAGAATATTCAACCCTAAGCTTAAAATTTGCTTCTTGTTGTATTCAATACCGTTGCAAATTATGCAGAATTTTAGTGGGATATAAAAGTTAATTCTCAGGTTCTTAAGACAGGCACCGTGTTTCCTCTCTCATCCATAAAATACTTAACACAATGGATATCAGTGATTCTAACTGCTCCCCAAGGAACTACTAGGACATAAGAACTAAATAATAATATGGGCATGTTAGAAATACTTCTGCAGTCAATAAAACCAGTGATACTAAGTTCAAGAATTCTTGTTCAGAAACTTGTTTTTCATTAGAGATGTAGAATTTTTAAAGTATCACTTAAACATACTGTATATACCGCTTCTGTTTAATACATTTTTTCTCTTTACTGATCCTGCATTTGTCTGTAAATCACATTTTATATTAAGAAGTAATGCTAAAATGTTAATAAATACCTGAAATGCTAAATACATACTGTCCTTTGCCATCCCTTTTCTCCATAGCTAAATTTGATGTAATTATATAGTTTTAAAAATAAAGTAATTGATCAATATGATAATTGTCCAACAATTGTCAAAATTTAACAAGGACTGGCTTCCCTATGGCTGTCTGGAATTGTGTACTGTGTAAAGTGGCTTCAACCTTCCCTCTAAATGGCTCATTGCTGAAGATGTTTGTGTTATAAATTGTGCTTGATTTGCTTTTAATGGGCAGAATTTGTTCTGTGTATTGTTATATCAGGCGATGAATAAAGATTTGACTTTCTGACATTAAACATCTTTTAAAGAAAATTCATACAGTCTAAAATGAAAACAGATGAGACTCCAGCTTTGAATCAAGTTTGTCAAGAGGAGAGATCACCCTTAATCAAGCTTATCAGTACTCCACCAAAGCAACATGTATTAAAAATTTGGGATCCAAAGATCTGATGAAAGAAAACCAATGAAACTTCTCACGTTTGCACCAGTAGAAATCCACACACTTTGAATGTCATGCTAGTCCTGATTTAAAGACTCATGAAAGTACAACATTTAGTAGGCTTTTATTTCATATGAAGCCTAAATCATTGGAGCTAAATCTTTTGTCTAAATGAGAAGGAACTACAAAGAGAAAATTATGCTTTCCCTATCTCCTCTGTCCTTTTACTCTTCAGTTATTGCTGATACACGGAACAAGGTTCTCAGAGTTTGTGCATTATTAATATGTAGAGAGTGTGTGGCCTGGTAATGTTCAGAGAACAGGAGAAAGGAAGAAAAGAAGGGAGGGAGGGAGGGAGGGAAGGAGGAAGGAAGGAAGGAAGGTTGGTTTAAACAGGCTAAAGTTTGTGATGTTTTGTCAGAGGATTTAGAGTCATATCATCCACAGGGAGAAGTGAGCAGAATTCAGCTTCTCATAAATCCAGGCTGTGTCCATGTGGGAATAGACCTACAATATAAAGAGTGGAACCGATCCTGCAGGAGATGGGCCACTGAAGATAAAGAAACCAATGAGAGCATTTTGTAAAACTATATTGTAACATGAGGTTTAGTGCTGTGTTAACCTTTTTCCCCAGGCTCTTGGAAAGCCACCTTCCCCTTCTCCCAGGTCCTTAGACCATCTCCCCTTTTCCCCAGGCCCATGGGAAAGACACCTCTCACCTTCCTAATTAGTATTCAAGCCCCCTTCAGGCTGTGTTCTGATTGGTTTCCCTTGTATCCCTCCCCTTTACCCTGGCCATGAGGTCTATAAAGTACCTGACCAGGTGAATAAACTCCTCTTTCTGCTTCCTGTTCCTTGGAGTGTGTGTCCTCCTTACCAAGACCTGAGGAGGACCCTCTGGCCCAGCCACCACGCCACGTGGAGAGGGACAGGGAAGGGGAGAGCGTGCCCCATCAAGCCATGATATGTCCAGAAAGCCATGATATGTCTTTGTAAACAAAACTCAAAACACATCTTTAGACCAGTTGCTGTTGTAGATAAATTAGGACAGAATAAGATTTTATCCAAGCCCAAATGTGGTCCTGCTTTCAAATGACTTTCAGCCTCCCAGCCTTAGCAAATAGCAGCTCATTAATCTTCAGTGCATTTCTTGCAGTGAGTCTAAGAGATTATGTAGCACACATATTGCTATATGAAAAGCATCTATCTATCTATATCCAAGATAAAAAGGGAAATCAAGTTTCCATTACTCCTAGTATCCAGTGGAAAAACTGGAGCTTCTTTTCCTAACTCTAAATGTACTTATATCTTTGTTTGTATCATAATAATACCTTTGATTATAATTGCTTCATTTTACCTAACTTTTCCATAGAAATAACTTTAACAATATCTGAATATAATAAAAAGAGGGGAAAAATAATTAAGTATTCAAAATTTTATCAAATGTTTTAAAAAACTAATTTAACTTTAAAAATGCTAATAAAATTTAAAAAAAAAACCAACATTGTAACTAAAGTCTTCTGTACTATCCACAATGAAATATATTTTTTCCTTCTTTTTTTACTTATGAAAGAGATTTTTTTGGTCAATTTTGTGTTCCATTTAAAAATGTGACTAAATAAAAAGTCTCAAAGTTTGCCATGTAAAGGCAAAATAATTTTCTGTCAAGTTTAATAAATATCCATTAAACTCAGAATAGTTTCAATTTTTTCACATTTCAGCATGAAAAGATCTACTATTGTGGGTCTATAACAGAAATTTATGGACTGTTAGTTTCTGAAATCAGAATATAAGATATGATAATCCATATAGTCATTATAGAGATCCATGGAGATATAAAAAGTGTATGAAATGAATCAGTGATGTTAAATTGTCAGGGAGGGTGGGAGGGGGGAACAATTAAAGAAAGCATTTAACCTTCTCAAGCGTGATTCTAGAAAAGCTAAAAAAATCCCTATCAGTAAATAAATATTTAGCAAGAGTATTTTGATTTTAAAAATTAGTTATTTCACACTAATATCTGAGAAACTGATGGATATTCTTTCACTGATTGGAGGAAAGTGATTATTAAATAATTCATGAAAAGGCTCTCAACTTTAAAACCTCCAGAAACCTTTGTAATGTTATTTTAAAGCAACCATTCTTCATTTTTTCTCATGTTCTCATCATCAGAGTGTAGAGTCTGAAATAGCATGATTTTTAAGACTCTAGTTTTATTGGCAAATTGGTGTTGATTCTAAAAACTCATTTGATAAGTTGCCATCTTGCTTTTTTACCTTGCCTTGATCAATCACTGTTCATTGGCAAGTTGTTCAGTTATTGTGTAGAAAGACATCCAGCTCAAAAGTTTTATGGGAGCTTCTCTGCCCATGAATTTCTTTTAAACTGCAGCCTCCTCTGTTGTGGGAAAAATTGTTGCATGTAGGTTTGCACATATTTAATGTCCATGACACAATTTAATGTATTTGTCTGATATTTTCAAAGAGAAAATACTCTTGCAACGTCTTGGTTTACTTATTTTTTGTATTGGAATGATATGCCTTATTTGGGAAATATTGTGCTAATGGACAAAATTACTTACATTTGAGTGAATAATTTTAAAATAACAGTGTTTGTTCTTGAAAAATCTGACTATTTCTATTAGACTTTTTCTGGTTTGCTTTTTTCTTTACCATGAAAGCAGTGTAGGATCAAATAATTTCCTTTCAGGACACGCAGTTCAGCCAAGATAAGTTCTTCTGTTAATCATGAGCACAAAACAGCAGTGGATATGAATCACTGAATTAAATCTTATTAAATTCTAAGAGCTTTTCTTCTAATAACACTTACACTGCAATTCTTGATACATAATCCAAAAGAATTAAAATAATTGAATTGGTTTAGAGTGTCAGATACTTTGAAACTATCTAAACATCACTAGCACTGTCAAGATTTTGAAATTCAAGGAGTCTGATTTCCCTTGGGATAAAAACTTAAAAGACATGTTTGCTTGCTGATTTATTTATAATTGCTTTTGTCTTTGTGAACAGTTTCCAGTGCAAAGCTTGTAACCTGGTTTCACAAATTGGAAAGCACAGATGTACATATTGGTCATACACATAATTTTACGCAGTTAAAAAAAAAAGCAATCAAGTATTTTAATTTGATAATAATATTTGACACAATTGCAAAGAAAATTGTGTGAATCAGATGACTGCCAAAGGCAGAGAACTGAATTTAACCTTCCACAGTGTACTTTATGTTAAACCACTAATAATCAAAAATGAGAAACTACTATGTATAAAATTCACTGTTCCTCAATTTGGTTTTTTTTGGGGTTTTTTTTTTTTTTTAATTTGCAGTAGGTCACTTCATTGAATGATGTTACCAAAACAATTTTCTTGTCTTCTGAAGAGCTCAGGGAGAAATCAAATAAGTCCATTTATATGACAAAAAGTAAAGCAATTGTTATCTACATGTGAAAGTCCAAAATTCTGATCAGCAATTCCTGCCTCACTATTTAGATGCCTAACAGCCTGCAGATAACCAAAGTTGTACCAGAAAACAATGTTAATGCCCAAAGTTTAGCAATGTATCTATCTAGAGGATCTGCCATCCTGGCCGAACCAAGGAGGTCACGACCCTTTCCAGCCTTCAGCTGCTCATGATTCACAGAACCAGTGTTACTGGCCCCAAAAGAACTAAACTGATATGTACTTTATTTTCACATTTAGTACTCTCTGGCAGCATTAACAATAGTCAAAAATATTTTTATTAAAAATAGCCCTTGGAGGGAGGGTTACTGCCTACCTCTTCAATAACAGTTTAGAGGACAGCACAGATGGTCACAAAGAGATTTGTTCAGGTTCTTGGCCCCCTTTAGCCACAGAGATAAAGTATTTACTTCAGAGAAGATCTGCTGTAATCATCGTGGTTTACAAAGCTGGAACATGTTCTCTTCAAACCTGTGCCAGACTTCAGTTAAAAATGTAGGCAAATTCAGTGAGTAACTTTGAAGCCTAGAGGGTACTGCAATTCTTTGTAAGCTTCTATCAACAAAAGAGAAGTCACTGGGCCCATCTCTTGTGTGTTTTGGACTTCAGTTCCACATGTCTAGACTCATCTAGGTTATTAGTGCTGAAAATTCTCAGCTTTTAGGCACTGAACTAGAAAATAAGGGATTAAAATAGTAACTTATAGTAAGCAACTACAGGTAAAAATAGGGTTTTTTAAAATTTTATCCCTTTAAAAGTTCTTGGTCAAAAGTAACAAAAATCTGATATATAGTAATGAAACAGTAAAAACTCCAATGCATTATTTCTTAATGCATTTCTTAATTGCAAAAAACTGGTTTACATAGTAAAAACATCAGTGGAGTACCATTTACAGAGGTTAATTGCACAAATATTGTAACAATGAATCCAATAACTTGGATCTCTGCTTCAAATGTATTTTTGCTCATATTGTTACTTTTTATTATTATTATTGCATTCAAGATATTTTCTAATAAACAAGATGGTAATGAAAGGAGCTAGTGAAATTGTCACACATGGATATCTGAGGGAAATAGAATTTTGCTACATCAGGTCAGATAATCCATGGCCTGGTCTACCCTCTACTAGGAAATTTTTTATGATCCACCTCTACATTGTAGGTATCTAGAGCTGAACCAGTCTTAAAGATTCCTTTCTTAGCCCAGGAATATAAATAGTCCCATTTACAGAGATTCTTCTCATTTTGCTGCTGATGTCTAAATTGAGGACGAAGTATTGCACTGCAAAAAACACCTGTTTCTCATGAGCAGCTCTGATTTGAATCATCCTGGAATGATAAGATCATTGCAGATGAGTATGAGCCGTCATCTGGTCTGTCTCACAGATGTGGACAGAAGGGTATTGGTATATTCCATGCAAAAGTCTTTGTAGTCTCCTATAGTTCTTAAACAATTTAATCCTCTTACTGAAAATAAGATATCTTCTTCAGACAGCTTGTAGCCAAACAATGAGCTGGAATTTGTACACTATTTACACCTACAGATCTAAGGAGCTTTTTTGCATATATCATCTTCAATTTGTCCTTATCTGAAATTAAAATAGTATATGAGCATTGATTGTTTACTCTTGTGCTGAGATTTTAAGGTCTTACAAACTACTCTCTACTGTTGGCAGATAATATAGTGCATTTTTTTCTCTCAGTGTTTAGCAGCTTATGACATGGGCTGGTAACCTTCAGATTGCTTTCTCTGACAACCAAATATTCCATGTTTTGTTATAAGCAGGTTGCAAACCTCAGTGTGAGAAAATATATCCTTCCAGCATCTATGTTGTTAACATAGGACATCATAAATATTTTTCCAGATTTTGAAAAACCTGGATTTGTTAACAAGGCTCCTCACAGTGCCTTTCTTCTGTATTTTTCCTCCAGAAAGTTCTTTGACAACTGGTGAATAAAACATGTTTCTTGAAGCAGAAAATCTTATTCACCAGTATTTGTCCTGTTGGAATATTTTCACTGTAGCCAGCAGAAAAGGAAGCTCTGAGCTTATAATGAAGTCTAGAGACTGAAATTATGTCTCTACTCCATGTCTTGTGATTAAAAAAAAAAAAAAGAAAAGAAAATTTGCATGCAGTATATCAGTATGACAACATGCACAGACCAACCAGAAGACAAAGCTGATAAACCTTAAATGAAGACTGGACCATAGAAAACCACTAATTTGCACAAGAGGAAGTTATTTAACCTGTAAAGTAAAGCCAGATGGCATAAATACACTCCAGAGATCACCTGTTCTTCTCTCTGCAAATCAAATGCCAAGGCAAAAAAATGACTGCAAACTTTTTTATCCTCATAGATACCACTCATCGCTGTCCTACATCACACCATTTTTCCATAATAGTGTTGGATACTATAAAGGACAAATAAATGCAATTTTAAAGTCTGAATCTCATAGCTAATTCCTGCTCTAGCAACATCAAACATTCAAACAATTGTGCAGAGACGAATAAAAAATTACCTCTGTCTAGTATACTGACCACATCACAAGCTGTTAAAAATCAGAAAAAAATCTGAACAAGTTAATATTGATTTCTTCATGTTCCTTTTAAAATCAAATATGTTCAGCACTTGTTGAGAGTACGCTTGGGTAAAAAAAGAAATGGAAAAAAAAGAAAAAGTGAAATTCATAAGTTGATTTCTTTTAGGACTTCATTTTAGCTGATTTTGAAGAAGCTGTTATAAAATAAAGAGAAAAAGATCCAATAATACGTTATACAGACACAAAAAGCTATAATTTCTTTTCTCATTCCATTGTCACTGAGGAATAACTTCATTAAGTTATAAGTATTATGATTTGACTGGATTAATCTGGTTGAATGTTAGTGACTGCAAAGTTAAAATCACCTGAGGTCCCTCACTGTTGGCAAAGAGCTGATCAGTGTGAAAACTAAGGTATAATTCACCCCTTTCTAAATTAAACTGCTACATCTGGGCAGTGGACTTTAGACTAAACTCCAGTGAATACATTGATTAGATCTCTGTTATCTATAATGGAAACTAAATCCAAATGGATGAACCTATGTTATGATACCTAGGTTTGAGTAAAATGAATCCCACCTACAGGTGAAACTGAATTCATATATCTTTCCATGTCATAGAAAATAATTAAAATATTGCCTTACAACAACTTCATATTGCTTCCCTATTCCAGCATCTATATCTTTTGTACTACTGTTTTCAAAAAATGTCTGCGAGAAGATAATGTTAGGACCCAAATGCAGGCAGCACAATAAAATTCTTGATTTTCTGAAGTGAATGCATGAAAGTGCATGCATATCTGAACCCTTCCAGGGACATTCACTGGGGTTTTTTTCCAGCTTTGAAGATCAATCCACTTCTGCTTGAGTCTCTTAACTAGGGATTTATTTACCCTTCCTAATTTTAGGCAGTCAAGTATAAAAACTTTAGACATAAATCCTTATTTAGCCACCTAAATACCATTTAAAGCACTAATTTGGGGATTTGCTTACTGGCATCTTATGCAGTCAAGCCTGAAACTGGTCCTTTAGTGCCCATGGAGCAGCAAACTGGAGCCAGGCTTTTATGTCTATGGAACAATAAGTTAACAGATAGAAGCTCTGCATTTTCAGAGGAATAGCAGCCAAGCCACTTCACTAAGCAATTCTCTTTATTAATTCTTTTAACAAGCAAATTATCTTAAGTACCTGAGATTTTTGTTACAGTATTTTTAAAGAGTTCATTGAAAACTGAAATATTGGTGTGCACTTTGGCTTTTTTTTTTCTTTCCCCCCTGGTAGTTCAAATGAATACAAATCAGCTAGCAAGGGGAATTGAGAATACAAAATACAGGCAGTGTGTCCTGACTTTAAACATCTGTTAGAGATTGTTTTATTGTGTTCCAATGAAAAACCCTGGGGGTTTGAGGAATAGAGACCTTCCCCATTAACACCAGCTTTATTATATTTATACCTGAAAGGCTGATAGGGCTGATTCTTCAATGTGGTGATGATAGGTGCATGCTGATCAAATTCCTCAGGGTTCTGCAGGTACTAACAACCCTCCCTGTCCCTGTCCAGCCCAACCTGGGGCCACCCCCCACCCTGCTCCATCTACACTGATTGTTCCTGTCCCCTGGAAGCACCTCTTGAAGTCACACTGTACGTTCCTCTCCAGACCCCTTCTTTTTCCCCCAACTTGGCTCCTGGAGGGATCACACCTGGTTTGTCACTTGTTATGTCACAGGCTGCCAGTGGACCCTGTTAGCAGTTGAAGCCTTTCCCTCCCCAAATTCAGCCCCCACAGGACTGTGATCTCTGGTGAGAGCACAACCTGTGCGGGGTCACCTTCAAATCCTCCCTTGACCCCTCATGGGGCAGCTTCTCCCGCAGTTCTGCATCACACTCATTATTGAGGCATGTCAGATATGGGGACACAGTGCTACACATCATGTGTGAATACTCCTTTGAATCCTTCAAACAATGACATCTTTGATTAATTTTGGCACAAAAATCGTGTTTTTAATTAAAAACATTTGCGTGTAGTGATTCTGACACATTCTGATCAGTGTCGGAACAGAAAAGCAGGCAAAACAGCACTGGCCAAGCCAATTTAAATATGCTATGTTATTAAGGTGAAGTGCAATTACAGCTCAAGTTTCAGTTTTGACCCATCACTCACATCAACAGAATTCACTTTGGTAAACCTTGTTTGTCATAGGAATATAATTTTTTTCTAACAAAAATAGCTCAATTTTTAATTAATTTTCACACAAAATTGATTGCTTTTTGTCTGTTCATAAATATGTCCAAAAACTGTCAAAATTATTTCTCAGCAAACTGAGTTGAATTACTGGGTTTCCTCTTAGTAAAATTCCACATATTCGTACTTTGGGCACTGACAGACATAAAAAGTTTGTTGCTGTGTATGTGGTAAATAGCTCCTGGTGTTTCTGATGCACCTGGAAAAGAGATAGAAAAGATGAAATCATTAGCTATTTGAAGATTCATTTGATTAAATGAAACTCAATTAAATATTTTATTCGACATCCCAGCCTTGCATGTAAGTAGGCAAACTATCAAAATTCAGGCAATCCAGATACATAGAATAGCCACTACTGTAAGCAACATAGTTTCCCTGCCCCAAAAATGGCAGGGTTGCAATAAGACTGACAAAAAAAGAACGGGTAATTTGGTACTGAGAAAGGTGTTGTGGGAGGTGTGTCCCAGTCTCCTGATCAGTCAAAGGTAAGGAGACCTTGTGTTATGGCAGCCTATTAATTTACAGCTGATATGTCCAATTCTAAGAAATAAAACACTATCAAGAAAGCAGGGGAAGTTTAGGTTGGAAAAGGTTTTTCACCCAGAGGGTGGTTGGGCACTGGAACAGGCTCCCCAGGGCAGTGTTCACAGCACCAAGCTCAACAGAATTCAAGAAGTGTTTGGGCAATACTCTCAGGCACATGGTGTGACTCTTGGGGACTGTCCTGTGCAGGGCCAGGAGCTGTACTCAATGATCCTTGTGTAATGAAGGTTATCCTGACTCCATTTAAGGACAGGCTCTCGGCTTTAGGAAGAATGCAGACGACCCAATATGAGTTACAGCAAGACTCCAACTTTATTAAAGACAGTTCTATACTTATAGTATTTCAGACAAGACATGCCTTAAGCACATTGGCACAGCACACACATAACAATCACTTATTGGTTATAATCAGAAGGCGAGTTACTACATGACCTCATCTAAGTTCTCAGGGCTGCAAGATTGTTTATCTTATAGCAGCCGTCTGCTGACCTTCGCAAACGGCTCCTTTATTCTTCTCCCATGAGAAAGAATCCCTACACTTGTGGGTCCTTTCCAACTCATCAGATTCTGTGATTCTGTGAAAAGAATTTGAGGGTATCTGCAGTTAATTCTTCCTTGGATGGTCAGCCTGTGAAACTGTTTTGAAGGAGGGCCTTGATGGCAATTAAACAAAAGAAAAGATCCAGAAAGCAGCTTTACAGAACACTCAGTAAAGCAGGACAGAATAGGAAGGACCAAGAAGGAAAGGAAATTTATAATTTTACAAAAAAAAAAAAAAAGGAAATTGCAAAAGGAAATTGTAGGTAGTTTTGCTCTTTCACCAAGCTAAGGATTTTCTGCTTCATCATTCAAAACCTAGAGTAACCATCAAATATATAAAACATGTAGGAAAACACATGTAGATGTGTAAAATCTGATTACAGCCCAGTTAGACTTTCATTTGTTGAATGGATTTGAAACGATTTCTGGCATTTATGTAAATGTGAATGTAAAGGAAAATGCAAATGTCTGGTATTTTGCTTGTTGTTTCAGTATGTTAATTCCTTCAAGGTCCTGGGGGGGAGGAGTGGGGTGGGGGTTTTGTTGTTTTTAAATTTTACTCAATAGGAGAATTTTTAAACACATGATGTTATTTTTTCCTTAGTTGCCATTGCATTTCTATTGTTTAAAATAGAACCATATATTGCTTAAAATAGAACCATGTCTGTAACAATTATTCTTTTATAGATTTTCACTTTATTAGGGAGTTATTCTAGATTTTATGCTGCATTCCTCATCCTCTAAACGTGTACACTTACTCTGCCTTATTCTTAGCAGAAGTCTAATAGCAATACAGGGTACAGTCTTGTCCTTATTTTAACTTTGGGCAGGGGGGAGGGAAATTCATTAAAGGAAACTAAACAAGAAAAGCAAATAATTTTTTGCCTTCAAATTTTTAGTTCAAATTTATACATTCATACGTTTAGAAAGTAAGTGCAATTTGTAAACAAGACTCCGAAGAGACATTTAGATACTGACAGAGAATAATTCAAAGAAATCAGATTTTAAATCAGGCTCCAGAATAAAATCACCACCCCATATTATAGCTATTTTTTCTTTCTCTTTTCCTCAAACTGATTGTTACATACAGATCTCATCAATTATTAAATACAGACCAACTGCAGTTGCACACCTGCACTGGATGAGTCTTTGATGAGAAATTAAAACTGTTTGATGATGTTCAAACTGAACTGAACTGTGTTCTTGAATCTTATTACCCCCTTAAACCAAATATTAGATCATTGGATCTATCTCCAGTTTAAGCAATAACCAATTAGAGTTGATGTAAAAAGTTATGACAACACCTAGGAGCAATTATCAAATCATTAACCATGTGAGTGATAAACTGCTGAACAGAATTTTGGAAATTAAAGGAACTCAGTATTTGCTGTGGGTGGTTTGGACACTACATCCTGTCTACTGTGCTTGTATTTTCTTTATGGCAATAGAATCTGAGCATATCAAAGGCAGTAATGGATTTTATTACAATGGCTTTTTTATTAGAGATTATAATAATTCTCGAGAGGTTTAATTTTTCATTTTGCTTTTGGGGTTTGTTTTTGTTATTTTTTGATTTTCTTTTCCCCCTTAAGACAGGTTAGAGAAAATGTTTAAAAAACTATTCCAAATTACATATGAAACACATCCAGGCTTGATAAGATAGATCTCTTCATATTATGTCATTCATTTGTCTTACAGCAAATCTATTCACCTTTGCAATTGCTGTAATTTTATTAAAGAATAAGAGCTAAATTTTAAAAAAAAACAAACAACACCCCTTAATCTTACTTATGTTTCTAATTCTGTTTTTTCTCTTCCTACTACATTTTCTACTGTTTTTTAATTCTAATGGCAAATAAAAGGCAGAAACCAAGAGTGACATTTTAAAAAGAACAGGTAAATCCTTACCCTGATACTCCTCCTGAAGCCAAAGAAATTTTATTAAATACTTTTATAGGAATAATATTAGGCATATGGTTAATATTTTTTAAAAATTTAACTGAAATCCTTCATTAAATGTACAGTGATCCTGGTGAGAAGAATATTAAAACATAACCTTATTTTTTAAAAAATCCCACAAACCAACAACCATGACAAAAAACCCAACCAACCAACCAGACAACCAAAAAAAAAAACCCCAAAAAAATCAAAAAAAAAAACCCCAAAACCAAACCAAGCAAACAAAAATAAAACCCTACAAGGGGGAAAAAAAAACCATCATCTCAAGATCTGCATAACAGAAATGCACATACCAGAACATTCATTTTACAGAGCTTTTACACTGTACAGAAGGAAATCGTTAATATTTGGAAAGATTTACACATTCCAACTGAAATGGTCCTTGAAAGGTGCCTTGTTTTAATGGCCAACAAGGAATGAACAGCCATTATTCCAGGACAATCACTCAGTGATATTATTTGTGCTGCTGTAGAAGTCTTTCACACCTCACAATCTGGCACAAAACAGTCTTGATATTTTAATCTGCATTTTCTCAACACAATACACAATTAAAGTACTTTGTGCTTGCTGTGCTGTTCCTTTTTGAACTCTCAAAATATATCTTTATCCTTATTATCCCTATCATTTATTTTCTCAGAAATTTGAAATGTCTAATAATTTCACATCTTCTCTGCAATATCCTGAAATCCTGATTTAAACATCAAACATGTAATATAAAGTTATGGATTTCTGAAGCTATTTAAATTTTAAAAGTTGCTTCATATTTTATACCTTTGCAATACTGAATTAATTTATATTTTGATTAGTTCTTGTTGTCTGTTATTGTTGTTTTCTTCAAGTAAAAGTCTTAGGAATTTGATTTCATTAAAATATTGGATGATTATTGACTTCATTCTATACTGCTTCCAGGAATAAAATGACTTCAAGTTTGTTCATATGTGTAAGCCAAGAGTAATAGGGCAGCAGTCATCAGAATTTTAAGTCTCAGGAAAGAACACAAGGAAATAATCTTTTTGTTACAGAATTGTTGTAAAAATCACAAAAGCTCCCTGTACTTCTCCCCATAATTTTAATTCATAAAACTGAAAACCTTTTTCCAATTCTACTTCCTCATAACTTTCAGGCAGATTGAAGTGAAATTTCTTTAAGTCACTGAAACTTCATTGGTGATGAGTTTGTATCCTTGTATCTCTTGATATAATATGTTACTGTTCTATAACAGTTTCTGCTACTCTAAATATAAATTATTTCAGAAAATATTTAAATAATATTTTCTTGTTGAAATGAAACTGTCTTTTAAAATATACACATCTATGCTTCTTGATAGTGGTGTGTTAAAACTGTCCCTTGTATTTCCTCTTAAAAATTCAACATTTTTATTTCTCTTAGCATAACTTTTCTAAAGACAACATAACAGTGGTAACATCCATAGGATGCTTGTGGTCACACACAAATAAATCTGGGGCACTTTTATTTTTAGTAAACAAAGTTTGTAAGTCTTAAGGATAATTTAGTAACTAACTTGGGTTATACTATCTGTTATCTGTTTACTTTGAGATTTCCTTTCTTTCTCTCACCTTTTTGCCCCATTCATCTTTACCACAGCAGGAAAACCTACAATCCAAAATTACATAATGATTTCATATACAATTCCCTGAGGAAAACTTATTGCACAGATTTAAGGAAAAAAAAAAAAACCTGTTCTTCCAACAAACATTTTTTCTTTCTATTTATAAATCTATATTTACATTTGTGTTATAGAAAATTATAACAAACTTTCAAAATTACTGGAGGCACAAAGTTTTATTGTTGTCAATAGCACCAGTCTATTTTCTCCCTTCTGTTTGCTTTGAGGCATTGATCTTTACCTGTACTATCTTCTTTGTTCAAGCTCTGGTGATTTTGTTAGCTTTTTATGTTATTCCATTGACACTGTTTTTTCCTTTAACTCTGGTTTTTTATTTTGCTAGACTTTATGGTTTCTTCTCCCACCAAAAAAAAAAAATGTCAGACATCCCCTCAGGCCTCAGTATCCTAATTAAAACTGTGTATTAATGTGCCATTTAGTTTCATTTAGTAGTACATCAATAGAGAGCAGGTAGGAAGGCAAAGTCTCCCTGAGAATTCTGAGGTATTTTGTATTGATTTAAATTACTTCCTGCAGAGTAACTCTGTACTTCTTCTGGTGCAGGTAATATTATACTCTCTCTAGAGCCATTAGTTTGATGTTTATTTCAAATATTATAGTCTAAATTCTGATCACTTTTGCAATGGAAGACTCAAGGATGAGAAGCATGCAGGCAATCCTAGCTCTCTTTTCTTTTTTTGAGGCCATGAAATCTTGTATACAGGGAAGGAGTCCTTTTAAAGCTCAGAAAAAACTCACAGCACCCTCACCTTTTAGACTTTGGTAAGAGTACAATATCAAGATTAGTGGTGAATTATCTATGTTATTAAAATGGTCAATGTGGGTTGTATTCCTGTGAGTGAAGAGATGGAAACAACCCTGAATAGGCAATTACGCACTGCAAGCATTCAAACTCTAAGCAGCATCAGTGGATGCTGATTGTCAAAGTTTTGCTTCTGATTGTTCCTTTACTCTCTCAAGACTTTGCTCCAGGAGATTACCTCTTCCTAAAGCCCCAAGAGAAAAATTTCTTGTAATGATTACTTAGTGCCCTTTTCTCAGTCCCTTATTCCAGAAGAAGGAGAGAATGGGACCATCTTTGAACGGTTTAACAACCCATACAGAAGAGAAGATTTCTTTGACCTGAGGCTTAGAATTCGACTGAAACAATTTTGCATGAGCCAGGTTTTGTAGTTAGCAAGAAAATTTGGAACTACGACCATGGACATGACAAGACCTGTGATTAGAGAATTTAGAGTATGGGAAGAACTACAATTATTTTGCTGCAGTGACTATACCCCTCCTTACATTAAGAAAAGGGTTTAAATATAGGGAAAAAAGACAATACCATTCCTACAATGTCTACACTGTTATGTATCCAGACCTATTTTGCCTGCAAGTAGAACTGCCATAATTTTTGTACAACTGAAATTTTCCAACATCATTTACTGACTTGGAGTATTTTTTTCTGCTTCTTCTACCCATCAATCTATCCAGCCAGCCACCCATCCATCCATTTCTTCACCTTTTCACCTTTCTTGAGCAGCCCTCATTCCCTAACACACCACAAATGGAATAATTTTTTTTAGTGTGGACTTGATATCAGACTCAGATAGTTCAGGCAGGGTAAAGTTTAGGTAAAGTTCAGCTTGGAATTCTGTTACAGTTCTTTCTCTTCCATCTGGTTTATATGGATTGTTTTGAGATAGAAGAGAAGCAAACATGCTGGGACAGCTGTGGGCTAAGTAACCTCTTTGACCAATATGTGCTTGATATCCCAGAGAAGAATGACTCACATAGAGGATGCACATAACAGTACAATTCTGATGGTTCTTTCAGTCTAAAGCAATGGAAGGAAGGATACTGCATTCAGACTCTTAGCCTGGTCTGGAAAGACACAGATGAACCAGTTCTACGGTTCTGTTTGGAGGAGGGTAGCTATTTCAGAGAGGTAATTCCTGCTTCATGAGAAAGTCCATTTCCCCAGCAGAAGAAACTCCCAGCTCTTTAGCTGTGCTTGATTCTTGACTTTAATCTACCCCCTTGTACTTCATGATACCTGGCATAATCTTTCTCATTTAGCAACATCAGTTCTACATCTGAATAGTCAGAGAGCCACACTCAGCAAGATGCTTTTTTATGTTCTGAGGTCTGGGAACAGCTCAATGACCCTTTTCATCACTACAGCTATCCTTTCTCAGGATGGCACTGACCCAGTGTGTAAGAAACTTAAGTCCTTGTCAGCACCAGGACTTTCAAGCCAAGCACATATCAAAAAGCTGCTGAATAGGGTTCATGCTAGAAGTCTCACAAGACAAGGAATTTGGAAAGTGAACTGTTCTCCTAACTTTAATTGTTCTCTTAAAGTGCAGATAAAGTAAGCTGCGTTTATTTTTTAGCTACTTGTTAACTAAGCTGTTACTAGAACAAAATCTTTCCATGAAATTTAGGTTGATTACTAAAACTGTGAAGAAGTCTTTATAAATACCACTTGATTCTACATATAAAGATTACACTTCAGAGCATGTCTTCTGCCAGTAGTTTTTTCCCACACTGAGAGTGCATTTATGGAAGTACAGTTTAACAGAATATATGAAATACAGATTTGACTAGGAGACTAATTGAATTAGGAGATCAGCTGGATACTTTATACAGCATATTTATGGTTATGGTGCAGCTAAATGGAGTGTCTAGTTAGGAAGTGAGTGATTCCAAATTTTATTCTCTAGTTTAAGGTTCCCAGTCATGAATGACTTATCACCCTCTATGAGATCAATTTACTCAATAGTGAGGATACTCAGGGGAAAACTGTAACATAGTGGGGCTATTTATAATGTTGAGGCAGTCATTGTAAAAGTAATCTCTCCTTATATAGTAATAACAAAGATACTGGGGATTCTACAGAATAAATGCTCTGAAAAATTAGTAACAAGAACAAGGCCTGAAACCAAAGATCAGTGAAACTCTGCATAAAGCCACTCTAATTTTTCACAGAATTTTTCACATGATCCAGTCAGTAGGTTTGCTGAATATTTCTGTCCATATAATTTTAAATAAATAATGATTTATGTAGTATTAGAAAAAGAAGATCGTATCTTTTGGATAAGATTCACCACCTTTAGTTGAAGTAAGTTTTTCTTCTCTAAAATGTTTCATTGTTATTTTGTATTTCATTGACCACAGATAGCACCATTTAATCACAGTGACCTCATCTGGTAGAAGAACACAAGGCCATTAGTTAATTGAATGTGTTTCAGACATTAGTTTCTTCTCACTTTTCCAATGACTTTTATTTAAAAATAAAATTAGCTCTTATTTAAAAAAAACAGATACTATGATTTATCCACCACTATATCACAAATTATGTTAAATTTTCTCTATGGTCTTGGGAGAAAAATAGTCTTTAATGGCTATTGGAACAATAGACTGTTGGAACTTCCAATCACAACCTTTCATTCAGTTCTAAGCTTACATGCATTCTCTGTGCTGTATTTATTTACTATTATTATTATTCATTCAAAGGAGGACATGCAAAAAAAAAAAATTGATCAAAAGTTTGGATCCAAAACTTCCGTTTGGAAAAAGGTGTTGGAAGGAATATTTTAAATCAAAGCAAGAAGCAGCGCCTTGGAAAAAATGTTCTACCTTCAAGCAGGAAGCCTTAAAAGCAAAACAGAGGTTGAAAACAAGATTGTACTTATGCTTTGAAAAGGTTATAAATAAAAAAGAGCTTCAATTGTTTCTGGAGGAACAATGGATTATTAGAGGACGCAAATGTCACAGATACTATAATTCTGTGTTGGTTAGTAGAAATGTGTTTTAGAACAATAGAAAAAGGCTAAAAATACATAATAATTTGCCTACAGATTGTATGGAAGAAAAAGTATGGTTCATATTATCAGAATTTTTACTATCTTATTTTGTGTTAAAAATTCAATATAAAGTAACAGTAATAAAAGAAATTGTATGTACATATATGCATATATATGTAAGGATACATATATTATGCATGAATATGACTTGCACTGTAGACAACATTGCAAATGAGAGTATATGCAAAACTTTGTGGTCACCAAAATCATAAACCAAGTTAAACTTTCTGTGGAAACATCTGAGCCATGGTGGGTTCTTCAGAAGTGGCATTACCTGTTGCTAAGGAATCTGTTTTCTAGTTTCTCCAGGCAGATTTCTCAAGAATGCCATTTTTCTTCCTTGAAGTACTTAGTCATATTATTTTTTCCTTATTCCTATTCAAATAGAATCATGCAAGACTGACCACGTGTTTTCCTTGACAAGGTTTTGCCAAGAAAGAATACTTCACATTAAAATGATGAGCCAACAAAATCCCAATTTAATTGAACTGACATTGTAACAGCTCCCTAGCAGCTGTTATGCTACCATTAATCTATAGCATGGATGTAATTATAATAGAGGGTAGTGGTGTTATCAACTTAATAACTCCTTCAGTGAATATGTAATGTAATTGTATATATATCTATGCAGGGCTTCTTTGGAATCAAGTTAGAAACAAAATGAAAAATTTATATTAAACTTTAGTCTGTGGTGGATATTTTTCAGTGTTTTGTGACCTGCAAAGTTTGTGAAAACAAAGTGAAAAAGCACTCTTATTCCTTTTATATATATATACATGGGGGGTTTTGTATAGGCATTCCATTTATTTTTGTTAAAGGTCCATTTTGAAGTTCTCAAGTCTGATTTAGAGAGGAAGGCATCCTTGAGTAAATAAATGAAAAACTTAGAAGACTCCTTCCCTCTGTCCTCCATGTCCTAAAAACCATCATTTTTTGTTAATTGTCAAGGGAAAGAAAAATAAAACAAAACAAAAAAAACCTAGATAAAAAGCCCCCAACCATACAAAAAACAAAAAAGGAGAAACCCCACCACAAAACACAAATTTCTTTTGTTTATTTCTTCTATTTCCCACAAATATTTGAGCTATAAAATTGCGCAAAATTGGAGTTTGAAATGGAATTTGTTTCAGGCTTTTATATGCATCTGTAGAAAAATATAAAAGTAGGTTTTTTCTTAGTTATGAAGTTGAGAGGGATAAGAAACTTGGAGGCTAGTAGAGACAAGAGGACCCATTCTCTGATTTTTTTTGGTTTTAGAAATAAGTATTTCTTATGTTTTAGAATGGTAAAGCCATGGGTAATAGCAATTGAAAATGGCCCAAATTAAAACTTTTCTCTATGACATTTATATAAAAAAACACTATTTGACACCTTTCATTTCTACACTCTGATACATTTCTCTCCTCTCACTTTAATGATAACGTCAATGCCAGAACCAAAACTAAAGTTAACTAAATCTTGATTTCACCACCTTGTATCTCCCTCATGCTGTCTATAAAACAGATTTAGATTAATTAATCTAACCAGAAGAAGAAAGAGGTACTGATTAATAACCAACTTGTGTACATTCACTCATAACTTATGGCTTAGAAGACATTCTGTTCATCAAAGAGATAATCAAAATACAAAATCACATTTTAAAATTATTTTCTCAGTAGTACTTAAAATTATACTTTCTACTCATTTGTTTCTATTCAGCAATATTTCAATATGTGTTGAGCTGTCCCTACTTGCACCTGCCAAAATATTCCTGGCAACAATGAACTTACATTTGCCTTAGATGAAAATTAAGATGAAGCTTTCACTTTCTTTAACACAGAGGATATCAAATTGTATAGACACCCTAGTCCTTGTCTTTTTTTTGGCAGCTCTTCTAGGAACAAAAGACAGATGTTAATCAAACCTTTTGAATTTTACATTAAGGGAATGTATCTGAAGCACCAGATTTGTCATAGATTCTAAATTCCTATGCATGAAGAAAGACTCATTACCCATACCCAATTTACAAGATGGGCAACATGGTGGTAAGTCTAAGGCAGTCCTAATCAGCATGAAGCTGGAAACTTCATGTCAGACTTGCATTACTTCATCCCCACTACTTAATGGTGATTATGAGTCCTGCAGGTGCTATGCCATTGCCATGCCATTTTCCTGAGCTATTACTTGCTTTTATATGATCTGTTGGGTATTCAATTTTAGAAAATTTGGAATGCTAGAAAAGAACATTGATTCTTGTAGACATTGTATTGATTTTTGCTTTCAAACTGATATCCAGATATTTACTGAAAAGATCCTTGTTAAAATTTTCTCATGCCATGTTCAGCTTCTTGTTTCTTTCTAGAACAAAGAAAACAAACAAAAAGCTTAATCATTTGGGAATCAGAGGGGACTTAGAAAGAAATCATATCTAGTTTAAGTTTGATTCTTGGTGCAAAAAGGCAGTAATTTAGAGAAAGGGAATGAGTTGTACCAGAGACAACCTAACGATCACTACTTTTTGGAGCAGTGAGAGCTCAACATCAAGCTTTGAGACCACAGGAGCTGGCTCCCCAAGATTTTTCTTGTATTCTTAGTCAATGTGAAAATGAAGAAAGAGAATAAGTGTAATACACTTTGGTGCTGCAGTCATTGGACATGAATGGTCTTGAAGGTTAGATGGTTGATGGCAAATTTAGTGACTCTTTATATGTTGAGCCGAAAGATTGAATGTGAAGTGCTAGCACTGAAACTGAGGGGACAACACTATTTTATAGGGTCTCAGAAAGTGTACCAGCCTGTTGTTCAGTCACAAAGTTTTCCCCTAAAAGATCAGTTTATGAGAGTGTATTTCCTCAGCTGCAGGGGACATGGAATACTTGCATCCAGCCACAAGGATGCCAAGGAAAACAATAGTGTTAGCCTCTTTTTTATGCCTTTTTATGCTGGGCTATCCCACTGAAACTGAAAAGATAAAACTGATGGATTTGTATTCATTTGGAGGTTTTTTAACAACTTCAAGACATTAGCTGACATGCTGATATCAGTGGATTCATTGCATAAAGCTTATTAGCTTCATCAGGATCATACCTAATCTGTTGTGTGAACTGACACCAAGATATGTGCATGCTGAACTGAAAGACAGGAAAAGTCTAAGATGCGTTATCTGGAAAGCATGAGAAGGGGTTCATGAAAGAAGAAATGAGGAGAAAGGGATAAAGCTAACAGACTGACTATCCGATCTACTCATAAAAAAAACAACCTGTGCTTTAGAAAGTTAAGTGTGTATGTCCTGGGAGGCAAAAGACTTGTTGCTTCAAGATAAACTATTCTATTTAACCACTACAAGTTTCCTGGCACAAGGTGGTCCCAAATGGCACATGAAATAAAAAAAACCCAAACATACCCAAACCTATGATAGTGCTGAACAGTTTACTAAAGAAGCCAAAATAATTGAGAAGAAAAAGAATAAGCTCAAATTCAGGACTGGGAAGTAGACTCTCATTTAGACATGTTTTCTTAAGTCTCCACACCACTTCAGCTTGGTTGCCACAAAGTTTCTGTATGTATGCCAGGGATAAGAGAGAAAACAAGCCTTTAGTTGTGTTTATCTAATATGAAATACATTTGCAAAATACAAACATTTTTGAAACTCATAGTTTTGTAATTCTAATAAATACTTTTGTGGTAATGTGTGCCTTTATAAATGCTGGGAAAAAAAAAAGAAGTTACTATATTGGTCATAGGAAATTTCTAATGTTTGCTGTCAGAACTGGTCTGTTGTAATTGCCTTTGAAATAGGATGTGCTTCAGCAATTTTAAAAATTAGACAGGTAATACACTCTAATTGTACACAAAGGGATTCTCTTCTTCTTAACAGATTTCTCAGTATAAGCTTCACTTAGAAACCTAATGTTATTACTGAAAAATAAATAATTGTTTTGTCTTTGAGGGTTTCTGATTTTCATAAGACTCTTATACTGCTCAGAAAACAAGATATTCTTGTCCTCTTGGGACATACAAATAAGCAAACTCTGTCTGAGATTTTTATGATCCTGATGCTTTGTGCGTATTTCCTGTGACAGACAAGTTATGCTAAAGTGATAGAGCAGACTGTCTGCATGACCTTGATGTTTTATACAGGCTATCAGTGAGAGCTACCATGACACAGCCTTGGATATGACTTGGAAATTGTTGCAGTGAATTACTTAAGGCATTAGATTCTATGTGCAGCATGGTACTAAATAAAGTAAGTGAATGTTTCTTCAGGTAAGCATCTGGCATTTGGATTTTGCAACAAATTAATCATTAAGTTTTAGATAACTGGAAGGTAATTTACCTTCTTACATTTCCATTCTTAGGACTTGAATTTCTGCAGTACCCCTAATGGGCTGTACTAAACAAAAGTGAGGCTGACCTTGACGGGATCACAAGAGGCATGTTTAAATGAAAAGTAATCTGCACCCTGATTTGTTTAAGGAATGTGTGACTGATGGTCAAAATATACTGAAGTAAAGAAAGAAGTGAGAGCAAAAAGAAAAGGAATCTGATTGCATTTGGTGAATATTTTTGGCTGCAGATTGAAACAATGTCAAAAAATGTCTTGTTGCCCAAAGAATGTTGATGGCAAATGTATGTCATAATATTAGTCTGTCCCCTGTGGACATACAAATAGACTCATGATCAAAAAAAAATGTGTGCCTATTTTATATCACTTAGAAATTATTGCTGAGAGCCAATATATCTTCACTAACGGCAAACCATGCCTGAAAAATTTGATGGCGTTTTATGATGGGGTTACAGGCGTTATGGGGAAGGGAAGAGCAACTATTGTAACCTACCTGGACTTTTGAAAAGCATTCGACACTGTCTCACATAGCATCCTTGTCTCTAAACTGCAGACACAGGGATTTGACAGATGAGTCACTTGGTGGATAAAGAATTGGCTAAAATCGCTACTGCACTCAAAAAGTTGCAGTTAACAGCTTTACATCCAAGTGGAGAGCAGTGATGTGTGGCATTCCTCAGGAATCAGGATTGTGACTGGCAGTGTTTAAATTTTTGTCAGTAACATGAACAGGATCAAGTGCTCTCTTAGCAAGTCTGTTGATGACATCAAGCTGTGTGGTGCAGTCAGCACACTGGAGTGAAGGGATGCCATTCAGACCGTGACAGATTTGAGAGATGGGCCTTTGCAAACCTCTTAAAGTTCAACAAGGCCAAGTACCTGGTGCTGCACCTGCACTGGGGCAATCCCAAGGACAAACAGGAGCTCGGTGCAGAACATCCCTGAAGAGAAGGACTTGGTGGAATTTTAGATGAGAAGCTCATGGCTTGTCAATGTGCACTTCTGATACAGAAAGTCAGATGTATCCTGGGCCTCATCAGAAGAAACATGACCAGCAGGTTAAGGGAGTCTCACCTTCTACTCCGCTCTTGTGAGATTCAATCTGGAGTATTGCATCTAGCTCTGGGGTCCCAAACATAAGAAAGATTTCCATCTGTTAGAATGTATCCAGTGGAGGGACAGTAAGATGATCAGAGGGGTGGAAAACCTCTCCTATAAAGACAGGTGGAGACTATCAGGGTTCTCTGGCCTGGAGAATACTGTGAGTGTGTTGAGGCACTGGAACAGGCTGCCCAAAGAAGTTGTGTTTGCTCCATCCCTGGAAGTATTCAAGGACAGACTGGATGGGACTTTGAGCAAACTTGTCTAGTGAGTGGCACCCCTGCTTCTGGTGCATGGGTTGGTACTAGATGATCCTTAAGGCTCCTTACAACCCAAACAATTCTCTGATTCTATTATTTCCAGAGCATGAGAGAGTGAATGAGCAAGAATTAACATTTGATGATTGAAAATTATATGTTAACAAGTATCAGATCCCAACTGTATTGGATTTCTAGAAGAAAATATTGCTGAGGACCCAATGTCCACACTATCAAAGTTTGAGAAGTTTTACTTCAAGGTTGTTCTTATTTGGAGAGAAAGATATTAGCTTTTGGGAGCTTGTGGGCTTGTACTCTAGTTTAGGAGATGTCCTTTTCATGCACTTTGGAAGCAATGATGAGATTAATTTCAAAGGTAAAATCAAACTAAAATGATTGTATAGATTCAATTTGGCTTTATAAACATAAAAAATTAGATGAGAATTGCTCCTACAATCACAGAAGGGTTGAGATTGGAAGAGATTCCTGGAAGCCAACTGACAAACAAGGTCATCTAGATCAGGCTGTCCATGCCCATGTCCCTATCTTTTGAATATCCTCAGTGATGGAGACTCCACAACATCTTTGGGCAATGTATATAAAAAAGTGTTACCCAGTGTTCTGAGGGAACCTTCAGTTTGTGAGTTCAGTTCAGTTCAGTGTGCTTCAGTTTTTGTTCATTTCTTCTTTTCCTGTTACTGGAAATAAGTGAAAGTGGTCTGGTTTTGCCTTCTTTGCAGTCTCCATTCAGATATTTACATACATTGTCAAGATATTTGCCTGAAGTCTTCTTTTCGGTCTAAATAGTCACAGTTTTCTCAACCTGTCCTTCTGGTCTCTTAATCATCTTCATTGCTGTCTTAGTTCAAGGGGAGAACTAAGATAACTATGTCGACCAAGAAATAATCCCTCTCCTTTAAATTTAGAAAACAGAATTTTAATTAGGAAAAATATACATATAAAGAAAAAGATAACAATTCTTAACCACCACAATATACGTATATATATATATATCCAGAAAAGAACCAAACAACAACAGTTTGTAATAAACCCCTCCACCCCCAAACGACAAGGCAAACAGTCAAAAGGTCTTTTTGGTTACCCCCCAAAAAGGGGAAATGCAATTATACCTATGGAAAGCAGGTGGCGCTGTGGCACCTCCGCCACTGGCCGCTCACGCTCTCTCTCTCAGGGGTTGCAGTTATCTTTACGGACAGCAAGTGGCAATGTCGCGCCTGGCCGGCTGGCCTCTCTCTCAGGGGACTGGCAGGAGCACAGTTGCCGAGTCAGCTGCTGTGAGTCCGATGACAAGCAGTAGAAAACTCAGCCTCTGCAGTGTAGAAAAATAAGCGTGTTTCTCTTCTTCACAGCAGTCTCCATTGTGTTCTAGGGTAATTGGCGAAGACAGAGAGCAGAAAGACAATCCTGGTCCCGCAGCGATGTCGGACCTGGTGTGTCCCATCCTCCCTCCTCTGCACCAAGCCACTGAACTCCTGACCTGCGCAGAAAGCCAGAAACACCAACCCCTTCTCCCACCTGAACCCATCTTCCCTCTCCCTCCCAGACTGAGGAGAGATCAGAACAAAAGGCTGTGCCTAAGACAGATAACATCAGGATTGCACATCCTTTGTGTCCTTTGTTATACATCTTTACCGACACTAAGGCGTTGGCTCCAACCTTTTTGGAAGGAATTCCAAACTGAGGTTTGAAACTCTAACAATTGCCCTTCAAGCCTGAACAGTTCCATGCCTCTCTTTTACCAGGCAGCCCAGGTGTGACATCAGATTTCTTGAATAGAGGGTAGTGATCCCATCTCTCATCCTCATCCCATGTTACCTTCACCTTTATTTGTTGCAAGGGCACATTGCTGGATAACAAAGTTAACTTGAAGTCCACCAGGACACTTAGGTCCTTTTCTGCAAAACTGCTTTCCAGATAGGCGGCCCCCAGTATGTCCTGGTGAATGGGATTATTCTTCCCTAGGTGCAGGACTTTGTTCCTCCCCTTATTGAATTTAATAAGGTTGTAATTGACCCCTTCTACCAGCCTGTTGAGGTCCCTCTGAGGCAGCATGACCCTCTGGTCTATCACTTCTGTGCAATGAGCAAACTTGTTAAGTATATACTCTTACCCATTATCCAGATCAATAATGAAGATAACAAAGAGGATCAGAGCCAATATTGACCGTCAGTGTACCCTGGCAACTGACCTCCAATTAGATTTCATGCCTTAGATTCTCCCACTCTGGGCTCAGCCATTTAGGCAATTTTCAGTCCACCCCACTGCCTGATGATCCAGCTTCTCTGGATCAGTTCACCAACTTCTCTGAGGATCTTATGGGAAACAGTGATCAAAAGTTTACCAAAGTCTAGGTAGGCAATATTGACTGCTGCCCACTCATTCAGCAAACCAGCCATTTCCTTGTAAGTTTATCAAATTATTCTCTACACCAGGGTGATCAAAATGAGAACTAATAAAAAGTGAGGAAGAAAAGGTTCATAATGCAAAGTGCATTGTTATTACATGAAATACATTTAAACTAGCCATTGGAAGAGTTTCTTATGTTAACAGAAGCTCCACTGAAACTGCCCATTACATTAAGGGAAAAAAAATCAGTTTTTCTTTTGTATTTTCTCTTCTTTCTCTCTCTGTTTTTGGTTTGGTTGGTTGGTTTTTGTTGGGGTTTTTGGGGGGGGAGTGGGAGTGTTTTGTGTTTTGTTTTGTTGTTGTTGGTTTTGTTTGTTTGTTTGTTGTTGTTTTTAGTAATATAACTTGTAATAGCAATTACAGCCAGGGAGTAGAATTCTCAACTCTAACTCAAAAAACAGTCAGGTACTGCATTTCCATGTTTATAGTCTGCAGATTAAATTTTGTTAGGCATAAAAACATGGCTGCAGTTCATAGTCATTGGTGCCAACTACCTGAATATTCAACTAGTGTGATGGAAAATAAGAAGCCTCCTCCACACTCCTCTCTGTTGCCTCACTGTCCTTTATCCCCTGCAACCTTTTGTTCACTGTACTTTAGTAGCTACTCTCACTGTAATTCTGCTTCTAGTTCTTATTTGGGTTATCTTTGGCTTTATTTTTAAATAAACCTCAGCATAAGGAGTATAGGTGCAGTGAAGCATAAATCTGTTGCAGAACACATGACTCAAGGCCATTGAAAGATGCAACATTTTTCTTTTTGCTTCACTTGTTCCACCGTATGTCAAGGTGGTGTGGTTTATCTGAGGATGATAAGCTTACAAGTGGAGGAGTTAAACATTTTTTTTTATTTAAACGTTATTAAAAATTATTTTAGAAAATTGTTCTTCACTGACTGTAGTGCGCCACCTATTGAATTATAATCTAATAAAAATAGCTCCTACTGTGTATAGTTTATAAGAACACAAACTGGTACAGTCGTAGGAAAAACTGACTTGGCTCTGCTTTTCTAATTTATGAGCAACAATGTTCTAATGCTAGCCCTGAACTGTCTACATAGCTCATCATTACTGTGTTGAAAAGCTAAGGGTAATAGCAGAGCCTTCATGTCAGTAAATAGAACCATAATTTCACAAAAAAAGCTCATTGTAAATTATATATGTTCAGTTTATAGCATATGAATTTAGAGAGAGAAAAAGAGAGAGAGGGAGAGAAGGAAAGTTGAAAGAAATACAGTAAAGGAAAACAATTTTATATTGCTAGTGGAGAATCCTGAACATCAAGTGATCCAGCACTGTCTGCCTCTGCCCCTATGTGGTTTTACACCAGCATTTACAGAATGGTATGAAATGAAATCTGGAGTGAAAAAATATTTAAAAAAACCCAAATTGCTAGTGCAGTCAACAGTCTATGTTAGGAGGAATTGTTTATTTCTATTACAAGTGGACATACTACAAATAATATGCAAGGTATCCACATTTAGCTAGGGATCAACCTTGACATGCAAAGTTCAACAACTTTCTCGAAGAAATAAATCTTATGCTTCCTGATATCTTAGTACTTTTTGTGTCCAACTGCCTTGTGTGATATGAGGAATATGTCAGGGTGTAGTGGAGGATATATTTGCCAAGAATTACATGATCCAAAAGCCACTGAAAGCAATATGGTGCCTTTTCACTTCCTTTGGCCTTGGATCAGGTTTAGGATGGTTATTGTTTCATTCTTTGGATACCAGCAGGGCTTCATAATTGCGTGACTTGCCTGTGCTCTCAGGCCTTGTTTCACTGAACTGGGACAACAGCTAAAAGGAGACCACTCTTTATGCCCATTGCACATGCTAGATGGCTTTGGGTTATTTTTGCAGACAGTACATACTCAAGTTCTTACTATGCCGCGCTGAGTAGCAGTGCAAGCTGGTAGGATTAGCATTTTCAAATTTTTTGAACAGCTAATAAGGAGATAAATTGTAATGTTGAGCATAACGAACATAAGTACTTCTGTCTGCAGCACTTTTTTATTTGCAAAAGAGAAGCTTCTTTTTGTAATTGAGAATTCACTGCTGTATGAATTTGCCTTTTAAATGATGCTCATAAACGCAAAATTACCGACAATAGTTCCTCACAAATGTATACTTAGGCTGAGTAATTATAATTTATATTTTATTTCTGTAGTTTTAGTTCTTGGAGAAGGTTTTTTTCAACAGAACCTAAAAACAAGCTGTTCAGTGGTTACATGTAATTTTACAATATTTTTTAAGTTGAGCACTCAGTGCTTTATTGTCTCTCCTTAATTATGCCATAGTCAACAGTCCTGCACATGGTGTTTACTGCATACTTGTGTAATCATTCCCAGAAAACACTGGAGATGTTTATGCTGCAACCATAGGCCAAGATTTCCAAACCTGGATGTCTGCAGTTAAGCATTTAAATCCTTATTAATGCTCATAGATATATAAGACCTAACTTTCATTCCTCTGGGTCTATTCAGCTGATTCATGGTCACTGTCTTTGAAATGCAGGACAAATTTATGTAGAACTAACAGTATAGATTTAAAAATCTATTTTCAGGTGCTTAACTGCAGCCTAAAAGATTGCGTTGTGGTTCCCAATTTTAACATGACCATCATTATAACTGCCTTTTGAAGGCATGTCTACTTCTGCTAAAATCAGTAGGACCTGTGTCAGTGCCCAGCTGGGGAACAGTTTGGCATATTACAAGGAAAATGCTTAATTGTAAGAAATAAGGACTTGAAAACTATGGCACAATTTGTGGTGTTCCAAGAATGCAGATAGATAATTTAGGGGTGGGGGGTGGGGGGGTGGAGGGGTGTATTTTTTTTTTTCCTANTCTTTGGCAGGATGTCAGTGCTTATGAATGAGCCTTCAGTGTAATCCTGTGTGTTAATATATATCCTTTGAAAATTCAATCTGACAGCTATTCCAAATTCATAGATTGTCCTCCTAGAGGCTTCCAAGGTCACAGTCCTTCAAAGCACTGTTTGTCAAATTGCTCTGACACACCTCCTGCTGGCAAGCCTACTCTCAGGGTGTTAATATTCCATTACAGAGCCACATGACCTTGAAAATTGATTGCAAGCTGCAATAGAAATGTCAAAAAGCTCAGGTAGATGAGGGTGATGATGATGGCAGGGAATCTGTTATGAGCAGCAGAAAGTTTCTTCAGAAGAAACAGGCATTGCACAAACATTTCCAAAGCCACTCACCAGACATGTAAAGAGCAATTAAAATTTGTGGCACAATATGTGAACCATATATTTATGCAATATGACCATGAAAGCTCATGTTGAAACCATGAGATTTACAAGGGCCTCTTAGCACTGGCATGCCTACAGAATTGTACCTAGAGAGAAAATACTTTCAACTGAAAATTGTACCTAGAGAGAAAACAGTGTACTTAAAATGAAACCTTTGTTTTAACAGTAACTAGTGTTGTCAGCAAAATAGTCCTGTATATCAGACTTGATTTCATTTTCATAAGTACATTTAGACATAAATATACCTAGGTATGTTTAAGTTAAAGAACTATGGAGATGTGAGATCACAATCCGATTCTCTATTTTTAACATTCAGGTACAAAGAATTGTGAAATTGTGACAGGAATTGAAAAAGCTGTTTCATATAAAAGCAAAGACACATTTTGGTCTTAAAAGTTTGGCAAGCACTAACTTAGTATGGGAACTCAAATGAATTTGGAAATATTCCATCTTCAGATTATGTATCTTACAATGAACACTGGCAAACTAAATGTGGTCAACAGTTTCTTATTGCTCTAAGACCCTCAAAAAAGATGGTTTTCAGAATTTGAAATGCATGCTTTTTCAACAAGACAGAAAATGAGTCAAGTGAGATCAAAGCAGTAAAGTGAATATTTATGCAATAAAACACATGTTTAAAAAGTGAATCATCAGCTAAAACACATACAATTGCTTATGGGTATATTTCATAGTTGAGGCATAATCAATATGACAACTCAAGTTAGACCCTGTGCTAACAATAACTTCAGAAGTGTCTTTGAACTTTGTTAGACTATATAGCACATCATTTGACTTTGGTTGCTCTTGATTACACCAGTAGAAACAACACAAGAGTTTTAAATCTCATCAGCAGATTTATAATTTTTAGCAAAATAAATAAAATTACAAAAAAGTTTTTCTGCCTTTTTTTTGTTTAAATAAGCTTGAAGTATAACTATGCTCTTTCAAAGATAAACTCCCTGATAATCCTCTTCTTATTTTATTATTTTATGTTCACACAAGAAATTTTTCTTTCTGTCTTGTCTTCCACTGTCTTTTCTACACCTCAAAGCCAAAACGTGACACCTAGAGTTTCTGAGACTTGAATGCACACCTGCTAAACTCCTAGGTAAGGAAAGTAAGTTTGTATGGGAAAATGTCAGGAAAGTCAGAATCTGAAATTTATTAACCAAGATATGGCAAATGTAAATGTCAGCTTGTCTAACTCTGAGTACCTGAGGTTGCAATAGATTTTTCAACTGTCTAAGCAATGAAAAGTGAATTTTTACTTCAATGGCAATGAAATAGAATTATACCTGATACGAGAAAGTGCTCTAGCCAGAGGGCAATTTTTTAGCAAATTAGTTTTTACTTACTTATGCCCCAAAGTTTTCACATTAAAAGTAAAGGTAGTGTATCTAAAATACACCAATGCATATTTTAGTGTTTTATCATTCATATTTCACTTATTTGCAGATATAAAGATGAAGAGGTATGTGTAAGCGTGTATTCATGTTAAATATGTTCTCAGACCTTACCTATAAACAAATACTGTTGTCTAAAAACTTCAGAACAGCTCAGACTTAGGAGAACTTAATGAACACCATTAGAGAGGAAAGAAACAGTCAAAGAGTAACTTATCTCCCCATCGAGCACAGAGAAAAATATAGGTATTAAAAGTAAACTCTAAATGTTGTAGTTTAAAAACACCCTTCTGCTTCAGCACAACAGAAGTAAAAAAACCAAAGAACCAAAAAAAAAAAAATCCCGAAAACCCTTGACAAAAAAGCAACCCAAAACCAGACTTAAATCACAGTGTTATATCTGTCAGTACTCTATTTGCTGGTTTATTTTGTTTGCAGTACTATCTCCATTTACAGAGAGAAAAGGTTGCCTCAGAGGAAAACATCCTGCCGCAAGCTGGGGGGTTCGCTCCCCCCTTTCCCGTCCTCTCCCAGGCCACGTGGTCAATGGCCACGTGGTCTCCAGAGGTCCCAGCAAAGAGACGCACACACACCCCAGAACATGAAAGCAGAGAGAAATTTATTCACCTGGCCAGGGTATTTATAGGGCTTCACAGCCTATAGGATTCAAGGGGAAAGGTTAACAACAGACCAGTCAGAGGGAGTGTCACATAGCCTGGCCAAGGCTTGCATACTAATTAGGAAGACAAAGGGTCCAGGAAAGGAGGAGGGTGATTCAGGGGAAAAAGCAAAACCTCCATTTTACAATACTGTAAAAAAGCCTCAGGTTTAAAGGCACTTTGGTTGGTTTCTTCATCTTCACAGGCTCACTATTACAACATCCCTTTCATGTAGTCACTTGAGTGAGTGTAAAAATAGGTTTGGATTACAGAAATATCAGTCTTTCCTCCCATGAAATGTAAAATCATGCTATGATAGAACAACATAAACTCATCTGACTTCTCAGAGCTGAATTTCAAATCAATGGAATTACTGTAGTCAAGTGTCAAAAAAAAAGTCCAACTGAAAGCCAATGACAGCAATAAATGTGGTAGCTACTTTTTTCTCTCCCACCTCATATATTGCATTTAATAAACAATAGAATCGAGAGCCCTTTACAACCTTGACTACCTCTTCAACCTCTCACGCAAACTTACACACACATCATTTACTATTTTGCAAATGCATGGTAGAATTTCCCATAGAAATATGTCTTTATTTCACAGCTATATTTACTTAGTGAAAGTAGAATGATACCGAAAAAAATGTTCCAAATATGATATGTATAAGTGAAAAATATATCAGGTTGTGTATGCTACTTTCCTAATTACTGTCCTTCAATTACTGCTTTGAATTCCATCACTGCCATAATTGCAGCAATCCTGACATTAATTATTAACCGTTTAGTTCTTGACCATTTATTCATTTTTTCCTACTGCTGCCATGATTCTATTTCAACAAAGAGAAATAGTGAAACTAGTAGTGTAGTATTCACTGAAAGATAAAATATGTCTTGCAAACAGCTTTTTTCTTAGCAGAACTGTGCACTGTAGTTGTAGCAATAGAAAGGAAACCATCACATACATTAGAGAGCTCCCCAGCTCTGTATGTTGAATATTATGCACGTAGAAAACAGCTTCTAAATGAACCTTATAGTAGATGAGCTGATATTGTTCAAAAGTTCAGTTCCTCTGTCAAGCAACTGAATGCAGCTTTCAACCACAATTTACTATTCAATGTTCTCAGCACTAGATCACAGAGAACAGCTCTAGAACCTCAGATATATTTTAAGGTAAACAGATAGATCTTAAGGCAATTGAAGTCACACATGCTTCCAAATAATCAATAAGGCATTCAGAAATAATTGATTTGTTACAAGAAAAATCCTGTATCAGTTAATTTAAAACAAATTTGAAAGAAAATTTGTATCTATGACCTACATATAGATGTCTCTTTAAAATGAGATATGTGATGGCAAGGACAAGCATGCACTTTATGACAAATAGAATATATATAATGAAAATTTCATTTTCAATAGGCACTAATTAAAAAACTCTCACAATTGGATGAATATTCCAAATCTGTGTCTTCATAAGCCAAGTGTCCTAGTTCAGCAGG
>WBMV01001074.1:246-59281 GCA_013396655.1 Campylorhamphus procurvoides | reverse complement strand
AACCATTCAGTGATTCCATGATTATTGTTATTTTTTCCAGTGGCAATTCCCAAACAGCTTCCCAGGGGACGACACTGCTGATCAAAGAGCCAAACTCTCCTTGTCCCACCTTTGGTTTCTTTCTGCTGCTGAGCATTTTGTCCAACCTGTTCCTTTCTCTGTTATATAAGTATTTTCCCAATTTGTATTTTTTTGGGACAAGATCTTTGTCCTTTGTCCTTCCCTTCCTGGGAAGAGGTTTGGTTGCTGATGCATCTTCCAACCATGGGAGTGTCATTTAGGAAAGACCTTTGGGCAAAACAGCTGTTTCTGTGATCTTGTTTTTCACTTGTTCCATCTGACCTTTCCAAAAAAGGTTGAAGCAGCAAACTGAGGCAAAGGCCAGGAATTTTGGGTTTTCCCTTGTTTTCTCAGGAAAAAAAACCCAGGAAAAATAAGAAAGTTATAGAAAGAATTCCTTCCAGTCTTATTTATATTGCCACTGGCTTCAAAGCCTGTTTATCCATTGGCTCAACTCGGCAACATTCTGGATCCACCTGTCTTAAATCCATATATTTTTATATATAGGATATCTATAGGTGTACAGATTTACAGACATGTATTTATTTGTATAATGCCAGATGACAACATTATTGTCCCTTCCAAATAGTCCAGATCCATTTTTTGGACCTTTCTAGGATTCTGTGATTGGTTAAATCTCAGCATTTAATCTTCTTTTCCTGCTATTCAGTTGGTTGATGATGAGATTTATTTTTTGAATCAAAAAAGTAAACTCCTGTCCTTGTGTGACCATTCTCTCAATTTAATGGAACCAAGTTTTATTCCCGGTCTTTGGCACCTAAATAATGTTGTATATGTTTTATATTTTATATTAAAGACTTTGCACACCACTTTCTGCCTGGAATATAACGAGGGAAACAATTTAATTGCAGTTTGATTCTCAGCTCCTTGCCCAAGAATTTTATCTAATTGTTTATTCGAGGTTATTGCGGTCTCCACTACAATAATTAAAAGATGAAAAGCCCCAAAAGGATTAATCCTGTTGCACCACAACAGAGCTGCCTCCCTGCCTGTGTTCCCTCTTGCATTTATTAACCAACAGAGATATTTTCCCAGTGAAAATCATGTTTCGAGAATTGCATTACCAGCGAAACAATTTCAAAAGCTGCATTTAATAATATTGTAAAATAAAACTCTTTGCTCTGCTTGACTGACTAATGCAGCTCCCTCCAAGAGAGGAACCCTTTGCTAATTAACTGGGTGCTTTCCTATCAGGAGTTGATTATTCCTTCTGGAAACAATCAGTTAGGCACTGAGAGAGGATCAACACGTCTTCATAAAGACATTTGCCCCTCCAGATCAGCTCCTTCCCAATTTTCTAGAGCTCCTCATCCCCAGGGTTGTGGCGGAGTTTTGGCTATAAAATTCCACGGGTTCCTGTCTGGCAAATGGAGATATAATGGCCAAATGGTCAAAGTATTTATTGGATGAGAAATATTCCTGCTCGTGACCAGCACTAAATGTTGATTTTAGAAACTCCCTGTCTGGAATTGCTGTTGTGAATTGGTGATTCGTTTAGAACATTCCAGAAAAATGTAATTCCAGTGACGGCGTTATCGGTGTAACTTTGATTTTGTTTTGAAGAGACAGAGGTTGATGAAATGAGTGTTAAACATCAGTTTTGCTTAAACAAAGTAGCCTCCTGAATAAAAAAATCAACTATGAAATCATCTGGATAATGATAATAATAAACAGCCTCCACACAAACCAGGCCGTACTTTTGCCAACAAAAATCTGCATTTGGGATCCCTTTGCATTATTTCAGTATTTGGGTGTCCATTTAGTTGTGAACATTTTAGATCTCTTTGCATTATTTCAGTATCTGAATGTCCATTTAGTTGTGAACATTTTAGATCTCTTTGCATTATTTCAGTATCTGAATGTCCATTTAGTTGTGAACATTTTAGATCTCTTTGCATTATTGCAGTATCTGGATGCCCATTTAATTGTGGACATTTGGGATCTCTTTTGCATCTCTTCCAGTTTTTAGGTGTCCATTTAATTTGGGATCTCTTTGCATTGTTTCACTATTTGGGTGTCCATTTAATTGTGGATATTTGGGATCTGTTTGCTTTATTTCAGTCTCTGGGTGTCCATTTACCTGTGGACATTTTTTTGGATCTTTTTGCACCTCTTTCAGTTTCTGAATGTCCATTTGTGCACATTTGGGATCTCTTTGCATTATTTCAGTGCTTGGGTGTCCATTTAATTGTGGATATTTGGGATCTCTTTGCATTGTTTCAGTCTCTGGCTGCCCATTTATCCAAGGAGATGTATCTGGAAGGATTTATTATACTGTTACCCCAGTCAGCAAAACCATCTAAATCCTTTGGAAATGTCTTGCTGACAGTTCTGCAATTTTAATTCACTTCTCCAAACATCAGTGAGGGAACAAACCCGTGAATCACAACGTGATCTTTAATTGAAGAGTTGGGATTGCAAACTCTGTGTGAAGTTCATTACCAAAGTTACTTTATTCTTCCACTTGGGGCCTGTAAATCATTTTGTCCTGCGGACTCAGGGGTGGCACCTCAATCATCTGCCACGATTTCTGTTGCCATAAAGACAAGTCATGTGGTGGAGACACGACTGACTCAAGCTGGAGGGACCTCAGGAAGTCTCAGGTCAAACCTCCTGCCCCAAGCAGGGTCAGAAGACCTCTCTGTACAGAGTTACATCCAGTTGGAACCTTTCCTCTTTCAAGCCATGACAAGAGGGAACTAACTCAGGTCGTGCCAGGAGAGGTTTGGGTTGGATGTGAGGAACAATTTCATCCCCCAGAAGGGTTGCCCAGCTCTGGCACAGTCTGGAGTCTCCATCCCTAGAGGGATTTAAAAGCCCTGTGGCTGTGGCACTTGGGGACATGGATTTAAAACCAGGTTTCTCCATCTGGGACACCTCTAGGGAGGCATAAAACAAGAAGCTGAACTTTCCCCAAGAGTTCTGGGACAGGGGTGCTCTCAGAAGATGCCAGAAATCCAACTTTCAGCTCCTTCCTTTGACTGCCAGGATTTTAAGTGATCTCCATTTGCTTTCTCAGAGGTTCCCTTGATCACCGAGCAGTGAAGGATTTTTTGGGGTGATGCCTTTGACCTTTAATGGTTGGACTCAATGATCTTAGAGGTCTTTTTCAACCTAAACCCCCCTGTGATTCTGTGTTTCTGTGGTTTGAAGTTGGCTTTGGCAGTGCTTGGGGAACAGTTGCACTCGATGATTGTAGAAGTCTTCTCCAACCTCAGCAATTCAGTCATTCTTTGCTGTTTCTCCTCATGTGCAACTTAACAAAGAGCTTGAGTTTCTCGGCCCCCTTTTCTGCTCTGCTCTGGAGAGAGTTGGCTTGGGAAGGTCCTGGTTCCAACCTGGGCATTGGGATGTGTCTCTCTCTTCCTTCCTAAGCAGGTGGTGCGCAAACATCACCTCTGTGTTCATGGAATCCCAGGGTGGGTTGGGTTGGAAGGGACATTAAAGATCATCCAGTTCCAGCCATGGGCAGGGACACCTCCCACCAGCCCAGGGAATCCAGCCTGGCCTTGGACACTGCCAGGGATGGATCCAGGGGCAGCCACAGCTTCTCTGGCAATTCCAGCCCATCCCTCCCCACCCTCCCACCCAACAATCCCTTCCCAATCTCCCCCCCAGCCCTGCCCTCTGGCACTGGGAAGCCATTCCCTGTGTCCTGTCCCTCCAGCCCTTGTCCCCAGTCCCTCTCCAGCTCTCCTGGAGCCCCTTTAGGCTCTGCAAGGGGCAATTATTGGTCTGGATGAGAACAGAATTTGGGTTAATTTATTTTACAAACCCACAAGTGCTGGAGTCCAGCAGAGCCTGTGCTGGCTGGTGAATCCATGCCATTTTCTCCCATAGTCTCTCTTAAATCAGGAATAAATTCCACTCTCACATCCCTCTGGAACACCAGAGGGGAACAGCTTTTCTATTTGAATTTACAGACTTCGTTTGCTTCGAATCATAGCAATTTGGGGTGTTTTTTTGGAGCATTTCTCGGGAAACACAGAATTCCAACTACAGCTTTTCCTCCCGTCCTGTGAGGAATTTCCACACATCCTTTGAGGAATTTCCACACATCCTGTGAGCAATTTCCCCACCTTTCCTTGCCTTCCTCAGCTCTTCATTCAGAGCCTCCCCTGAGTCATCAGTATTGGCCTAATGGACTGGAACAGCCTAAGGTGAATGGTAATTACTTATCGAGCTGCTGATAGCCCAGATGAGAATAGGACTTATTAGATCAGTAATAATGAAAATCTGTGTCTGACGCAGAGATTTGAGAGTCTGGAAGGCAAGTGTTTGAATTTATGTATTTTTTTCCTACACAGGGAGGTAAAATATTGTTATAGGAAGGTTAAAATTAATTATGGGAATCACGTTGCTCAGATTTTTATCAGAATTGCAGCTTTTTTAGGCTGAGATGTTGAATCCTTTTAAGCTGCCATGGGTAGGGTGGGATGGAGAGCTATGAGGGGACATCACCTCTATAAAATGACCACTGATAGTTTGCTTTCTTCTATTATTTTTCTCTTCAGCTGAATATGAGGTTGTGTTTTTTCTTCCCATCTTTAAACTTTGGTGTGTCGTGGCAGGCTCAGACTCGGCTCCCTTTATTATCCCCCGAAGTAATTTCCTAATTCATCATCATGAAAAGTCCCTTATTAAAAGGTCTGCAGCTGCATTGTTAAATAAAACAGCAATAATAACAATAATAATTTGTATGAACTGACATGCCCAAGCAGGAAAGTGGGGTCTTTATTAAAATATCTGCAGCTGCATTGTTAAAAAAACCCCCAAACAATGAACCCGATAATTTTGTGATTTAATGATAATATTGGTGATTTAACCAGTAATTTCTGGGATGAGAATAAACTCATTAAAAACTCGGAAGTGTCAGGTGCTACAGAGGCTTTCAAAAGTCAGTGAGACGCATTGAGAGGGTGAATTCCAAATTCTGCTTCTTGAATACCTGCTTAGGTGACCTCGGAAATTGTTTTTCCCTCAACAGCCGTGGCAGGAAAATTCAACCAAGTGAACATTTGTAGAAAGCAAATCCAGAAGTGAAGTGAACGTGGCCAAAATTGTGACTGATTTTCATTAGGAAGTGCTTTGACATTCTTTTACATCTTTGCCAGGAATATTCATTCAGCCCTACACTGGGCATGTTGAGGGAAGGTTCTGGTTTGACTTTGGGAAAGGCAGTGACATTTGAAGCAATAGAACAGTGTTATCAAAATTAAAGATCCCTGGGCCTTTTGTTTCCACTTGACCATCCTCTATTTTTCCACTTGATCATCCCCTTTTTGTCCCCTTGACCATCCTCTTGTTTTTCCACTTGACCACTCTCTTTTTATCTACTTGACCATCCTTTTCATCCCCTTGACCATCCTTTTTTCCCACTTGACCATCCTGTTTTATCTACTTGACCATCCTCTTTTTATCCCCTTGGCCATCCTTTCTTATCCCCTTGACCATTCTCTTTTTATCCCCTTGGCCATCCTTTCTTATCCCCTTGACCATCCTCTTTTTATCCCCTTGGCCATCCTTTCTTATCCCCTTGACCATCCTCTTTTTATCCCCTTGACCATCCTTTTTTTCCCACTTGACCATCCTGTTTTATCCCCTTGACCATCCTCTTCTTATCTACTTGACCATCCTCTTTTTGTCCCCTTGACCATCCTTTTTTTATACTATTGACCATCCTTTCTTTATCCCCCTGACCATCCCCTTTATATCCCTTTGACCGTCCTCTTTCTGGATGAGCCACCTCAGAGGTCCCAATCCCACTGACCTCGCAATTATTTAATTAACATCCATTAACCCACGTTGCAAACCATCACCTCTCTCTCTCTCTATTTATATTGAACACATAACTTAGATTTCCAGTGTTCAAATACCAAGGAAAATTCAGCAGCAACCTTAATAAACCCAGCAATTTTATTCTCATTATTCCTTCCCTGCTTGTTAATTTGGGTCCAGAGTGTTTTATGGCTCTAGAGCAATAAACATTCTCTTACTTTGAGAGGTCTTAGAAAGTGTTGAGGAAAACAGAATTATTGTTATTGAAAGTGTTCAAAGTTTTAGCGTGAGAGGGTCAGAGAAACTTAATTATAGTTTTTTTCCTGAATAATTGGATATTTTGGAGCTCTGATAGTGTCACTTCGAGCCTTTCATCTGTGGCCATTACCCGGGAATCTTTGCGAGTCAGGAGCAGGCAAAACCTCCATCTGAATTTTGGCAGCAGCTCAACCCTATTCCATCTACTTTTGTACAAAGATCCCTTCTCTTCCTACACATAAATTTCGATTAAAAACCAGCACAGAATGAGGAACCTGAACTCTTCCTGTCAGTTCCTTGATATCAAACTTGGCACTTGGCTCTGTTTGTGACAGGCTGGAACTTCTTCCAGAGCCACTCGAACCTCATCAAAGCCACTTATTGTGCCCAGATTCCTCCAGCACGTGACACCCAAAAGTGTTTAAGCCTTCAGGAAGCTTCTACACCAGGAACCTGAGCAGGACCAGGACCTGTTGGTTGGCTTTGAGGCCAACTGGGGGGGTTTGGCCACCTCTGTGCTGTGGAACTCTCTTATCTTTTAACTCTTTTATGTTCCTTCGGAGGGGCAGCTCCGATCTCTGCGCTGTGGGAGCAGGGACAGGACCAGGAGCCGTGTCAGGAGAGGTTTGGGATGGGTATCAGGGAAAGGTCCTTCCCCCAGAGGGTGGTGGGCACTGAACAGGCTCCCCAGGGCAGTGGGCACAACCCCAGGCTGTTCCAGAAGAATTTGGATGATCCTCTCAGGCACATGGTGGGACTCTTGGCGATGCTCCTGCACAGGGTTGAGTTGGACTTGACGGTCCTTGTGAGTCCCTTCCAACTCAGCATATCCTTTAATTCCATGAAATTCACACCAATCCTGTTAAAATCTATTTATTTCCTTTGAATACCTGAAATAATCCACAGGAGTCAGTTTTTGGAAGGATCCTGCAATATAAAAGTGCTGAGCTCCCGGGAAAATCTGCCACGAGTTCAACGAGGGCTGTTGAGTCACTGTGGAGAACCGTCCTTGATTGTGCAGCTGGTCATAAAACACGAGGCAAGAAGAATCAGCACAAAATTGGAGGCTCATTTGCAACACTATTTCAGTAATATAAAGATAAAAATATTATGGGAATGTTGTGGTTTTCTGCAGAACAGGCATTATAAACTCAGGGTACTTGGTGTTATATTTATTTCTGGGAAATCAAGACACATCAAAGGACTAAACCCATCATTAGGTCTTGTTTTATGGGGGGAAAAAAATCCAACATCTATTTTATCTCCCCCAAATCTGCTTTGCCTGCCTTGAAATCACAAATATTGCCGTGTATCACTCAGAAATTTGGGAGGAGTGCCTGGGAAAATTATAAGTCTCCAAGCACTTCTCTTTTATTTCTTGACTGAGAAAGGAATATCGTGGGTTTTAAGATTGTTCGGAGCAAGAGAAGACTGGGAAGGATGAGAAACTTCTGCACTTTGTTAATTAGACCTTTATTTGTTAATAAAAGCAGGAAACTTAGGCAATTGATTCCGTTCTCAAAGGGATGTGTCGTGGATTCGGGTTACAAATAATTTCTATTTCTTGATGGGGAGAAAGGTTCAGTTTCTGCTGCATGAGGAAAGTGGATTTATGGGATTAGGTCTGATCAAGGAATGAATTTTGGGGTACGACTACAATGACCCAGTGAGCCCTCCCTGGGCTTGGTGTGCTTGTTTTCCTCCTCAGAGGGGTCAAATCCAGTAGAAATCCAGGAGTTGCTGGGAAATGATATCAAAATTGGGTTCTAGTAGAGATGACAAATCACTTCTTTACAAATAGTAAAAAATGTCACATTCGTTTGGCCGGGCTCAGCTCTGAATTAGTCACCACAGGGAGATAAATGTCCTCAAGGTATGATTGGAATATTTTAGCTGATGGCTTTCGGATGAGATGAATCACGTCGGAATTGCCAGCCTACACCACTCCCTGCTTTATTTGTTTTTATGTCTTGCTATAACAGGTTAAAATGTTCATTTGGATGGTTTTCAGAATAAATTCTAGTTTGTGGCTGAGATTTGCTGTGATAAAAATGGAAAAAAACCCCCTTTTGTTACCAATGAAATATTTTATGTTAGGAAGAAATAAAATGTGAGCCTTAAACTGCGGGGAAGTTGCAGCAAATATTTATAACTGGGCTAAATCCTTCCCATTTCACTGGAAAAATGTATTTTATTGGAATGTCTTCACCTGCTCTGGATTCATCGGCTCTGTGGGACATGGGGGAAGGATGTCCCCCTGTGGTGAGCAGTGACAGGAGCCCGGGGAATGGCCTGGAGTTGTGTCAGGAGAGGTTTGGGATGGATATCAGGAGAAGGGTCTTCCCCCAGAGGGTGGTGGGCACTGACCAGGCTTCCCAGGGCAGTGGGCACAGCCCCAAGGCTGCCAGAGCTCCAAGAGGGTTTGGATGATGCTCTGAGGCACTTGGAGGACTCTTGGGGATGCTCCTGTGCGGGGTTAAGGGTTGGACTGGATGATCCTTAAAGATCCCTTCCAACTCAGCACATTCTGGATTCTTTAAGTATAGGATCACGGAATGGCTTGAGTGGGAAAAGACCTTAAAGATCATCCTGTTCCTTCTCCCCCCACACCACCAAACCTGCCCACACAATTTATAACACCATTCCCACCCTTATTTCACCATTAAATGTTGATCTTCTTCAAGCAGCAAAATCCCAATCCCCCTTTTTTTTAGGAAAAGGCGCTCAGCCCAATATCCCCTTTGCTGGGAAAAAGGCTGCTGGTGGTGTGGAGCAGATTGGGAGGGGAGGCTGGGCCCCGTCAGGCTCAGCTGAGCACCAGGGCTGGTCATTTGTCACTGTCACTGGGACAGGGGACAAGGCACTGGACCGTTCCTGCTCATCTGTGCCGTGACAGCTGACGGGAGCCCGACGCGACCTCCGGGCGGATAATCTGCCATTCCCAGAGGGAATGTGGACCAGGAGATACTCTATCACCAGCCACACTCCGGGCTCCGAGCTCCTGACACCTTCCCAAGGCAAAAAGAAATGTCAGCTGGGCTTTAGGGCGGCCCTGGGGGTGTGATGGGGAGGTAAAAACAGGTTTGGGATGGGGCAGATCCATCGACTTGGGGGGGACGGGCAGAGAGGCAAAGAAATGATGATGGGATGACAACATTCCATGAAAAGGGCTGCTTTTCTCCTCCTATCAGTTTATTATTATCCTATATTATGATATTATTATATTTACATAAAATATAGATATATAATATATAATATTCTCCTATTAGTTTAATTCTAGCAGTGGAGTTATTTAAAATTGCAAAACTCCCCCCCCCGCCCCTTGCCTAAAACTCTGCCTGGGTTTGGGTGTTTAAAGAAGCAAGAGAAGTACCTTGCGATGGAAAACTGAAATTGCAGCAAGAAAAATTGGATAAATAAGGATTTAATTTAAAAAAATGTATTTCCTGGGCTGTTTTGTGCAGCAAAAGGCTGAGGGAGTTGGGATTGTGCAGCCTTGAAAGGAGGAGCTTTTTGGTATCCGAAGGGAGTCGGCAAGGAAGATGGAGAGGGAATTTTTACAAGAGTGACAGGACAAGGGGCAATGGGTTCAAACTGCCAGAAGGCAGGGATGGGTGGGATATTGGGAACGGATTGTTGGCTGCGAGGGTGGGGAGGGGTTGGGATGGAATTCCTAGAGAAGCTGTGGCTGCCCCTGGATCCATCCCTGGGAGTGTCCAAGGCCAGGTTGGATGGGGTTTGGAGCAACCTGGGCTAGGGGAAGGTGTTGGGGTTGGAACTGGATGATCTTTAAGGTCTCTTCCCACCCAAACCATTCCATGAAACGCTTCCTGTAGGTGCTCATTTAAAGCAAGGCTCCCAAAGCACTGTAGGAATATCCTGACTCCAAAAATTCCCGCTCTGCCACCCCATGAGACCTCCTGCATCTTGAACGTTGTCGATCATCAGCTCAAAACTTATTTGGTTTCATTTTCTGTTGCTTTTATTAACTGGCTCTCATTTTGCTCTTCATTACAAATCATATGCATTGACTTAGCTGGGGAACATTTTAATTGAGCACTGCTGGAGATTTTCCAATAAATTAACATTACATGTTTTTAACAGATGTCTGAATTTGACATTGTTATTAGACATTGTAATTAATAGAAGTGTTGCCCAAATTAAAATCTCAGGGCTTTAGAAAAATTAAATTGTAGGTGACTGAGGGATGGTAACTGATTAGGAGAGAGTGACTCTTCAATTGCCTCCATTGGGTTTTATTAGCCCAATAAACACGTTTTTCCAAGGTGCTGGAGAGGGAGTTGGACAAACTCTTTGGTAGAAGGGCCTTGGGAATCAAGGCATGTTTTCCCAGTGACACTGTACAGTTGTTTAACTTGTCATTGTGTTGGAATAAGATGCCTAAAAACACATTTCTGGGATGTTGTAAAGTTTTCACATCATAGAACCACAGAAGGGTTTGGAAGGGGACTTAAGGATCATCCAATTCCAACTCCCTCGCAGGTAATTAAAGACTTGAGAAACCACAGCTCTGCTCTTTATCTCCAAATTCACGGCCGGCCATGAATTTCAGAGGGATTTTCCCACTTTGAACATGTGTGTGAATGTCCAGGAAAACTATCTTGTGTCTGGTTTTGAGAAGCCACGAACACAGAAATCAATAATGGCTCGTCGGTTCTAAGTGGCTCAAGGCTCAGGCTGAGCCTCACAAAGGCATCAGCCCAAATCAGAAGTCCCACTTAGGAGGTGATTTAGTCCCACTGAGGAGGTGATCTAAGGAAATATTCCCCTGTAAAAGGAAATGAGAAATAAGCAACGTGATTCAAAGCAACCAGGAGGGTTGTTTAGGTCTGTTTCTGTACCAGCCTTTCCTTGCAGAGGCTCCCCTGGAATTTGGCACTGATGGTGCTGTTGAACCTCACAAAACAAGTGAGGTTTAAATCCCGCTTTATTTCTCCTGTGAATCTTCTGTCCTTCCCTCAGACCATTTATTCAGGCAGGTTTTTTTTCCCCTCAAGAGATGTGGAGTACAAGTTCCTTTTCCACACCAGGAAAGCAGAATATTCCTGGAGCTCCTTTGCATCTCCCTGTGCCTCATCCCAGAGTTTCTGCCCAGAGCTTTGTGCTGCTCTTCATTCTTCACGGTGTACACACCGTGTCCCAGCTGAGCATCCTCGGCATGTTTTATTCATGTGCTTTTCACCCCTTCGTTGAGATCATTAATAAAGCTGCTAAATAAACCCGGGTTTAACAATCCTGCTCGCCACACCCCGCTGGCCATCCCCTCCCTGCTCCCTTATGGTGTGTTCAGCGTGGCCCTTTGTTTGCATCTCGTGCTTTTCCAGCCTGTCTGATGCTGTTCTTTTCCAGGCTGGTTCAGATAAGGGTTTCAAGTGGGGTTTCCAGAGGCATTGTCTGCTATTCTGGAATAAATCCGGTTGTATTTTATCATCTTGGTGCAGTTTCTGCTCTCAAAAAGTGCTTCATGAGGAGCAGGAATGGTAGAGGTGGCTTGGATAGTTTGTGGGAGGTGGATAACTCAGTGCCAGCTTTAGAGCCCTTTTATTTTCTTTCCTATCTTATATTTCTTTTTCAACACAGAAAAGGTGTGGAGTCCCCATCCCTCGAATTGTCCAAGGCCGGGTTGGAAGGGGCTTGGAGCAACCTGCAATAGTGAAAGGTGTTGGGGTTGGAATGGGATGAGCTTTGAGGTCCCTTCCCACCCAAACCATTCTGGAATTCTGTGACACACAAAACCAGAGCTGCCTCCTCATCTCCTTCCTTCAACCTCCTCTAGTTGAGGAAATGTCCTTGGAAAACTGGTGTTCTCCAGTTTTAATCTCCCAGCAGGTTGAAAAGGTGATGTTTTGAAAATGAGAGCTGAGCTCTTTGAGGTCTCATCTCAGGCCATTCTGTGATTTTCATGTTATGTCATCACTCCAGGAGTTGGGTTTTTGGGAAGTGAAATGGTGTGATGATGTCAAAAATGCCACAAGAATTAACTCTTGTGTGTACCTGATATTTATATCTGTGTCACCTGCCTGATCTTCTGGTGACCCTTGAACAAGGTGAGAGCATCCTTTAGGTTGGTGTCATTATTTCTCTCTGCCTTTGTTTCCTTTGCTATTTTGATCATCTCTTTCACTCTTAACATTTGTCCTGGTTCCTAACCCGTAATCCCCATTGGTGGCAGGGCCATATTTTAATAAATATGGATGTACACACAGGTACATCTAATCCTCCCACTGAACAGATCCTAAATCTCCATGATATTACTGCAGGTGTTAGAGGTGGAATTCATCCGAGTTTGTCCCTGCTTTCCTTCTAATCAGTGCTGAGAAATTGACATTTTTGGATATGAGGAAAACATCCAAAATACGCCAGATGAATCAGCACACAAGTGTCTGGTTCTTTCCAAAGCACAGGAGGATCCAAGGCTGGACACTCAGATATCCATTGTGTGTGACTGAAGCCAAATGGCTTTAATTTAACCCCAAAACTCCGAACACGTGGCTGTGGAATGAGGAGCTGATCAGGCAGCACTTGTGGGCACAGCCAGGGTGGGAGTGCTCTTGTGTGGGGGAAGGTCACAAACTCTCAGAATCCCAGGATGGTTTGGGTTGGAAAAGCTCCCTGAGATCATGGAGTTCAACGATTTCCCCACCACTAACCCATGTCCCCAAGTGCCACATCCACATGGGTGTGAAGTCCCTCCAGGGATGGGCACTCCACGCTGCCCTGGGCTGGAAAACCCTTTCCATGTAGGAATTGTTCCCAATACCCAACCTGCCCCTCCCCTGGCCCAGCCTGAGGCTGTTCCCTCTCCTCCTGTCCCCGTTCCCTGAGAGCAGAGCCCGACCCTCCCCTGGATCCATCAGGGACTCGCAGAGCCAGAAGGTCCCCCCTGATCCTCCTTTTCTCCAGGCTGAGCCCCCTCAGCTCCCTCAGCCCCTCCATGGTATCTGGCTTTGTCTCCTTGAAAGCAGCAAGTCTGTTATTGTAGTTTCTGGATGCTTCTCTCTGTTCAGACCCCAAATACATCCCTGATCCTCCTATTTCCCTCCCACCTCCCCACCACCCCACGCCCACTCTGTCCAGCCACCCCAGGAAACTGCACATTTCAGAATCACTGTTTCTCCTCCTCTGCATCTCTTCACCCTATTTTAAGAAATTAATTAATTTAGTTTTCAAAATCTTACTTTCCTGTGGCTCCTGTTGGTCCATTCCCAGAAGGAACAGCTGAACAGAACCAGGGTGGGATATCTGGCCATTGGCCATTGACCAGAACCTCTGTTTTTGAGGGCTCCCTGGTTTTTGGAGTCTGAACCGACGCTCTGTGCTGGGACTTCCCACTTTTTGTAGCATCAATCAGTTCCTGTGCCATGATCTGTGTGACAGAGTGGGTTCAACATGTCACCTTGGGGGACATCACCTCCAGAATGCAGCTCAAAACTGGTTTCAGCCACCCCTCCTCCTCTGCTGACCTGTTTTGATAAGCAAGGTTAGTTATTTTTCAACCACATCTGTAATTATTTTATTCCATTGAGTGATATCATGGGTTTATTTTTAATAATAGCTGGGATCCACCACGTGAGAGCAACAGCCCAATACTACAAATAATAAGGCAGTGAGTTACCATTGTGTGAGTTACCATCTTTTTCACTGGTGATGGGTTGACAGCTGGTCTCTGCTGGTGGAGGATGGAGCTGGAGAAATGAGGGCTGGAAGAAACCAAACAGCTCATGTTCTCCATCTCTCTGCCAATGCTGAGGGTCAGAAGGACTCGTCAGAGATGGAGACACAAATGGCCAGGCTTGGGGAGCAAAGTCCCTGCACTGAAAACACCCCTTGGGAGACAAAGATGTTCGAAAGGTCACACTTGGGGTTCCATCTGAGCTGACAGAAGAGTTCCTTATCAGGAGCTTTTAGACAGTTCTGCTCATTCAACTAGACCTGAAAACAAGAAGAGCTTCTATTTCATCTGCAGCTGTGAAGGATTTATGGATGAAATCCTGCCATAAATCACACATCTCGTCCCACTCGAGTGGAGCTGCCCTCTTCTTCCTGGACTCCCTTTAGTCCTCAGAGCATGACCCCAGAGAAGCTCTGTTTTCATGGATTTTTCCATTGAGAAGCTTCTTGAAATTCCCCAAATCATCAAGACAGGCTCCACCTTCAGGAACAAGGATGAATGGGGGGTCCTGGACAGGTTAGGTTGGAGATGGGGGGATTTAACAGGTCATTTCTATTCCTTCAGCCCAACTTCCCCTCAGTCCTTTGCAGAGTGTTGTGAAAGCATTTTCTGATATCTGGGAGATCCTGGGAGAAGGGATGGGTTTAATTAAGATTTCCCCTCTGTCTCAAGAAAGATCTGGTTCAATATTAATGGCTGGAACAATCCTATCCTTGGACAATTTATCAAATCCACATCTCTGACATGATCTGGTACATCCTCCTCTCGGCACAAACATCAGGTGCCTTAGCAGAGAACTGAACCCTTTCTTTAGGGAAATACCTTTTGGGTCATGAAACAGTGAAAATAATGAAGTGAATAAATAAATAAACCTCCTTAGGTTTAAAAGGTTGGGCTTCAAGGTTCACATTTAGGTCTAGGAAAGAATGACCTGGTTTACAGAAATACCAGCCAACTGTGGCTTTTGGGGAAGTTCCCAGAAATTCTGGGAGCCCAGAAGTTTTTAGAATCAGGTAATTTGCTCAGGCAAAAGCACAACTAAAGGTCAGATCCCTGTTTTCTAAGCCAGGAGAATGACATACAGACAATGTGCAAATACTCTGAACTAGAGTTTGCTTTGGAAGATACTGAGGAAGTTTTATACTCGGAAATGCAAATATAAAACTCTTATTGCTGTTATGTGTTAATTGTGCCACGGGGCCCAATGGAAGTGCACGTTTTATTGGGGTTAATTCACTGTCAGTCAATTCAGTGCCCTCTGGAAACTGCAATATAGTTACTCTAAAGGGTCACAGGATCTCAATATTTGAGCTGGAAGGGAACCCCAAAGGTCATCCAGCTCCTGAATATCACTGGATTGGGCTGAAGGAAAGAACAGGGGTCTAGTTCATCCTCTGTACTGCTTAAATTAAAGGGTTAAATGGCTCAAAGGAAAGCAAAATGCTTGTTTAGAAAACCCTGGTAAGAAAGGCTCCCTTGGAATGGAGTTTTCACGTGTCACCTCTGTTGAACCTTTGCCCAAGGGCAGTGATTCCTTATTTTTCCTACTTGGTCATCTTAACTTTAGGATTTCTTCTCTTGGGTGACACTTGCAGACCTTGCCCTCGTTACCTGATAAATGGGAGCATTGGACTGCCAGATTCTTTCCCCTCTGTTTCAGCCTTTCACTGTAAGTAAAAATTAGATAATTGGTTGTTTGCAGGACAGCAAAGAAACCCACTGTCCTTCTGGTTTGTATGTTGAGGTCTTCTTGTACCATTCCCATCCCTGGAAGTGTCCAAGGCCAGGTTGGACAGAGCTTGGAGCAACCTGGGATAGTGGAAGGTGCTGGGGTTGGAACCAGATGAGCTTTAAGGTCCCTTCCAACCCAAACCATCCTGGAATTCCATGATCCATTGTACTCTGCTCTTTCTGGGGGGTACAGACTCCAACCCTGACATTGAACTGGGGCATTCAGTGAGTTTTTACATCAAAGCCAACAGCAGTGGAGGTGACACTGAAATGCCATCAGCTGTGGCACATCTGCAATTTAAGAGGCATTTAAATAACTTGCTTAGTCAATGCTGGACATTTTTCTCCACCCTTTCTGGTTCAGATGAGAGCAGGCTTTGGCACCCAGGCCTGGCATTGAGTTTTATGCCCCTTTATTGCCTCCAAACTTTTATTTCAAGTGAATATGAAGGGTACAGTGAATATTGTCTGTCCATTCCATGCAGAGCTTGCAAAGCTTCACAGAATATCCTGAGTTGGAAGGATACACAGGGATCATCGAACCCAATCCTGACCCTGCACAGACACCCCAACAATCCCACCCCGGGCTTTTATTCTTCCTTAGAGCCCTTCTGGCAACTTTTAGGAGTTGTCCAAAGTTCCAATAACCAGTCAGTTACTTTCATAACTGTTGTACAAAATTCTCCCATCCCCTGACCTGTTGTCCCTCTTTCCTATCTGGAATTCCCAACCCCTCAGTGATGGAGCCACTGCATTGACAGAGTGAATATTTGATGTAGTCCAGGGGAAGAAATTCCCATGGTGATGGGGTGGGAATTGTAGGAAAAGGCAAAACAGAAAGGGAAAGCAGCTGATTCCTTCAGGATGTTCCCCCTCACCCCATCACTGCTTCCCCCTTTTCCTCCTCCTCTCCCCCCCTTCCCATCCTGGCTGTGCTTTAGGAGGTGGAGGAGGCTCCTGGTAATTGGTTAATGAACTATTTCCGATTCAATTCCTGGCTGTACTTGCCATGGACAATTAACAGCCCTTGCATAGAAATGTGACCCCTACCCCTGGATTAATTTGATTATGCGAGGATCTCAGTTTTCATTTAAAAATAATAACTTTCTGGCTGCTCATGATGAAACAAGTTTGGATGTGCGGTCTAAATATTCCCTAATGGCTTAAAATTCACAAGATAAATACAAAGAACATATGAATCTCTTATTAATGCAATTAAAGGTTCTCAAGTCTTTACTGTGATTGCTTGAGATTGAATTTTTGAGACCAGAAAATTCCTGATTTGCATTCCTTGCTGGATCAGCATTCTCTGAAAGCCAAATCTTTTGGAAGCACCTTCATTTGGGTCCACAATTAGGCAAATTATATTCATTGATGACTGTGGGTATCTTAACCTGCAATTCCTTTAAACTTCCTCAGGGCATGTGGCAAAGAGCAATAAATCTGCTTAGAACCACAGTCTGGTTTGAAAGGAAATATTTTTTTATGCAACTTTCTCATTTGAACGGGTTTCATTGTTCAGTTTATCTGTTAGAGCTGCGATAGCATCGACACACCTGGAACTGTGAGGATAAATTCAATGTATAGCAGTAGATGAAAAGGTGCGAGAGAACAGGTCTGGGCACTGGGACTGGGTTGTCCACACTCAAATCCTTTCTAGACACGGCTTGTCTGTTTGAATAGTTTAATGGTACAGCCAGAGACCAATGTGGTGTGGGCAGAGGGCAAGGGAGAGGTTCTCCACCTCTTTTCAACCTCAGCCTGTTGTTCCAGCCATGGGAACAACAGCACAAGGACCTGGAGCTGCTGGAGAGAGTCCAGAGGAGGCCCCGGAGATGCTGCAGGGCTGGAGCCCCTCTGCTCTGGAGCCAGGCTGGGAGAGCTGGGGGGGTCACCTGGAGAAGGGAAGGGTCCAGGGAGAGCTGAGAGCCCCTTGCAGAGCCTAAAGGGGCTCCAGGAGAGCTGGAGAGGGACTGGGGCCAAGGGCTGGAGGGACAGGACACAGGGAATGGCTTCCCAGTGCCAGAGGGCAGGGCTGGGTGGGATACTGGGAAGGAATTATTCTTCTCAAAGCTCTCAAGGATCCATAAGGGTCATCCAGAGATTTCAGCACCATGAAAAGTTCCTCCCTGTTCCTGGGAGGGTTTGAGGTTTTGCTGTGGAGCTGACTTGGATATCAGGGAGAAATTCCTCCCTGGGAGGGTGGGGAGGGGCTGGGCTGGAATTCCCAGAGAAGCTGTGGCTGCCCCTGGATCCATCCCTGGCAGTGTCCAAGGCCAGGCTGGATTCCCTTGGATAGTGGAAGGGATGGATCCAGGGACAGCCACAGCTTCTCTGTCCTTGCTCATGGCAGGGCGATGGAATCAGATAATTTTTAAAATTAAAACCCAAACCATTCCATGATTCCATGACAATCCATGTGTGGACAGACCTTTACTCGAAGTCAGTGAATCTTCAGCCCTGGGCGATCGTAGGACGGTGTTAGGAACTATCAAGGGTTGGGCTACAAAAACAGAGTCCTGCCAAGGAAATAGTTCAGCGACCTTTGATGGCCTTTCCATGTGTTGTGCTGTTCCACAGCCACAGAAGACCTTTCCATGTGTTGTGCTGTTCCACAGCCACAGAAGATCTGGGAGGGATTGATTTATTGAAAGGAATCCAAGGAGCACAAGGCAGGCCCTGTGGGGAGCAGGCTCTGCCTCAGGCAAAGCTGAATGTCGAGTCCTCCAGGGTATGTGTTGCTTTCAGCTCCTGCTGGGTCTGTTGAGATGGCACAGATACTTCTCAGGCTTAGTTTGGGAGATTTGGGGGGTTCTGGCAGCTCAGGAGGGAGCAGCGTTTGGTACTTTGGAGGGTTGTGGGTTGTGGGTTGGTGCTCGTGAAAATCAATAAAACAGAAGTAAAAATCCATTCCTTACCAAGTGGGGGGTCAAGAAGAGGAAGAAATGGCGTAAAGACATCCCTGGAAGTGTCCAAGGCCAAGCTGGATGGGGCTTGAAGCAATCTGGGCTAGTGGGAGATGTCCCTGCCATGGCAGGGCGTGGGATGGGATGAGCTTTAAAGTCCTTCCAGTGAAATCCATTCTGGGATTCTCTAATCCATGTCCTCCCAGTCCCAGTTTTCCAAGTGTTTGGATCACCTGATGGATTAACCCCTTCAATATGAGCAGGATTTGGGTGGAATATGTTGCCTCCAGCAGTAGGAAGCTGAAGGGAACAGGCCAGTGTTTCCTGGAATGTCTCTGTGTCTCTCTAACACCAGTTTTTATCCTACTTTTTGCAAGCTCTTACCTCTGGAATGATGCTGAGCTTGGAAAAGTCATTTATCCTTTCTGTTGGCAAGTTACAGGGAAAGGCTTTCTACTTCTTTTCTAATTCCATGCTGCCAACGGGCTTCTGATTTTCTGGAATTGCTCAATCTGCTTTGTGGGTGAGAATTAAAATGTTTTCACGTGAAAAGCTGGTTCAGTAAAAAGCCCCAAACAGCAATTTCTCTGCTCAGGGTTTTTGTTGAGAGTTGTTCTTACTGAAGGTTGAATGTTTATTTTGTGAAAGTCCTTTTAAATTTGGGGTTTTTCTTTTACTCTCTAGCACACCCTGGCAGAAAATACTGAAAAAAAATGTCAACCAAAGTATGAATGACAAGAAAATGAATCATTTTATCTGGCAAAGATCTTTGCAATGAAAGTGTTGAGGGCATTAGAAGACAACTTGAGTGCTCTGAAAATATTGCTTTCATTCAAGCCCATCTCACCTCGAAAAGTTTAATTTTAATTTTAATATATTGAAAGCCTCCCCATCTGAAATGATAACTGCTTCATACATCATCTGTGTCACTCACTCCTGAAATGAAAGCAGCTCCCAGGGCTAGGGCAGGGTTACTTGATTTGATCTTACAAGATGTTCCCTAATTTTCCGGGCTGCTCCCTCCTCTCAGGTGGCCGTAGATCATGTTGGGAGGTGGAAACTTTGCTCCCACCCTGGAACCTCCCAACAATTTCCCTCCTAAAGCCCCTCTCTGGTGGCACAGGGTGTTCAATCTCCCCAAAGGCAGCCAGTTGAGTGGTGGCACCTCTTGCTCCAGTTGCAGCAGCCCTGAATTCCCTCCCATTTGATGGATGTTGGATTCCAGCTGGGATTGAGAATGTGCCTGTCCCTGCTACTGCTTTCAGGGAATTCCCAAGGCAAGCCCTTGTTCTTCATTTGGCCTGTTTTATTCCTCACTCAAGGAAGTCAAATAATACAGGGACTGAGGAAATATCCTGGTTTTCTCCCTGCAAAGTGTTTAATGGACAGAAATCCAGTGTTTTGAGTTGATGCAGTTTGGTTTCTTGCCACAATTGTTGAGGATGAATCTTAGCAGATCAAGAAATGAACGTGGGGATGGCAGTGAAAAGGGATTAAACTGGAAGGAGGGACGTTTAAATCAGAGTTTGGGAAGGAATTGTTGGCTGGGAAGGTGGGGAGGAGCTGGGCTGGAATTCCCAGAGAAGCTGTGGCTGCCCCTGGATCCATCCCTGGCAGTGTCCAAGGCCAGGTTGGACAGGGCTTGGAATAGTGGGAGGTGTCCCTGCCCATGGCAGGGGGTGGGACTGGATGATCTTGAAGGTCCTTCCAACCCAAACCATTCCATGATTCTCTGATCATATAAACATGTAAAGGAGAATTATTATTCCCTGTTTTCTCTCCTTGCACAAGGAGGTTCCTTTCCAGAGCAGGAATTGTTGCTCTGTCTTGCTCTGGAGGTTCCTTCCACGTCAGGATCAGCTGCTTTGCCTCAACCACCAACCTGCAACTCATCCCCAATTTCTCTCCTGAGGCTTTTGGACAACATTTAAAAACCCAGGAATCCTGAAGTTCCACATTTAGTGGCTTTCAGAAATCAGACTTCAGGTTCCTGTGGCTCTGCAAGAAACAAACAGCTGTTTTCATGCCAAGCATCGATTTTATCACGTTTTAACTAATTTCTTTTTTTTTCCCTTCTAGACAAACACCACGTCAATGGGAACAGAATGGTTGAACCTTTCCCAGAGGGAACACAGATGGCTCTGTTTGGTAAGACATGAGTGTTCAAATAAAAGCTCTGAGCTCTGGAGTGTTCCTGAATGCCAAATTTCCTCAACCCATGAATCCTCACAGGTTTAAAATCTGGGCTGCTCCTGCCCTTTTCCAGTCACTGCCACCAGCTAAAGCCACGGAGCATTTGGGGGGATGTCCAGACCCCCCCAAAAAAAAGTATCCTAAAAGTATTTTTGTTAATTACAGCAACAGAATATTTAAACTCTTATTCTATGCCATAAAAAATCCAGTGTGATAATTCCTGTAGGATCCTTCATGAGTTTAAATAAAATTCTGAGGATGATCCACGATTCTTAAGCCATGCAAGGAAGTGAAACTGTTGGGATCTTCTGTGCTTGCAGAGTTGTCACCATTTCCATGGCCCAAACCAAACCTGCTGGTTTGTACTTGGGAATAGCCCCGTTGGATTCCTCTTGGGAGCCATCAGAGCTGGAAAAGTGACCATCTGGAAAAGAACAGATGTTAAATTTCACTGTCTTTTATTTGTTTTCTATGAAAATGCCATTTCTTGAGCCCTTTTGTAAAAACCAAATAGGTGTTTCTCTGAAGAAATTACTCCTGGAAGAAAGAAATAATCCTGAAATAGATCAGAATCACCATTTTTTAGCCAATAGATTGACTTTAGCCAATTCTGGGAATTGTCAGAGCTCTCAATTCAGGATGGGCTGATGTCAGTCCTTAAGGATGAGCCTTTGGAATTTACTGGGGAAGAAAAAGTGGATTTATCTGACAGTTATTCCTAAATCCTCTTTTACAGAGAATGAAAAGTTTCCTGATGCTGTTTTGAATAATTCAATTTGGTTGTTTGGAGAGAAGTTAATTCTCTTGTAACATCTAGAGGACGCCACAAAGTGCCTTAGGAAATGTATTATATTCTATTAAATGTTTATCAATCTGTGGTGCTGATGCAAATATTAAATTACTGCTTGATGCATTTTAATTTAATCCTCCAAAATGATCTTTTCAAGTGGTGATTGCACCAAATTTTGGTGTCAACCTTGGCCTGGTGGAAGAGGAGAAATGGTTTGTGGGTGTCACCCTTCAGTCCTCAGAATGATTTATTCAAATTCTCTGCAAGTTCCTCAAATCCAGTGTTGCTTTCCTGCCAGTGTCTCTTTGTCTGTGGCTTTTGGGAATGCAAAAAAACCCTCTTGGAGTGGTGAAATGAGTGATTAGTTTATAATTTATATATTTTTTGGAGTAAATGGAAAATGACTGTATGTGAGTTTTAAGGTAAAGGTGGATGTAGAGATTCTTCTTTGAATTCCTTACAGCAGGCAGGCTCGGGGGGGTTCTGGTGCAGTCTGATATTGAGGCATTCTTTGCTGTTTAAATATTGATCTTTTTCATTAAAAGAAGCTTTTTTGGGTTTTTCATTTCCTGTGTGATGGTCAAGTTAAGTTTCCAGGGGTCGTGGTGGGCGTTGTGTGAGTTGTTGCGGTTCCGTCACAAATTTCACAGAAATTAATATCCCACCTCCAGAACTTCATGGCTAAAGCCCCAAAATCCTATAAAACAGCCTCCTTTGAAGCATCCCTGAGGAACTCTGGAACATCCCTGTCAGCCTTGGGAGTTCCCATCCTTTTTAAATTGCCCTGAATTTTCCACAAGGCTGTTCTTGGGCTCAATGTTGAAAACATCTGTGCTGGGAAGAGATGAAAACTTCCACATCTGGACCTTCAGACAGGATTCTGAGGATAATCCTGCTCATCTCTTGGACTTCCCATCCCATTCCCATGAGTGGTGTGGGAAAATTGAGCTTTTCCTACCTCCAAGGGGTCAATATTTGCTGGCCATGTGGGGATGGGAATGAAAGGTCAGGTTGGATGGGGTTTGGAGCAACCTGGGATAGTGGAAGGTGTCCCTGCTCGTGGCAGGGGGTGGAGTGGGATGGATTTAAGGTCCTTCCAACCCAAACCATTCTGGGATTCCATGATCCTAAAGGAATCACTCAGAGAATAAAACTACCTGTTATAACTCTTCTCCTTGGATTATTACTCAACCTATCCATGCATATTCATATTAACAGCAAGTTCTTTGTGTTTTGGGACTCTCTAGGCTTGAGAGAAGAGCCTGGACTAGTTGACTTTCTGACTCCACCTCACCAAGACAGGGATTTTCACACCTCCTCTCCAGAAACATCCTTTAATTGGGATTTCCCAGTCTTGAAGAGCAGTGGCTACTTAGGAATAATCCCTCATATTGCCCAGAGAGGGTGTGGAGTCTCCTCCCTGGAGATATTCCAGAGCTGCCTGCACACAATGCTGTGCCAGGTGCTCTGGGATGGAGCAGGGAGGTGGCACCACATGGCCCCAAAGCTGTGAGATGATAAATAACCACAGGTTTGTGTCATTCCAGCCTCTGTTTCCTGGTGTGACTTCTTGTTTTGGTCGAGGTACAGGGGGAAGGTGCCCAGGGCTTTGTTCCTGCAGCTCTAACAGGTCCACACAGGGTTCAAAGGACTCTTGGAATGATCTGGAGACTCTGCTGTTGTCTCTTCAGCATCACTGGGCTGCTGGGGATGCAGGGGATGTTGTTCCTCAGGAGAAAGAAACTCGTCCTTGTTCCTACAATGGACAAAAAGCCACATTTCAAGGGGAAGGGGGACTCTTTAATGGGAATCTTTTAATGCTGCTCATCCAGTGACCTCTTAATCCAGCTAAGAGCTGATTTTAAAGGCTGAGGAACACAGGAGGAGCACAGGCACCACTCAGAGCCTCCCTAGAGACACCAGGGAATATTATATTCAAAATCAGTATGTCCCTTGAGCTCTGTTCCCAAGTTCAGTGACTTGCCCCATCCCTGGAGGTGCCCAAGGCCAGGTTGGATGGGGTTTGGAGCAACCTGGGATGGTGGGAGGTGTCCCTGCCCATGGCAGGGGGTGGGTCTGGATGAGCTTTAAGGTCCCTCCATCCCAAACCATCCTGGGGTTCTGTGTTTCTATGAAACTCAGGATGTGTTTGTGTTATGGATGATAAAGTAGAATTCAATAAATGCCTGTCTGGAAAGTTTTATTGTAGTTTTTATGCTCATAGATATTTTTTAATTGCAAATATTTTGCTTGTAGAGACGGATTTTGATCCAAACCTCAAAATCTGAGCTTATATAGGAGGGGTCAATAATGTTTTGAAAATAAGCATTTCAGGGACTAAATTCAGCTTTTGAAGAGAGGAGTAAAAAATAAAAAAGAAACACTTCAAAGCCGCAAATTTCAATAAATTAGTGCTTTCATCAGCACCATTGTAATTCTTTGCATATTTTAAATGCACTGCTGCATTATCACAGAAGCAAGAATGGTTTGGGTTAGAAGGGACCTCAAAGATCATCTCATTCCAACCCTCTGCCATGGGCAGGGCCACCTCCCACTGATCCAGCTCTTTGAATTTGAAAGGCTTCTTTCCCTGTTGCAATTCCCATTTATCCCAGGGCACCTCTACATTCCCTGGGCTTTATTTGTTCCCTTATTTCTCCATGAGGAAGCCTCATGCACGTGGTGTGTTCATGGAAGGGCTCTTATTCACCTCCAGGGAAGTCTGGCAAGAATTCAGATTTCTGATTGTGACACTTGTAAAATATAGGGCTAAATTGAGTTGTGTTTGCTCGACATGCAGTGGCTCCTAATGAGATAATTGGCTCCTTGATGTAAACAAAGTATAGACAGAAGTAGAATGTTTAAGGAGCTGGTGAGATCTAATTATGGATATTTTGGGGCGGGCAGACAGATCCAAGCTTGGTCACCTTCTGCTCCACATTTATTAGACATCAGCACATTCCAGTGATTCCTTGGTCTTTGCTGGGGCTGCCCCATCCCTGGAAGTGTCCAAGGCCAGGTTGGACAGGGCTTGGAGCAACCTGGGACAGGGGAAGGTGTCCCTGCCCGTGGCAGGGGAATGAGATGAGATTTAAAGCCCCTCCAGCCCAAACCATTCTGTTTCTATGATTAAAAATTGATCACGGCGACTTCTCAGCTAAAGGAAAATAATTTCACTTGGAAGGTGTGTTGAAGAATGGAGAAATCCATGCAGAGTTTCTTTTCCTCCCTCCTGAAACAGCTACTGGTGCCATGGCAGATGAAAATGTGTGTGAGGAAGCCCTTTGGTCTGACTGAGTTTTCAAGGACTGCTTTTCACCAGGAAAAGAAAATCACAGGGAGCAAAGTTTGGCCCTCAAGAGAAACACTTCTTCTTTTTTTTTAATGTAGATGGTAAAAATAGAACAAACAATTTTTCTGTGCTGCTCAAAGGAAAAGAGGAAAACTTGAAACCACACTACACGTCAGCAGGTGTTTTATCTCTGTCTGAGGAGAATGGAAGAGTTCCTGGTGTTGAAACAGGTGTGTGTGCTGTGACCCAGATGTAGGAGAAACATCTACAGAGACACCAGCAGATGTTACAAGGATCACGTTGTGGAATAATTGAGAGCCAGAGGGAAGGTCTTCCAGAAGGGGTTTGTGTTTCTTGTGTTAATTCTCCTTCAACATCCTGGAAAAGTGAAGGAAGTGCATTAATGGGAGGGGTTTGTAGAGCTCTCAAGCCTTAACAGTGTCCTGTGCTCACTTGGTGGTGGAAAAATGGACCCTGAATTTCTAAACCTGTAAGGATAAGGCAGAACAAACAGGAATGGCTCCAAGAGAGGCTGCTCTGTCCCTAATCCAAGGCATGTTCCTATTCCTGCCTTTAGAATATGTTTATTAATGAATCTCTCCTTAGTTCCCATTTTCCTTTTTTCTGTATTCCAGACCCCAAATTTGTCCTTTTGTTTCCTCTTCCAGTGAACTGAAACACAACCCAGTTCCCTGTCTGTGCTCTTGGGTCCTGGTCTGTCCTTATTGCCACCTGTGCTTAAACATGGTTTGGATGGGAGGGAACCTGAAAGAACCATCCTGTNGGCAGCTCTGCAGGTGGGGTCTCACCTGAGGGGGCAAAGGGGCAGAATCCCTCCCTGTCCTGCTGCCCACAGGGTGGGATGAGCCCAGGGCATGGGGGGTTTCTGTGCTGGGAGTGCCCATGGGGGGCATGTCCAGCCTCTCCCCCACCAAGACCCCAAATCCTTCTCCAGGGATCATCTCCTTCCTCACAACCTTCCCTGGACTGTGATGATCTGGTTTGATGGTCAGACTTTCACTGGGTTTTCAGTCTTCAGCCACAGCCAGGGAACGTTCCTTGTTTAGGATTTCAAAGTCTAAGCCCTGAACCGAAAATTTTCCCCTGAGCCTGTTGTAAAATGAGGTGATAAACACAGAACTCCCCATCATTCTGAGACCTTTAGTAATGAAAATCTCCATATTCCATTTCTCTTGTGCTGTGGATTAACATGAACATTTTCCATGAAAGGCTGCTCTGATTTGATGGAATTGTGGGAGTAATTGGGCAGTTGTGAAGGCAGACCCAGATGAAAACAAAATGCTCCTGCCTGCTTGGTCTTACCAAGGACATTTCCTGACATTTATAAACACTAATAAGGGACAATAAAATGTCCCTAATGCAAAGTGAAAGCTGTCCTTGATCAGCACAACCCTTCAGAACGTTCTTTGCTTTCAAAGGAGCCACATCTCTTTTTCCTCCTGGAAACAAAAGTAATGTGGCCTTCAAACACAATCTCTGTGCTTCTCCATCAGGGAGTTTTTTATGTTAATTCAGCTTTCTTGAGGTAATGAAGAATTCATCTTTGTGTGGGTTTCCACTTAGAGGGGCTGGTGCACATTAGTGAGGAGCCAGAGGTTTTTAGAAGTCAGGTTGCAGCTTTTCAATCAGCATCCCTCACCTTAAAACAACCTTTTCATTATGTTTTGGGCCACTGAAATGAGTAGAAGAGACACAGTTTATTTTCATGAGTTTGGGGACAGGGCTCAATGATCCCCAACAGCAGGAACAGTCTTTAGAAAAGCATTATTTTTTTCTATTCATCTACTTATTAATTTTTTAAATCTGGGTTTATTTATTTTATGGCTTTTCATTTTTGAAATTTATTTATATTTTCTTTTCCACTCAAAAAGCCAGCATGAGCACTTGGATGGCTTCAACAACTGCAAAAGCTTTGCAGCAAACTAATTAATTTGTGAATATATCAATGACTGGGATGAACATTTGCTGGGCATCATTTTGAGCTGGGTGAAGTTTGAAACAGAACTAAATTATCCTGTTAATAACCAGAGCCTGCTCTTATCAGACTGGGGCTGCTTTGCAGGAGGTCTGTGTGTGTCTGGGTGTGTTTCTGTGCTGGGATGTCCACATTTCCCATCAGCATCTCTCCTTTGATTCCTGCTATTAAAGCATGGGATGGGTAGGATTTGTTCTGTTTGTGGAAGGAGGTTTTTGGAGGAGGAAAATCGTGATGTTATGATGATTATAGACATACTGTGACATTCACAGATCCTGATGGATTTATCTGTCACAGCCTGGCACTTTGAGACCTGGGGGTGTGAGACTGAGCAAATGGGGTTCTACACTTAAAAAAAAGGATTATTTGTTACTGGGTTATTCAGGTTAGGAGAATTTAGAGTGATTTTCCTGTTTCTCAGGTGTTTTGCCTCACCTGATGAAGCTATTTGCGATCTTAAGAAATATACAATTTAATATCTTTGCTTGAAATTGAAAACATAAAAGTCTTTGCCTGCTTCTCAAAGTGTTGCTTGGAAACACTCTTGAAGCTTGGAGGATTCAACTGGAAGAGGATCATAGTCATAGATGGGTTTGGGTCAGAAGGGACATTAAAGATCATCCAGTTCCACCCCCTGCCATGGGCAGGGACACCTCCCACTAGCCCAGGTTGCTCCAAGCTCTGTCCAGCCTGGCCTTGGACACTGCCAGGGATGGATCGAGGGGCAGCCACAGCTTATCTGAGAAACCTATGCCAGGATCTCACTGGCCAACAACTCCTTCCCAATCTCCCACCCAGCCCTGCCCTCTGGCACTGGGAAGCCATTCCCTGTGTCCTGTCCCTCCATCCCTGGTCCCCAGTCCCTCTCCAGCTCTCCTGGAGCCCCTTCAGGCTCTGCAAGGGGCTCTCAGGTCTCCCTGGATCCTTCTCTTCTCCAGCTGAACTCCCCAGCTCTCCCAGCCTGGCTCCAGAGCAGAGGGGCTGCAGTTCTGGAGCATCCCTTTAAATCCTTGCCTTGGTCTCCTTGGTGCTTTCAGCTCATTGGGCTGGAGTTCATCTCAGTAGATTTTAGGTTGTTCATAATCTAAAGTTATCTTCAGGAATTTCTGCCCAGTCAAAGAGAACAAATTTGGAGGTTGGTTCAGAAAAACTTCCTCAGGGAGGAATAAATCACCCCCTGGAGGTTCTGTCAAACACTGTCCAAAGCAGACTTAGAGGGATTTGAGACATTTGAATAAATACATTGGAAATGTTTTATGCCATTTGAGGTGTCCTGGGGCATCTGGGACATCCATGAGGGGCTGGCAGGGATGATCCTGGTCCCACAGGAGATCCAAACTCTTCTGAACTAGGCAGTGAAGGCCAGGTCTCTGTAGCACATCCCAAATGATGTTTTATATCTTTGTTCAGGGATTCCATGTGCAGAGAATCTGAAGTGGTCCTTATCTCCAGCTTCCAAGGACACAGCCTTGCCTTATGCCCATGAAAATTTCTGCATGAGGCATCTCAGATGGCACCAGACTCATCCCAGCGTCACAGCTTGGCTTGGGTTGGAAGGGACCTTCATCTCAGATGGCACCAGACTCATCCCAGAGTCACAGCTTGGTTTGGGTTGGAAGGTGCCTTGAAGATCTGAAGAACTGAACCCTGGATCTCCTGGATTGCTGGAATTGAAGTGACTGTCACGGGACACCTCCTGTCCCATGGGGACACAAACAGTGGAGGTTTAGGGACAGCTGTTCCCATCTGCAGAAGCTTGGTGGGCAGAATTGCCCCTGCAGTATTGCTCCCACAATCCCTGATGTCCCAGTGGGTATTTATGTAGTAATAGTTATATTATTATATATTTAGATAACAATGAGGATGCATTGTTTCCCCTGGTAGTTTTCAATGGCAGTCTGTGCTGACTGGTACAGACTCTGATTTTCTTGGGTGACACAAATCTCTTGTCTTTAGAAGGGAGTAAAAACTCCATCCTTTAAATGTTTCAAACAGCACCAAATTCCAGATTTTCATTCTGGACCACCCAACTTTGCCCTCCATGCAGGACACGCTTGAGAAATGAAGGCCAAAAATACATGTCAGAAGAAAGATCAGTTTTCCAATTAAGATAACTAATCACAAAAAAAAAAAAATCTGACATGAGTTAAATTTTGAAGCTGTTTGTTTGTGAGCCAGGGAAAACAGCATGTGATCTGTCAGGCTTTGAGATGGGATGCATTGGTGTGTCATTGGCTCCAATCCAACATTCTGCTCATAAATCATATAATCCTTGTGTGACACATTTCTGCTTGAACCCTGACTGGAAATCGTCGAGGCTCACGGCATGAATTATGTAGAAGCAGACACTTGTTCCAGGAAAAGGACAGAAGTGAGGGACATGCTGGAATGTGTTTGGAATTAGGTCCAGCATGGAAAGGCACGTGGATGGAGCAAGGGCAAGGTGTCCTCCTGGTACCCAAAAGTGTAAGATGGAGCCTCACTCAGGCTCATCCTGATGGTCATCCAGCAATTTTGACTCATTTTTCTGGGATAGAGAGTCTGGGATGGCAATGAATGTTGTTGTCATGTGTCCCCCTCTCTTGGAACACCCTGAGCACTGTGTGCTGTCTCTGAATTCTTCCAAGGCTCCAGACAAACCCTGACACCGATATCCAGGATGGGAGTCAGTGTTACTCTGTGGAATGTGCCTGACAAGCCAGGAGAGGACAAATGTAGGGGTTTCAACGTCAGAGTGCTGGGATGGGGTTTATCAAAGAGATTTTAGTTTGCTTTGCTTTCTGGAGACCAATAAACCCAAGATCATTTTACTGTGTTGCTATGCTGAAGATCTGGATGTGGGTTTAAACTGCAGAAGGACTTCTGGTCACTAACATGGTCCCAGTATTTCTGCTCCACCTCAGAAATGCACACCTGGGTCCTCTTCTTTCCTTACTCTGGGCATAAGATTATTTCCAGGCTGTGTTCTGGAGGCAACCCACTGGTTCCCTTTGGGATGAGACCTGTGTGTGGTTCTGGGAGTAGTAGGATCCCTGGTAGGGATNGCAGCAGCTCTTTCGGGATGTGGGTGTGGCTTGGCCTGGATATGGGAGATATTCCTGAAATAAGGAATATTATTCAGGTGGGCTGAAGGAATGTCCTGGAATGGTCTCTCCCTGCTCCCACCCTTGAGCAGCACAGCTCTGACTCTGTGAGTGTGGAACTGGAATTATCCCAGCCTGGTTGGACAGCTCCATCATCCCAAACACCTTTTGAGATGTCTGAAGGAACCACGGAGTTGGAGAGTTGCAAGTCATGGACTTCGCCATGAGAAATGGCCATTCCTCTGCCAAGCCATGGGTACTGTGGCACTGATAGGACATCAATAATATATATTACATTGTATTTTCAACACTACCAATCCTTGTTTTTTTGGGGAATGAGTTCGCTGCATAAATGGTGGATGACTAACCACATACATATCTGGCCTCTGTCTGCCCCCCTGGATATAAATTAGTTTTCCTCTAACAATCTTCTCTGGTATTTTCTTGAGTAATTGTCTTTTCTGGGGGGTGGATAGGGAAGGGTTATTGTCACCATCATTTCGTTGGCCCCCAAGAGATGAGAAAATAACTCTTGGAACTTCCATGTTTCCATTAAGGACAGCTGTGGTTCCAAATAGAGTTGAATGATCTTCTGGGGGCACTTGGAAGGGAATTATTAGTTTGGAAACGGGTTAAGGGGAAAGGAGGACGAAAGGGCTGCTTCTTGAATTGCCTTGTTATTTGAATGTAATTATTTTTTTGCTCCTGAGCAATTATAGATTGTAAGTTTAAATAATTGTCAGGGTGCCTACAGCTTTCCATTGTTGTCTGAAATCTAAGGCTATAAATATAATAAGTAATACGAGATTACTTTTGCTGAACGTGTCTACAGTGGTTCATTTAACTCAGCAATAGTTATCAAAAAAAAAAAAAGAAAAAAGTAAAGAAAAGCAATTTTTCTATTCCTTCCAGTAAACAAACTTTATAAACAAGTTATTATTTTCTGCAGCGTGGCCCTAAAAGTGATTCCTATTTTGCTGGTAACAAAACGTGCTGCTTTGCTTTCATAATAGTGGAATATATTTTGGTTGCTTCTCTCCATCTCCAGCTCCCTGAGGTGGCCAAGAGATTAGAGAGATTTTCACGAGACAAGGCTAAGGCTTTGCTGTTATTGCAGAGATGAATTTTGTAAGAAAGATAGACTTTCAGGAGAATCAAATGGATTACACAGCCCTGATGACATCTCTTATTTCATGTGTACATCGAGTTCTCCTCGAGCAGCAGAGCACTAAAGTGTGTCAAATGACCGAGGATGATCTAAAATGAACCTCTGCCAAACATCGGAGCGCTCAGAGCGAAGGATGATCACGGGATGATTTGAAAACCTCAAATCAATGGCTGAACTAAAGATGTGATGCTTTGCAATGAAGCAAATAATCAGGTTGATGACAGGACCGTGGAGCTCCGTCTCAATCTCTCCAACATGTTATTGGAGCAGCGCTTCTTTTTATCCCTAAAAGACTTTTGAAACACAATGTCCTGAGAAGCTGCTCCTGCTGCCAAGGAGGTGGGAGGGTGGCTGGACTTGGGTATTGTTTGGTAGTTATTGGCTGTGTCCTTGGACATCCTGTGGGGCTCCTTCAGATTGAGGGGCTGCACCGGTGTCAGGGCAACCCCCAGGACCCATCCAGGCTGGGGATGAAGGGATGGAGAGCAGCCCTGGGGAGAAGGATTTGGGGGTGCAGGTGGAGGAGAAACTGGACATGCCCCCCATGGGCACTCCCAGCTCAGAAATCCCCCATGCCCTGGGCTCACCCACAGTGTGGGCAGCAGGACAGGGGGGGATCCTGCCCCTCTGCTCCCTCAGGTGAGATCCCACCTGCAGAGCTGCCCCCAGCCCTGGGAACAACAGCACAAGGACCTGGAGCTGCTGGAGAGAGTCCAGAGGAGGCCCCGGAGATGCTGCAGGGCTGGAGCCCCTCTGCTCTGGAGCCAGGCTGGGAGAGCTGGGGGGGTCACCTGGAGAAGGGAAGGATCCAGGGAGAGCTGAGAGCCCCTTGCAGAGCCTAAAGGGGCTCCAGGAGAGCTGGAGAGGGACTGGGGCCAAGGGCTGGAGGGGCAGGACACAGGGAATGGCTTCCCAGTGCCAGAGGGCAGGGCTGGCTGGGAGATTGGGAAGGGATTGTTTGGGGGGAAGGTGGGGAGGGGTATGGGCTGGAATTCCCAGAGAAGCTGTGGCTGCTCCATCCCTGGAACAAGGATGTGTCCAAGGCCAGGTTGGATTCCCTGGGCTAGTGGGAGGTGTCTCTGCCCATGGCAGAGGGTGGAACGAGATGATTTTGAAACCTCTTCCAACCCAAACCGGTCTGAGATTTCATGATTAAGATTTGATTTCTTTTTTGGACACTTCAGAGGTGTGCTAAGAGCTTATGATGCTTTTATTCATCACATTTTCCTTGTTGCAATAATTTATTCAGCAAGAGAAATTAAAAAAGAGTAAATAAATAGGTCAAGGAACCAGAATTTTTACCATAAGCCCTGACTTCTCTTCTGTGTCCTTGGGACACTTTAGTCATTACCTTTGTGGCCAAGAAACATCAGGTGCCTCCAGTGCTCCCTAAGGCTCCTCTTCCATTGATTACACATGAAACACATGCCATTTCAATCCCAGCATTTTGATTTAAGGACTGATTGTTCTCACTTTGTGAACAGCCCTTCTTTTTTCTCCAGGTCACATCCATTTTTGGGGCAACATTGCTTTGGATGAGAATCGCTTGTTCATGGAAAATGATGCCAATCGATCCCAGCCATTCCCAAACCCCCAAACATGAAAGGAAACGTGTTTATTGCCTTCCAATTCCCAAATTAAAGAGTTTGGGACACGTCTCTTTGATGTTTAAGGAATTCACTGTTGCTAGTGACCCTGTAAATGGAAAAATAAACTTTGGAGGGTGTTGCTGGTTTGTTCTGCTGCTGAACCCAGAACTCAGCACCAAATGTGGGACGGGGGCTTTGTGTTCTGTGGGTTTGAAAACAGCAACTCCAGCAACGATGGAAATCAGCTTTTACAGTCCCAGTTCAAGCCTGAATTCCCAAATCCTCCTGCTAATTGTGTTTTCCCCAGTTCTCCACCTCTCTAAATACGATGGAGTTCATTATTTAAACAAAGCCAAGTAGACAGGGTTAGTTCAGCTTCAAAGTGGACTAGACCAGACCTAGGCCTGGCTTAGTGGGGTGGAACAAGATGAGCTTTAGGGTGCATTCCAACCCAAACCATTCTGGGATTCTGTGCTGTTTCTGTGATCAAAGACCAAAGACATTTTTTAGGATGGAAATGTTCAGCAGTAAGACATTGAAATGGTTATTTTTTTACTGAATTCCCTAATTATTGGTAAACATTTTGGATTCCTATTTTGCCATGCTTTATCTTCATAGAGTGGTGGAATATCCTGAGCTGGAAGGGACCCACAAGAACCATCCAGTCCAACTCCTGGCCCTGCACAGACACCCCAACAATCCCACCCTGTCCCTAAGAGTGTTGTCCAAACACTCCTTGAGCTCTGGTGGGTTTGGGACATCATGACTGGCTCTCTCCCAAACCTCACAAATGTCAAAGTTCCAATTGTTGGATTTGGCTCAACATGTTCCAGCAATCACAACGTTCCCATAAGTTTCTGAATTTTTGGAAGCAGCTCTTTATTTCCAATATTGCAGCGAAATCTCACTGGCAGAAGGTGGATTAGCTGGAAGTTGCTACTTTCAATCCAAAATTTTACTGAAGAATAGCAAAATTTGGGAAGGAAGGAGTTAGAAAATACGCAGTTATATCAAGTGGTGTTTAAATAGAATCATGGAATCCTTAAGGCTGGAAGAGACCTTTAAAATCGTCAAGTCCAGCTGTTAAAAGTCACAATCATGGCATGAAAAAGAGAGATTTAAAACAAAGACCTGATGGTTTGGACCTTTTGGTGTTTTTGCTTTGGGGCCACTCAGTCCACGTTTGTGGAGCATTTACAGTAATATTTAATATATTATAGTTCGTGTGAGGCTTAATTAGTGTGTGCAAATTACTTTTTGCTGTGATTAGGAACAAAGTACCCCAGGATGGGGGGCAAAGAGAGGGAAGAGCTGCACAGGTTGTTGTCTTTCTTCACTCCCACAAGTTCTCCTTCTCTTCCTGAGAAGTGGGTAATTTTATTTAGATTCCCATTATTTAGACCCAAAATGAACTTCTGAAGGCTCCAGGTGCAGCTCACAGGGTGTGCCACATCACGGGGCCATTCTGGGCCACCTCTCAAAGCTCAGAAAGTTCGGCCTCTGCTGCTTTTCCACCTTCTCCTTCCAGTGTGGGACGAGAACCTTTGAGGTCACCAGAAACAATTTTTGGAGGGGGTCGTAACTGGGAGTTAGAGGCGAGTTTTTCAGCAGAGAATTTTGGGGATGGGATTTTATTCTGTGGAGTCCCCCAAAAAAACAGCTCTGTTGATCTTCAGGATGGAAATGGTTTAAATATTCCTTTTATTTCTTGTGTGGGAGGCAGGGAATGAGGCCACTCCTGAGCGTGTTGTGATGCACCGACTCGTGTCTGTCCCTGCTCTCTGCTGGTTAAGCTCAAAACTGCATTTTAAAGAGGAATATCTGAAACCTCTCGAAGTTCAGAGCAACTGTGCTTTGTGCCTTATTAACATGCTTGATCTTGGCTTCAGCTTTGTTTAAATGCTTTTGGCTGTATTCTTTATAACCCGTAACAGGCTTTTATGCTGGAATGAATAAACACATTTTGCCAGTCGTTTCCTGCATCCCCCTCTTGCTTTTCCCCACTTCGAGGGCCGTTGTCTCAGGGGGGGTTTTTTTGGTTTTCTTTTTCCCCACAGTCATCCTTATGACATGTTATTTCTGGTGCTGGAAACGTGGCAGGTTTTTTTTCCTCTTGACAGTAAAATATTCCTCTGCTGTGCTGATAGTCTGCTTTTCCTTTTACAATAACCCTAATCTGTTGTGCACGTTTCGTACAAACATCCCTCTGTACACAAACACGGATGTCAGGAGCCACCTCCCAGGCAGGAACAAATTTCCTGGGCTTTTGTTAATTTGAATGAACATGAGGCTTCTGCTTCTCCTATGGAAAGAAAGAAAGAGAAAAAAAAAAGGAAAAAAGCAGCAAACCCAACAGTTTCTCTGGGAATTCATGCAGTGTGAACAGAACGCTGTCTTGGCAAAACGGGGAGCCAAGAAATTCCTCTTTAGTTGCTCTGTTAGGCAAACTGCATTTTAAATTCCTTGCCCAGGGCTTTGTTTGACTTGCCCCAGGCAAGCTGTTCAACATATTTATCAACCCTGTTGTAGCATTAGAGCCAATGCTTATCGAGGAAGATCATCCTCTCAATGCCATCTGTCACCAGGAGTTTTATTTCTTTCAGCTGAGCTCGTTCTCCGTTTCACTATTTTTTTTAATTTTTATTTCATATTCCTCCCAACCGGTTCTTAGCTGATTGTTTCCCAGGGATCTCAAATATTCTGTGACTGCTCCACTATTCCAGGGCTGCTGATGCTGATCCCCTGAGGACACCAATAATACAATTTTGCTTTAAATCCTCCTCATTGACACCGTGGATCCTCCACGCATCCAGATGGCTCCCCAAAGCACCCTACAGACTGTGCTGTTATGGCAAAGATCACGGTGCATCTCAATCCACGTCTGGAATTCTTTCCAGATTCTCCACAAGAGCTTGAAAACAATTCAGAACAAAAGCTCTGGGGGAGTTTCGTGCTGTATTTTTATCCTGAGGACACAGCTTTGATCACTTGGAGTTCTCAGGTCCTTATTAAGAGTTGTGTGAGTGCGCAGATGGTGGGAAGGTTCGGCAAAGCTGGATTCTCTCGCTGGATTTGGGATTCAGGTTTCTGCTGGATTTGTGTCCGCAAGCACAGCGGAGCCAAAGGGACTGGAGGATTTCCCTGTGGGTAACAAAAGTTCATCTCCTGGGAATCTGGTGCTGTTGAGTTATACAAAGTCAAGAAAAAGTACTGGAACCAGGTGAACAAGCACAGTGTGAGACTGGATATGCTGGATGTTCTCCTGGGCTGCTGGGACATCCCGTGTGATTGTGCAGACAGGGAGATCATAAAGTCATAGAATGGTTTGGTTGGATCTTAAAGATCATCCAGTTCCACCCCTTGCCATGGGCAGGGACACCTCCCACTATCCAAGGTTGCTCCAAGCCCTGTCCAGCCTGGCATTGGACACTCCCAGGGATCCAGGGGCAGCCTCAGCTTCTCTGGGCAACCTGTGCCAGGGCCTCCCCACCCTCCCAACCAAGAATTCCTTCCCAATATCCCATCCATCCCTGTCCTCTGGCACTGGGAAGCCATTTCTCCTTGTCTTGTTCCTCCATCCCTTGTCCCCAGGTCCCTCTCCAGCTCTCCTGGAGCCCCTTTAGGCTCTGCAAGGGGCTCTCAGCTCTCCCTGGATCCTTCTCTTCTCCAGGTGAGCCCCCCCCAGCTCTCCCAGCCTGGCTCCAGAGCAGAGGGGCTCCAGCCCTGCAGCATCTCCATGGCCTCCTCTGGACTTGCTCCATAGAGATCTGCTGGTTCCCATCACATCTTCCTTGTCACCACCTTACCCCTTGTTTCTTTAGGGGGAGGGAACCCAATCGTGCCCACCAAGGTCTCTTCCTCACCTTCCACGCTGACTCCAAGATCCGCAATTCAACCTGAGAAATTCCAAAAACCAACGGTCCCCACCATTTCGGAGCATAAATATCCCTTTGGCTCAGTGCTCAGAAACGCCAGTTCTTGGCCCAGCTTCAATCCATCAGCTGTACCAACTGCTCTCCACGACTCTCTGAAGGAGGAAAATGCCAATCACAGCCGGCACTTGGCGGGAGGGTCTGAACGGAGCATTTTCCTGTAGGTGTGGAACTCGCTGAGGGTTCGGTTTATTCCTTCTGACAGGAGGGAGGAAAAAACCCCAAACCATTTCAGTTCAAAGCAGCCGAGCGTTTCCTTCTCCAGGTTTTGCAGAGGGAACCAAACTGATCGTATTCCAAGTCCTGTGGTGGCCAAGGGAAGGGGGATGTTGGTGGCTGTGCCTGCAGCTCCCCGGGAATGCTGGCCTGGAGCAGGATGCTCCAAGGGTCTGCTGGGATGTGCTCTTGGCTGGCCTTCCCTGCCTCAATGTTTTCCAGGGATCTCAGTGTTTGAGATCCAGATGTTTCCAGATATATCTCAATATTTGAGATCCCTGGAAACATTTCCTGCCTCAATGTTTTCCAGGGATCTCAGTGTTTGAGATCCAGATGATTCCAGATATATGTCAATATTTGAGATCCCTGGAAACATTTCCTGCCTCAATGTTTTCCAGGGATCTCAGTGTTTGAGATCCAGATGATTCCAGATATATGTCAATATTTGAGATCCCTGGAAACATTTCCTGCCTCAGTGTTTTCCAGGGATCTCAGTGTTTGAGATCCAGATGTTTCCAGATATATCTCAATATTTGAGATCCCTGGAAACATTTCCTGCCTCAATGTTTTCCAGGGATCTCAGTGTTTGAGATCCAGATGATTCCAGATATATGTCAATATTTGAGATCCCTGGAAACATTTCCTGCCTCAGTGTTTTCCAGGGATCTCAGTGTTTGAGATCCAGATGTTTCCAGATATATCTCAATATTTGAGATCCCTGGAAACATTTCCTGCCTCAATGTTTTCCAGGGATCTCAGTGTTTGAGATCCAGATGATTCCAGATATATGTCAATATTTGAGATCCCTGGAAACATTTCCTGCCTCAGTGTTTTCCAGGGATCTCAGTGTTTGAGATCCAGATGATTCCAGATATATCTCAATATTTGAGATCCCTGGAAACATTTCCTGCCTCAATATTTTTCATGGATCTCAGTGTTTGAGATCCAGATGTTTCCAGATATATCTCAATATTTGAGATCCCTGGAAACATTTCCGGGCTCAGTATTTTCCAGTGATCTCAGTGTTTGAGATCCAGATGTTTCCAGAGATATCTCAATATTTGAGATCCCTGGAAACATTTCCTGCCTCCAGCATCCCTTGGCTGGGTCCTGGAGCACTGGAGCAGCTGGCACAGCTTCCAGGATTTTGGAACAGGACTTGGTTCCTCTGTCTGGAGGATCTTTGGATAGATCCTCTCCTGCTCCTTCCTCCGAGCTGGGCTCAGAGAAGAGATTTCCAGGACTTGCTCTTTGTTCTCCCAGTCCCAGCACATTTTATTTTTCTGAGGGGGGTCTTTAAAACTGACATTCCCACTCCCCCCAACTGGTGGGATATATCCCAAAATCCTGGGGACAGAAGGAGGAGCAGGATCCATACCCTTTGCAGTTCATCTCCTGGCGTTGGGACAGCTCCTTGATGCCTCGGAGTGGGGGAGTTGGGATTGCAGGCGGCGTGCCAGGAAAGGCTTGGCATGCCAAGGAAATAATGCATTCATTCCTTAAAATATGACCAAAAAAGAGTCTTCTGGACCATCCTGCTGGACTGCTGGGAGGGCAGGGAATGGGAAGGTTGGAAATAAAGCTGGCAGGAGGGAAAGGTCGGTGGATAGGCAGGCAGGAGTCAGGTGCCAGAGGGGAAGGAAGTGCCACAAAGGTAAAGGACAAAAGGCATGAAAATAATATCCCCACAAACGAAAATACCATCTAGGTGGGTATATTAGGGAAAAAAATAAAAAAAGAGAAAGGAAATTGGCTGGGATACGAAACAATCCACCTGCTGTGAGTTCCTTTAAATAAATGGGAGAAATGGGAAGCTGCGAGTCCCTGAAGCTCAGCCTTTTCCAGCAGCTCCGCAGTTAATGGACGTTAATTAGTACAGAGTGGGTGCAGCTTGTGAGGTTTGGGTTGGGAGCAGGAATCCCCTTCTGATGCAAATTTACCGCTCGTGCTGATTTGCATAATGGAATCCGAAGCAGAGATTTGCATCGGGGAATCTGAATGATTCAAAGCTGAGATAGGAAGAGCCACTGGAGAAGGGATCAGAAGAAAGGTGAGGAAAGGCTCCCTTTGAGGATACTGGGGCTTCCTGTAGGATTAGGGAAGATGCCTTGAATGTTGAATAACTTTGAAATAAATTTTCCAACCTGGTGTTTGGTCCTGTGTGATGGGTAATGCACGTGGGGCCCAAAGGAAGGGATCTAACAGTATTACGAGCTGTGAACATAATTATGAGGGCAGATAATTTTAGAATTAGCAATTTTGCTTAGGGTTCATGCGGTTTATGCTGCAGAAGAAGGTCCTACCAAGCTGGTCAGGGCAGTCACTTTTTAGAGCTCTGGAAGGGAAATAAAGGATTGGAGACACAAATCATTGTGTTTTGGGAGATTTGATTCGACTTCAGATTCAGAGGCTTTCAGGGCTTTGTAATGTCAGTCTGTGGGGCATGGACTGGTTTCTCTTGTCTTAGAAGAGGCAAATGGGGCATTTTGGTGAGATCCCACTTGGAGCTCTGGGGATCAAGACCACAAGGACCTGGAGCTGTTGGAGAGAGTCCAGAGGAGGCCCCGGAGATGCTGCAGGGCTGGAGCCCCTCTGCTCTGGAGCCAGGCTGGGAGAGCTGGGGGGGTCACCTGGAGAAGGGAAGGATCCAGGGAGAGCTGAGAGCCCCTTGCAGAGCCTAAAGGGGCTCCAGGAGAGCTGGAGAGGGACTGGGGCCAAGGGATGGAGGGACAGGACACAGGGAATGGCTTCCCAGTGCCAGAGGGCAGGGCTGGCTGGGAGATTGGGAAGGGATTGTTGTGTGGGAGGATGGGGAGGGGCTGGGCTGGAATTCCCAGAGAAGCTGTGGCTGCTCCTGGATCCATCCCTGGGAGTGTCCAAGGCCAGGTTGGATTCCCTTGGAGCAACCTGAGCTGGTGGAAGGTGTCCCTTCCCATGGCAGGGGGTGGAATTTTCAGCCCCCTTCCCACCCAAACCATTCCATGATTCCATGGGACAGTTACATTTTCCATGTCCAGGGACATCTCCCTGCCCTGAGGATGTCTTTCAGGAAGGACACATGTCCCTCCCAGATCCTGTGTCATTTCTGTGAGCCTCGTGTAGACAGATGTCTTGGATGTCCCGAGGCATCTTGGATAAGCCTGGATGTCTCCATTTAGGCAAATAAATTAATCCCCGAATCAGTGGAGACCTGGGTGATGTTTTTAACACACCCCATAAAGCTGTTCCTCTCTGGAAAAACCCGGGGTTCAACCCCGCTCAGTTTGTCTCTGAATATCCCACCATTTATTATCTCCAGGAATGGGATGTTCATCTCTTATCAGAGGTGGCTTTCACTGTTTTAGAAGAATTCTTCAGTTTATGGGGACTATTTCTTAGGAATATGCAAATGCTCTGGGTTGCCTATGGAAACACATGGCTGACCAAAAGGGATCTATATGTGCAGGGATCCATAAAGAGAATGTCTTGAGGAATTATGATTAATATGTTTAATATTATTTATAGGCACGATCGAATGTTTAAAGATCGCTGTTTGGGTCTGTTTGATTTTGAAGTTCAAAAGCAAAAAAAACCCCAAGAATCCTTAAATACCTTTTGAAATTCCAATGAAGAGTCAGTCAAAACCCCATCACTAAAAGAATGGGCTTTGTTTTGCAAATTAGCAATTAAAAAGTGACAAATATCTTCAGTGCTTAAACACTCTGCTGCAATTCCCATTATGTTCCAATAATACTTTTCTGGGAACGTGAGAATGTTCCCTAGTATTTCCTTTTTTTCCCTTCCTCTCAGGAATGCCTTTGGAATCTCTTATCAAACTCCAAAGCTGCACTTCCTCCCTCCACCAGTCCTGGGGATTATGAAAATCACTTCATGAGTATAAAATCACAGTCATGTTTTCTGGTTTCAAATTATAACATGGGCTGGTTTATTTGGCTTTTGTTTCTTTTCCTACCCTTTTATGACCGTTTTTTCCCCCGTTCTGAGTTTTACTTATTTAAATTTATTATTTGAATTATTAATTTCTCCGGTTTTCTTACAGGAGTAATAATAATTTGGGGTAGTCAAGTTGTTTTTTTTTTCTTCTGCAGGACCACCTGAAGTCTTGAACTGCAATTATTTCCCTGTTTCAGTAGTTGTTGCCCCTGTTTTCCATGCTCTGGAGAACAGGCCCCTCCATGAGCTCCCGTGTCTTGAGTCTGGAATCTTATGTGGAGTTTTATTGTTAATATTTCTCTCCCTCTGACAATTTCTCTGTAGAAGGTGGCACCACTTTAGCAGAATAACAAACATCAGCCTCCGAATGGATTAATCCTGTGGAAAGCAATTTAGGGCTGTATTGTTGTAAATTATGTCTCTTTAGGAGCGGGTTGTTTTATTGTGACAGAGATTTCAATTTTATCTGTTCTCGGGGATGGGAGGATTTATTGGTGCTGTGAGGTTGCAGAGAGAGGAGGAGGATGGCGCAGCAAGGGAGTAAAAGGTCTCTCTCCCAGGGAAAGAGCAGAAGGATGAGCTCAGATGTGAACTGGGAGAGGGACAAGGGAAAGAACCCCCGAGGAGGATGGAGGTCACTGGGTAGAATCAACAGGTCATAGAATTATTTAGGTTGGAAAAGCCCTCTGAGATCATCAATTCCAGCCATCCCCCACCACTGACCCATGTCCCCAGGTGCCACATCTACGGGGATTTTAAATCCCTCCACGGATGCCAGGGCTGGACAACCCTTTTGGAGAAGAAGGGCTTCTTCATCTGCTATAAAAAGAACTCTGAAGAGTTCTCCGAAGAGCATCCAACACTGAATTGCCCCCACCAAGGCAGGACCTGGCTCTCTGAAGGCACCTCAAAGCTCAGCACCATCCGTGTCCTCACACCCCACACACGGCACGTGATGCACAACCCTCCTGACACCAGACATGGCAACCAGGAGGGAGGTTCATCCCTGACAGCCTTTCCTCTCACAGGTGTCCCTGCCCAGGGCAGGGGGTTGGAACTGGATGGTCTTTAAGGTCCCTTCCAACCCAAACCATTCTGGGACTTAAAAGTTCATGTTTTACCTGCCCAGGTTTGTTTCCCAGGAATAAACTGTTTTGAAATCAATCCATCCTTGTAGTGGTTTAATAGAAATGAATCCCAAAATTGTTTAGGTTGGAAAAGCACCCTGAGATCATCCAATCCCACCATCCCACCAAGGCCACCACTGTTCCATGTCCCCAGGAGCCACATCCACAGGGATTTTAAATCTCTCCAGGGATGGGATTCCACCCCTACCCTAGACAACCAAGGCTGGACAACCCTTTTGGTGAAGAATTTCCTCCCAGTATCCACTCTGGAAACATGTTTTAACCCCTGGCTTCTCATACACACATGGAAACCCACACGTGAACACAGGTCTGTCAGCGAGTTCCTTATAAAAACCTCCCACATATCCTGCCAAAATCCCTGCTGGAGTACAGAGAGTGATGTGGAGCATGTTGGGAAGACTCATTTACAACACTTTGCAGATTCCTGACTTTTTTCCACCAATCAGGCACATGGGAACAAAGCTCAGAAGAATTCCTGGGAGGAAATTTCAGGAGAGGTCCTAGAGCAAATTGCCCCCAGCTTGGTTTAAGTGAGGAACCCAAGCTTAAGAGCCCCAGTTGTCTCTGTAGTCAAGGGAGAAGATCAGTGATTTGGTCACCAATTTATACATTCCATGGGTGAATTGTCCTCAGGAGGTCCCTGCCTCTTCCCATGGTCTCCAGGAGCAGATTGGGCTCCTCATTTCTGGTTTGCTGGAGCACCTGAATCAGAAGGAGAAATCCCAGTCGTTATTTCTGTGATTTTTGGTCCATTACAGGTTTAATTGAAGTGAATCCCTGAAGATTCCAAGGGCAAACAGGCCTTTGTGAGCCATCAAGGCTGGCAGAGCTTCTGACTGCACTTCGAAGGAACATTTCTGCAATTTTTTTTAACTTGTCAAATCTGCAGTGCTACCAGTTAGAAAACCCATCCTGGATCATTGATTTCTGAGTGTATTTAATATTTGCCTTATTTTTAACAGCCTTTTTATTTCAAATGTTTTGGAAAGGGAATAATAACAGCCGGTGTGTTATCACTGACAGAGAAAATGCATAATCAGGGATCATCTTAACAGCCCTGGAGTGGGCATGACACTCGAAATGAATAATCTAATAAATAGTCTCTTAAACATTTATTTAACTAAGCCATCAGACAATTGCAAATGGTGGTTGTGTTTGTTCCTTGAGTCCTCTAACCAGGAGAATTTTGCTAATTCACACCTTTGACAGGGTGATGTTCTTTGATAATTGGCCACGGGGGCGAACGACGACCAGAATCTTGTCTGAACATCAAGTGTCTCTGTGCATAAATTGCTAAACTGGAGCATTTTTCCTCTTGGATAACACATAATATAATCCATTATTCCTGCCACCTATGCCTGAAAGCAGAAAATTAAATAACTGTTTGCCATTAATACAAATTATTGTGTTTTGACAGCTTTCCTAATCAACCCGAGCAAAAATGGTGCTGCACAAATAGCACAAGTGCCTTGAAAGGAACTTTGTGCCTGAGAATTCTCCTTGTTTGGGCCTTTGAACCCTTCCAAGGTTTGTCCTCTGGGATGGGTTGAGATTCAGAAGCAAAAATCAGCTTCACTGGAGTCGTGCTCTGATGCAGAATGGATTTTTCCATGCACTTACCCCATAAATAATCTTGGAAAAACACTTGACCAGCAGGTGCTGCCTTATAGATGTTGCCTCCGCTGTGGGCTGCAATTAATATGCAAATGAGGCATTAATTGGCAGGGTTTGCCCTAACAATGCGTGTTTTGTGCCATATCCAGGTATGGGCTGTTTCTGGGGAGCCGAGAGGAAGTTCTGGAGGCAGAAGGGAGTTTACTCCACCCAGGTGGGCTATGCAGGAGGCCACACCCCAAACCCCACCTACAGGGAGGTCTGCTCAGGTAACCCTTCCCCTCTGCTTTTTAGGGATTGGGAGGGGAATCCCGGGGGATTTGGAATGCTAATGAGGAGCTGAATGAGTGACTGCAGGGATTTGGTGTTTGGCTTTGCATCCTAAACTGTCCTGAAATCTGGGTCTGCCCATCCCACTGTTGCCTCCTAATAATTAATGAGTTAATGCATGAACAAAAGAACACATTCTTGAGGAAATGGATTCTGTTTCAAATGCAAGTCTGTTCTTTAGAAAAAAAGTGTGAGATTTGCTTTAATTTTGTGTGTATGAACAAAGATCAGAAATTCCTCAGTTGTGTGACTATTAATAATTTGCTAATTTTTCATCTGGTTTAGTGCACAACATCCTGTCATTAACAGGCAAATCCCGTGCATTTATTTTTCTTTCTGCACTACTAAGAATCCAACACAGTTTCTTTCTGTGGCCTAAACCACAGGGAAAGGGGATGTTTTAAGCGGGGGAGAGAATAGGATAGAATAGAATAGAATAGAATAGAATAGAATAGAATAGAATAGAATATAGAATAGAAGGAAAGGGGAAGGGAAAGAGGAAGGAGAAAGGGAAAGAGAAAGAGAAAAGGGAAGGAAAGGGTAAAGAGGAAAGGGAAAGGGAGAGGGGAAATGGAAAGGGGAAAGGGAAGGTGAAATGAGAAAGGGGAAAGGGAAAGGGAAATGGAAAGGGGAAATGGGAAAGGGGAGGGAAAGGGAAAGGGGGAAGAGGAAGGGGAAAGGGGAAAGAGGAAATGGAAAGAGGAAAGGGAAAAGGGGAAGGGGAAAGGGGAAGGGAAGTGAAAATTCTTTTTCCCTATTCTGGTGACAGCCCTAGAGATGCCAATGTGAAAAGGCTTTCTGGAGTGAGTGCAGCATTTGGAACTATTTTCAGGGCTTTTGCCTAATCCATAAATACCCAATTTTTGGCCAGCGTTTGACAAGCCAGGATGTTCATTCAGCACGAAACATCTTTTCATATTTTGCTTACAGATGTTCAGAACAATTCTGTTTATCTGGATATTCATAAGCTTTTAGAAATCTGCATAGCTCAAGTGGCACTGAAATCAGAAGGGAGAAACTCTGCTGTTGTTATTCAGAAAGTGGTGATGTACAATTACCATATAAAATGTGCTGCTAACGATGATTTCCTTAAAAACAGGGCACTTAATGGGATTGTGGTTCGGGCTGTCAACATCTAAGCAGGTCATTTTGTTTTGCGTTGAGTTGTTTTCTTTGTTTATCCTGGCTGACTGTAATGTAAGAAAAAAAATATGAATATGTCTGTTTATTATCTGATATTAGTTAGAAGGCTTAGTGAACATAACAGCAGATTAAACCAATTTATAACCCAGACAATTCTCAGTACCTTTCTGAAGCGTTTCCTCTGCCACGCAAATCACAAATCTCAATAATTAACAATTCAATCTAAAGATATTCCACACGGGCTTGGTTTTCTGCTCTGAGTTACATAAAACAGTGGATTGGGAAGTTGTTTCACATTTCCTAAGCAGCAAACCGACGTGTTTCTGAGGGACAGTGTTGCCTCTTGCATATCAATTAGTGTTTTGACTGATTCTTCTCTGTAGGATTTCCAGCTCTCCTTAAAATCTCTTGGCTGCCAAAGGTCATCCAGAAGACTTGGAAGTAGCTGGTGGAAAACAGTGGAGAAAAGGCAAAATTAATTTCTTGCTCTGTTGCCTCCTCTGCCTTTGGTCAGCTGGTGATTGACAAAGTTAATTCCATCTCTCCTTGATCTTTTGGCTTGGAGGAGAGGGCAGGACAAGCAGATAAGCCCAGGCCTGGCTGGTGGTTGGCATGGGGTGGTTTGAGGATGGGAAGGCTTGTGGAGGGTTTGGCTGTGTGAGAGGAGGCTTCTTTTACATATTTATGCATCAAAAATGTGACCATAGAGGGTGACAGCTGGAAATCTGACTGGCATTTTTCACAAGTAGCAATATGGACAAGGTGTAATATGGGAAAATACCTTTCCATCCCAGATTTCCCCTTCCCTACAAAATACAGATGAATGTCCAATGACAAACTGTCAGCAAGTTCANGATCCTTCCCTTCTCCAGGTGACCCCCCCAGCTCTCCCAGCCTGGCTCCAGAGCAGAGGGGCTCCAGCCCTGGATCAGCTCAGTGACTCCCCTTGTGTTGAGACAGACCCTTATCTTGCTTGTCAAACCCTTCATTTGGACATCACAACGCTGTTCCAACGTGGGTCTGCCTCTCCAAAATGTTTAAATCTCTAATCAAACTACAAATATTCCCTTCCCTTTCTGCAGCTGATAAAGGGATCTGAAGGTTTTCATGAGCAGAACTAAGTCCCCAAGATTAAAGTTTCCAAGCAGTAATGAGAATGGCTCAGAAGAGTTTCTTTTATTATTAAATCGCTGTCAAGAGAATAGATTCCTGTTGTGCCTTTGTCTGTTCCTTTTTTCTCCCCCCATATAAGAGCAGGATACAGGAATTTTAATGACTGTGAAGAACATCAGTGTTCACCGTGCCCTTGATCTGCACAACGTGCCTTGATGTGATTGGCCAATTGCTCCACCTCTCCCCTTTTTTTTGTCCCAGTTCACCTGTGAGGATGGAAGGAAAGGTCAGGCAAAGTGCAAAATGCTGGGTAGATCAAAGTTAATGTCATGGGCTGTGGGTATTAGTGCTTTATGTGTGTTTTTGTAGCGGTTGAAGAAGGGGATTTTGTAGAAAAATGTAATTTTTATTAAGTAAAACAGGTAGGATAAATTGTGTCTCTGTGCTCATGAGATCATTGTCCTGGGAGCCTCTGAGAAGTGCAGAAAAAACCTTGCTGTAGCCCCATAAACTATAATTTGGCCTCGATGCCAATTGCCAAGTCATGAAATAAAATGAATGTACCAATTTCCCTTCAAAAAACTCCTTTGGAAAAGTGAGAGCAGCTGCTGCTGCCACAGGAGAGCCTTGGCAACAACCCCTCCAAGAGCTGCATTGAATTTCCCTTTCTGCCACCCTCCAAAATTGTCCACACTGACATTATTGACATGTCCTTTGTCGACAGAAAAGCTTCTTGTTGGCCAAGAAAACTTCCTCACACCTTAAAATCCAGGATGCAGAAGCAGAGTGTGATTCAGCATCTCCAACTAAAAGGCAGAAAGTAGTATTTTTTTGCCTGAAAACCAAAAAAAAGCTCCTGGGCCAGGAGGGAAGGCAGCAGCTCTGCTTGGGGAGCTCTGCTGCAGCTTTAATCAAGGTTGGGCTCACTTTGCCATTTCAGAGTTTGACTTCTCAGGGTTAATGTCTTGGCTGGTTCAGGCTCCAAGAAACCAAACTGGTATTTATTATTTAGATACCCGATTGTGCCTCGTGGCAAATTTCCAACCCTAATGGCCTCACTGCTCTCCTCTGTGCCTGTCATCTATTTATCACAGCAGTGCCCATAATCACAGGCTTAGGTTGGAGCTGCAGTATAAATACTAAATATATTATTTGTTATTAACAACTTTATTTGAATTGTATTCCAGTGAGATGTGTTGTTTCCATCTCTCTCATCTCCTGGTTTTATTAAAGATATATATAAGATGAAAATGGGATAGCCCCAGAGGTTGAAAGAGCCATTACAGAACGAGTCAAAGACAAAAATCTTCTGACCTGGAGCCTCCAGGAGGTTCCCAAAAGACCTTCATTTTCAGGAGAGGCCCCGTGTAGGATCAGGCTGGGATGTTCACGTGAAAATAGAAGATGCAGCACGAAGCTGCTGCTTTTTTAAGCCTCAAAACATGATGTATTTGTGAAAATGATGTTATTAAAAAGCTCTCTGTTGTTATTGGGGCCAGTGGGGTTTTCTTACGTTTTGTTTTTTGCTGTGGAGACCCTTGTAAAGTAAAAACAAGCTACAAAACTCTGTGCCAAACTGTGCTCCCAGAATTGGGGATTGCCACGGGTGGGAACTCCATGGGATCACCTCTGGCTATTTGTGGCCACAAGAACCGATCTGGGTGTGCAGTATTTGAAGGATCGCCTGCAAACTGATACAACAGGACAAAAGAAAGAGAAAAAGAACAAGAAAATATATGTCATGGAGGGTAGAGATCAAAGATGGTGGAAACTGAAGAGGGATTTGGGACAGACCCAAACCATTCCATGACTCTCCGACCACAAGGGAGAAGCCACAGCTCTTGGGAGAGCCCGGCTCTGGGAGCAAAGCAGATGGCAGGACAAGTTTTCCATGGATTTCTTGTTCATTGTGGTGTATTCCCATTGTTTTGCTGCTCCTGCTTCTTCTCTCAGGTGGAATCTTTGTCCCTTTAGTGGCACGGGATTGAAACAGGTGACAACAGGGATGTGTTTGGCACTGTCTGTTCCCTGAAATTGGGAAGGTGCTGCAGTTACTGTGTGTAGACAGAGCCTGCTTTGACTTTGCTCCCTTTATGGAACATGTTCCTGTCCTGTCATGGAAAACAGATAAATTGAGTCCTGCCTCACCAAGGTCATTAAGGCTTTGAATAACTCTGCAATCCCATGCCTTGGATGAGCAAGGAAATGATGAAACTATAGGAATTTAACTTCTATTTGCTCAGTTGTGTCTGACAAGGTCATTGGAGCTCAGCTTTTAATTAGGACAACGATGATAGTCAAGTTCTGCTCTTTTTGCACGCTCTCACCTGAGTTTTCTCCAGGTGGGAGGAATTTGGTCCAGGAGGAAGACAAGGATTTGATGCAGTGAAAGGAGAGGCAGAGCCTTTGAGGTCCTCATGGCCATAATGCACCGTAGCCACAGTTTCTGCACTTTGCATGGAGTAACAAAAATATTTGGAGAAGGACTTTGGGAAAGGCAGATCTCGAGGGGATTTCTCGGGTTTGCTCCTGGGTTTGCTGTGGGCTAAAACTTGAGTGTATCTGCTGTAGGTGAATTCTTTTTGGAAGAGAGAAAAGTCTTCTTTGGTGCTCCACAGAAGGCAGAAATTGAGGAGCTGGGATGGGCTGTAAGGGAGGGTGAGCTCACAATTCCGGGATAAGGGAAGGTGAATGGTGATACCTACAAACTTCTGGATGAAACCTCCAAACCTATGCCCAGGTAGACCCCATCCCTGTGTATCTCTCAGGTTGGAAGCCCATCTAGCAGTGAGTTACAAAGCCCAAGCAATGCAAAAGAGTTATTGATTTTTAATTGAATGCCCAAAGGGATAGAAATGGTACCATCTCCATCTACGGGCAGCTTCCCCACGATAATAGGGTGCAAGAACCCTCTTAAGGGGTTTGTAGGACTCATCTAGGTCTGTTCAACACTGCAGGGAGATCTTTACCTCCAGAGCACAAGGGATGATCCACAAGCCACCTGACAAAAGATCACTGAGGTACAACTCATTTTTTGCTCATTGACTTCAAGACCTTTTCCAAGAATTCTGTCTCCCTGTCTGGGACGTGGCTGCTCCCACAGTGTGGGCAGGAGGGAGGGTGGATCACTCTTTCCTTGACCCCAGGTTCTTAACTTCTTGTTCAATAAAATACTTCAGGCATTGCTGGACTAACTGGGTCACTCAAAGGTTTGTTTCGTTCTTCACTCAGAAACAAAACCGCTTTTTATTTAAGCTGCATCTCTGGAAGTTTCTGGGGTATAAAAATCTCATAAAAGGGGGGGAAGAAAGGGGAAATATTTTACTGTTTGAAGGAGAACTGCTGTGTTGGTTCACACCGAGGATGCAGTTGATCTAAGAGTCTCCTTCAGCATGAGTTGAGTTGGAAGGGGCTTGGAGCAACCTGGGGTAGTGGGAGGTGTCCCTGCCCATGGAAAGGGGGGACCAGGTGGGCTTTAAGGTCCCTTCCCACCCAAACCATTCCAGAACTCCTTGAGTTCTGCCTTCATATCCTCCCAGCCTCCAGGTATCAGCCATTTAGTCTTCAATAATAACCGATGACCTTTTCCCTGTCCATTTGTTTATCCATCTCTTTAATACGATTTTATTTCTGGCACTCACAAATAGGAGGGAAAATTGTGGCTTCATTAACTCCGCCGTTGAACCCGGGCAGGAAGTTTCACAGAGAACTTGTTAAATGATGTTTTGCTAAAGGTTATTTCGTGGCAGCTCAACGTGGCTGGGAATTAAGTGCTTATTCCGAGGAGTGAGTAAAAAATGTGCTTTACTGATGCTCTTCAGGAGCATTCCATAGTGCTGTGCTGTATTTCTGTGCCACCAGCAGAGCTCAGAGCTCTCTGGAAAGGGGGGAAAAAACAAAGAAATGGGGAAAAAACAAACAGCAGATCCATTATAGGAAGTCTAAAAATAATCACTTTGCTTTCTTCTGAATGGGTTTTTTCCCTTTGAAATTTTCTGTGCATAATCTTTGGAGGCTTTCCCTTTGGCACAAAGAGGGAGATGTCATTTCATGGCTGCACATCTTATGACAGGATGGTTTGGGTTGGAAAGGACCTTAAGGTCATCTCATTCCAAGGGCAAACCTCATTTCCACATCTCTGAGATCACTTCAGCCTGTGACATGGACAAAGTGACCAGTCCAAGGTGTCTCACCTCCAACCTGTGCTTCAGAAGGAGGAGAAGCTTTGCATGGAGCCCACGTGGAGCTCTTCAAAAACTGTCTTTGGCTTCTGAAGCAGCTTCTTTATGACATCCCCAGAAGGGTTGCCAAGGCTGCACCCAGGTCATACCTGTGGCAGGGCACGGCACAGGGCACAGGTGTGGCCATGGGTATAAGATCAGTCATACCATGGATTGCTTTGGGAGACCCTGGGATGGCTGGAGCCTGTCCTGGACAATTCCTAGGGACAGGAACTCCATCCCAGCGAGCTATGTGGGTGCCCAAACCCTACGTGGAGGATAAAAGGTTTGTTGCACTGTGAGTTCTGATGGGAAGTTGGATGTGATGAGGGATTACCTAAAAGGAGCCTACAGGAAAGATGGAGAGGGACTTTGGACAAGGGGATGGAGTGACAGGACAAGGGGGAACGGCTTCAAAACTGTCAGAGAGCAGGTTTAGATGGGATATTGGGAAGGAATTCCTGGCTGGGAGGGTGGGAAGGGACTGGGCTGGAATTCCCAGAGAAGTTGTGGCTGCCCCTGTATCCCTGGCAGTGTCCAAGGCCAGGCTGGATGAGTCTTGGATCATCCTGGGACAGTGGGAGGTGTCCCTGCCCATGGCAGGGGAGTGGAATGAGATTCTCTTCAAGATCCCTTCCAACCCAAAGCATCCTGTGATTCCCTCATTCTCTATAGTCAGAGGCCAATCCTAGACCTGCATTTACCAGCAAATACTTTGCCCTGACAAGCTCAGTGGACTCTTTGCACTGCCCTGCTTTTATTTTCCATCACACCCAGCCCTTTGAAACCCCCGGATCCTGGGAATGCCCTGGCTGGGAAGGAGCAGGAAGGACTCAGCAGTGTTGCCTCCTTGACCCTGCCCATGGCTGTGCCTGGGGACATCCCTGTGCCTGTTCCTGGTGTTCATAAACCCCCAGCGCTGCCACACAGATCAAGCGTGCCTGGAACACCCCGACTCAACCGTGACATGTGCATAACCTGATTTTTTTGTTTGCTGCTTCCCCTCGTGGTTTAATCCAGTGTTTATTCAGTCAAGTGATTCAATTAGAAACTATTTTTATTTTCTTTCCGACGAGTGAAAAATGTTAATTGTAGCTGAAATGCCTTCGAGTGATTCTCTTCTAATGTCACATTTCCATAAGCTCTATAAGGTTTGCTTTCTGCTAAAATGGTACAACAGCGGAACAAAAAGACTAAAAAAAGAGGGGTTTAATGTTTTGAATGCTGGATTTGGCACGGGATGTGACCTTGGAGAAGAACAGAAGAAGGTCCTTTCCTCCCAAAGCGTATCACCAAGAGAAAAGACAACAGATCGCTGCAGACAGTTGGAGAAATCAAAGCTTGAGAGACCTTGAATGAATATGAAAAGACATCATGTCTTGTATGTCCAGCCATGGCACTGCCTGGGGTGGAGCAGGAAGAGGGTGGAGGGAAAGCAGCAGCTTTAAGTCTGCTGTCCTTGGGTTCCTGTTGTTGAGGTTTCATTGGAGCATGACATGGATGGCAGTGGTCCTGCTCATCTCTCAAGGAATCTTCTCAGCCATGGAAAGTGGAGCTGCAGAGCTGTTCATGGTACTAGAGCTCTTGTAGCTTCCATTCATGGAATCTTTTAGGTTGGAAAAGCCCTCCAAGATTATCCAGTCCAGCTGTCCCTCAGCACTGCCAAGACCACCACTGATCATGTCCCCAAGTGCCACATTCCTCCAGGCATGGGGACTCCACACTGCCCTGGGGCAGCTGTGCCAGGGCTGGACAGCCCTTTCCATGAAGAAGTTGTTCCCAGTATCCAACCTGAACCTTCCCTGGTGCAACTTGAGGTCATTTTGTCTCATTCAGTGGCTTGTGATGTGGGAGAAGAGTCTGACACCCACCTCACTGCACCCTCCTGTCAGGGAGCTGTAGGAAGCCAGAACGTCTCCCCTGAGCCTCCTTTTCTCCAGGCATGGCAACACCTCTGGAGAGGTTGGGAGAAGAGATCTCCTGTCACCGAGAGTGTGAGATCATCTTGCTGAGCATGTGATGTCCCAGTAAAGGTTTGGCTTTGGATGCGTGGTGTAGGGACACCTCCCACTAGCCCAGGTTCCTCCAAGCCCTGTTCAACCTGGCCTTGGACATTTACAGGGATGGGGCAGCCACAGCTTCTCTGCCCAACCTGTGCCAGGGCCTGCCCAGCCTCACAGTCAAGAATTCCTTCCCAATATCCCATCTATCCCTGCCCTCTGTCAGTGGGAAGCCATTCCCTGTGTCCTGCCCCTCCAGCCCTTGGCCCCAGTCCCTCTCCAGCTCTCCTGGAGCCCCTTTAGGCTCTGCAAGGGGCTCTCAGCTCTCCCTGGATCCTTCCCTTCTCCAGGTGACCCCCCCAGCTCTCCCAGCCTGGCTCCAGAGCAGAGGGGCTCCAGCCCTGCAGCATCTCCATGGCCTCCTCTGGACTCTCCAGCAGCTCCAGGCCCTTGTGCTGTTGTTCCCAGGGCTGGGGGCAGCTCTGCAGGTGGGATCTCACCTGAGTGGGCAGATTATGGAACTCCCTTGGGAGTTGTTTGGGGAGAAGGTCTCCATGGCCTGTGCCATAACACTTCTCCCTGCCCTGCTGTGCCTCCTTTGAGGTTCCATCCTTCGTTGGCCCCAGGAAATGGAGATTGTCTCGAGTTCTTACAGCCATTCTTGCAGGAGATCCTCTCAGGTCCTTCCATCCCTTTCATGCATCAAATCACTGCAGGGAGCAGGAGAAATTTTTTGTCTTCTTTCTCTGGTGCTGTCCAGCTTTGGAGCAGCTAAAGAGGAGCAACAAAAATTGAGTCGAAATGTTATATCAGAGCTGGCAGCCTTGACTGAGACACATCTCCTTAGCTATGAAGGTTAGAAGAGGTTCCAACAAGAGGTTAAAATTTTCCAACCCTGCAAAGCTTTAAATTGTTGTTGGTTTACCTTTCTAAAATACATTCAACTTGAGTTCTCTGCCTCACTGAGATGAAAGAACACCTTCCTCCTCCAAAGGAGCCTCTGAACTGAAGGAGGGTCTCCAGCCTGTGTTATTAATCAGAGGATCCCAGAATGGTTGGGGTTGGAAGGGACCTTAAAGCTCATCTTGTTCCAACCCCACTGCCATGGGCAGGGTTGAAGGTGATCCATGATTTAGGTTTAAGGAGCTGATAATTTATCCTGGAAAGGTGACAGGTACCATGGGGTAACTGAAAGTTTGCATTGTCATCATCTGTCATGATTACACAGTCTCTATTTCTTTTGTTTCCCCTCTTTTTTTCTTTTCTGGTGTTATAATTACAGTGGTTTGGATTTTTTTTGGAAGGGATACAGGGTTTAATCATGTCATGATGCGTGCTGAGTGCTGGGAAAATTCTTTGTTCCAGGTCAAAGGGAACAGCATTATTATGCTCTTATCATCTACTCAGAAGGAATAGATGGGGTCAGATTGATCCTACACATAATTCTGCTGATGGCAATGGTGGTACAGCAGGAAGAGATTTGTCTCAGCCTCTTAATACAATGAAAAGATAAAAAAGAGGAGCAAACAATTCTTGGAAAAGGAAGTTTCACTCTCATTGATCCTGCCCTGTTTCTGCAATGTTTTGAAGCTACAAAGCTTTTTCAGAGGGCTAAATATTGTCATTATTACTGTTATTGTTCTTATTTTCTGAATGGACTGTGGATGGTGAGGGCAATGGTCAGGATTCTGTCCCGTTCCTGTCCTCTCACTTTTTGGCAATGCACTGACATCAGCAGATCTGACCCTCAGCCAGTGAGAGGTGCAGATAGGACCATTATTTTTCACTGCTTCATTTATTTTCTTTACTCAAATGATTTCATTTTCCCTCTTGCCTCTTTGCTCAGGGACAGTTCAGCCCTTCTGCAGGTGTTCCAAGATGTTCAAAGGCAGGAGGAATGTGGAATGAGTTCTTCCCTCATATCCCAGCTGCCTTTGGGATCCAGCCAAAGGTGTTCAGGTGAAGCCCAAATCAAATGGAAAGTGTAGACTGGGATCTGATGTCCTTGGGCTGAGCTTAATTCAGTCTCCTTGCTAGAAAGCACAAAGTAAGACCCATTCTGCATTGAATAGGTCACATTTTGGGTGGGGAGGGGACCTCCTTCTTCTGAGCACTCAGCAACAGATAATCCAGGATGGAAATGTGGATAGAGAAGCAAACCAGCGGAGATTCTGGCTCAGGGAAAAGCAGAGGTGCCAGATGTGGCTTCCCACAGTGTGTCTGGCATGAATCTGCTCCAAGGTCTATAAAAGCAGATGTTGACCATGAGAATGGATTCCAGGACCTTGCCCTTCTTTCCCTCCTTCTCCCTGCCCAGATTGCCCCAGTCAGGAGAAGAGAACAAGCTTCCCACCTGGTTTATGGTGTGCAGGGAATGGAACGGATCTGGGAAGGGGCTGGAACAGCAGGAGAGGCTGAGGGAACTGAGGGGGCTCAGCCTGGAGAAAAGTGGGCTCATGGGGGACCTTCTGGCTCTGCAAGTCCCTGATGGATCCAGGGGAGGGTCGGGCTCTGCTCCCAGGGAACAGGGACAGGAGGAGAGGGAACGGCCTCAGGCTGGGCCAGGGGAGGGTCAGGTTGGATATTAGGAATAATTTCTTCATGGAAAGGGTTGTCCATCCCTGGTACAGCTGCCCAGGGCAGAGATGGAGTCCCCATCCCTGGGGGGATTTAAAAGCCACATGGATGTGGCACTTGGGGACATGATGAGTGGTGGCCTTGGCAGTGCTGGGGATGGTGATCCCAAAGGGTTTCTCCAACCCCAGTGATTCTCTGATGTTACATTTATGGCTTTGCTTCATCAGCACAAGTAATGACGGTGCTTCCCGAGCATTTCCTCCTGCCTGGAGTCAGGATGCCTTCAGTAGATGTGCCTCTCCTTTTGGGAGTCATTTGGGATCCAGACTTCAAACTTCCTGAGCAGGTGTTTGAACCAAGGGCTGTCACACCAAAGCTGTGCAAAATTTCAGTGCCAGCTCCCACCGTTTCAGATCTAATCAATTATGGAGAGCAAAATACTCCTCCTGGTCTTTCCCAAAGGTTCCCACATCCCAAACCTCAATCTCCAGTGGTTGGCACCATCTTTCATACAGGAGTTGGGATTTATGGAACTTTGCATCATAAAGAGAATTATTTCTCTGGCCTACCTGAAGGATGGCTGTGGAAAATAAAGCGATTAATTAAAAAGCAGAGAGTTTTTCAGCAAAAAATGCATTTGTTGCTTGTGCTCTTGTAACAGGTCGTTTGGATCTGCTAAAAGTGCAGAAATAAGTCGTGTCCCAGCAGAGAGGGAAGGCCAACTCTGCAGCTCAGCTGAGTGGAAAGCCAAGCGTCTCCCTGCATATTCATCTCTTTATCACCTCCAATCCTTCCCTGATTCCTTTCTTTTCCATATGATCACAGACTTTTCTCCGTGCAGCCTCGTTGTTCCCACGGAACAGAATCTGCCTGCACGTGAGACGTTCGTGGAACGTGTGAGGGCAGAATTCAGGAGGACAATCGAGCTGTGAGCGAGGATCTCGCTGGGCTGCTTTTTTGCCTCCTTTCTTCCCATCTCCCTGCATTTGAATTGTTAAAGAGCAGCTCTGCTGCAGTGTCACAGAGTGCCTCACAAAAGCTGTTGCCATAGTGTTACACCTAGAAATGAATTCTTTTTATATCAGCGGCACGACAAGTGGTTATTTATTTGTACTTAGGCCTATTTAATAGCTCTCCATGACAAGAATGGCCCTGAGTTTGAGGAACAACTCATCCATTAGAGCTCCGGCGCCCATTGTGTTCCACAAAGAGCAGATTCAACTTCTCAAATGTTTTTCAAAGAGTTCTCAGAAAATATCTCCCTCTTTTCTCACCTCTTCCTGGAATCCCTAAGCTATCCCTGTGCTTGGCACACTGGCAACACAACCTCTCTTTGAATCATGGAGTCACGGGATGCTTTGGGTTGGAAGGGACCTTAAAGACCATCTAACTCCAACACGTGCCATGGGCAGGGACATCTCCCACTGGCCCAGGTTGCTCCAAGCCACGTCCAGCCTGGCCTTGGACACTGCCAGGGATCCAGGGGCAGCCACAGCTTCTCTAGGAATTTCAGCCCAGCCCCTTACCATGCTCACAGGGAAGAATTTCTTCCCAATCTCCCACCCAGCCCTGCCCTCTGGCACTGGGAAGCCATTCCCTGTGTCCTGTCCCTCCAGCCCTTGTCCCCACTCCCTCTCCAGCTCTCCTGGAGCCCCTTTAGGCTCTGCAAGGGGCTCTCAGCTCTCCCTGGATCCTTCCCTTCTCCAGGTGAGTCCCCCCAGCTCTCCCAGCCTGGCTCCAGAGCAGAGGGGCTCCAGCCCTGCAGCATCTCCGGGGCCTCCTCTGGACTCTCTCCAGCAGCTCCAGGTCCTTGTGCTGTTGTTCCCAGGGCTGGGGGCAGCTCTGCAGGTGGGGTCTCACCTGAGGGTGCAGAGGGGCAGAATCCCCCCCTCCCCTGCTGGTTCCAAAACTCCCTTGTGAAACCCCTCCTAGAAATCCCTGGATGCAGCAGAATCCCCATTCCCTTGCCCTGGCACTGCAGGGGGGTGACAGGGTCTCTGTGCATCCCCAAGGCTGGTTTGGGATCTGCCTCCCTGCCCTTTGCTGCTCTTCCCTTTTCTACTCCTCAGCAGTGTTTTTTTTCCTGCTGGAATGTGCCTGGAATCCCTTTGGATCGGGGTGGGTTGCAGAGAGGAGCAGGAGCCCCAGGCTGGGCTGTTTCCTGGAGTCTCAGCTGATCCCATTTCATTCCTGGCTCCAAGGCTGACTTGGAGAACCTTCAGCTCTTCCTGCCTGTTGTCCTCCCCTTTAGAAAAGGAGATTTATTTTATCCTCTGAAGTGCTTTGAAATCCATGGATATGTGGGTTGTTCTGGGATTGGGTGTTGGAGGAAAGCACAGGCAGCAAGGGGAAATCTACAGTTGTCTTTTATCTCTTGTAATCACAGAGAATTTTAACTGATATATTTTGATATTTATACATCTATATTGTTTTATTTGGCTGAAGAGGAACTATATACTTCAAAATCTTGCGGTAAAGATAATTTTTAATCTTTTTAAAAGTTCTGATTCCACTCTGATTCTGTAGAGGGAGGTTCTTTGGTGTAAAACCTTCTTTGGGCACTTTGTAATTGCCCAAATTGTCCAAATGTTGCAGTGCAATATCTGGCCCCCAAACCTCCTCTGTATATGTAATTAAAACATTAATTTTAATTGAAATAAGATTTCAGACAGAGGTTTTCACAGTAACTTGGTGGCTTCATTCAGAACTCACATATGTTGTGAAAATGCACTAAATTCATGGAGGTCACTTTCCCTTTATAATCCAGTTACCGACAAAACATTTACCCCTAAAACGTTTGTAATTTCAGCTTATTGAATATAAATATAATTATATAAGCATATTAAATATAATAGAAATGGTACTATTTTTTCCCTAGTGGTTGGATTGTACCATGTTTGATGACCTTCCACGAAGATTGGGTTCTTAAAAATCTTCCTCCTGCCGAAATTTCCTAAACTAATTCTCCCATGAAGGTTTTTATTCTTTAATACCCTTGCCCTGTATCTCCTTTTGTCACAGCAGCATTTCAGTGCCAAGGTAACTCTTATTTCATTCTAAAATCACTGCCTTAACAGAACCAAAGTAATAATAATAACAAAAAAAAATAAAAATACTTCCCAAAGCCAGAAATTTGTGCTTTGCAAGGATAGTGGTGGTGGTGGTGCCATTCCCTTTGAAATAATTCCTCCCTAATTGGGATCCCAATGTAATGGGTAAGTGAACATCTTTCCCAGCAGCAGCTGTTGGGTGCTCAATGAGTGGAAAATACGGCTGTGGTTAAGTGTGGGGAGCTCTCATCCCATCAGGAGGAGCAAGTTAATCAGATACAATTCACTGAACAGCCCAGTTGCATTTGCAGAGCAGGGGCTGCCTTTTAATTGTTGGAGGCCTTTTTTTTTTTTCCCCAATATCTTGCAGGATCTTTTGTCTCAGCTGTAGCAGTTTTGGTTGCATCCCTAAAACTGTCAGTCTTCCTTCTTTTTGCAAAGGGCCTGACAATTCCTCCTTCACAATGCAGCTCAAATTGGACCAGATGCTGCATCAATAGAGCAGTCTGCCCATCTCAGAGGCATTAAGCCCAAAATTATTTAGAAAATTGAAGCCTTTAACATACTCTGGATTAATGTGATTAAGTAGAGCTTGCTTTAATTCATAGCCATCTATTCCTTTATTAATAGCCATTTCATCAACAGGAGCAGCACATATGGGTACAAGATGACTGAAAGTTAAATTGATTGCTGTAAGCCTGTAAGAAAAGCATTTAATGTTTCAATAATAACTGATGTAAGACTTCACTGCGGGGCATTTCAGATAGATTTAGAGCAGCTTATAGACACAGTATTTATTAACATCTTTTAATTTTTATTATAAGCTTGCTATATGAAAGTTGCCCCTTTTTTATATTATAGTTATTATTATTATTTTTAATCCCTTCTTTAGGTCTGCGTTTGATACAAGATCAGTGTGTTTATAGAGGAGAGTCTCTCATGTGAATGAGAACAGCTGGTCCAGGGCATGGTGGAGTTGAGACTTCTGGCAGGATTAGGAAAAGAGAAATCCAACAGGGATTAAACAGCACATACATGGAGCTATAGAACCATAAAATCATGGAATTGAATCATGGAATCACAAGGTGGTTTGAGAGCTTAAAGTTCATCCCCTTTGACCCCCTGCCATGGGCAGGGACACCTCCCACTAGCCCAGATTGCTCCAAGGGAATCCAACCTGGCCTTGGACACTCCCAGGGAT
>WBMV01001073.1:58267-85417 GCA_013396655.1 Campylorhamphus procurvoides | reverse complement strand
CCACATTCCTAAATCTGGGCCCCCCATCCTGGCATGGGGAGATGCTCTCCTGGCCACCTGGCACTGGGGCATCACCCTTGGTCTCTGATGGTTCATATGGGTTGAAGTGACTTCCAGCAGCTTCCCAAAAACTCAGGGCATTCTCTGAATCCACGCTGGGGGGAAGAAAGTGTTGCTGGGTGGCCCAAGGGGGATTTTGCCTGGATACTGTGGCATGGACTGAAATAAGGCACATGGGGGTGGCTTGTCCCTTCTATCCAGAAAGTCATCCCTGCATCCAAACATCACCCCAATCCCTGGGAGAGGCAGGTGGGATGCTGTCCTTGGAATCCCAGCCCGTTTCCCAGGCTGGTGACTCCTGTGGCTCCACAACACTGGGAACTGACGTGGGTTTGGGGCTGTGGGTGTGTGTTTGAAGCTCTGAGCTGATGAAAGGTCAGTGCATGGAGGAATTCCAGCCTTCCATACCCTCTGGTTTGGCTCCCGGGGCTGGAATTGGCTCGTAGGAGCACCTGGGATTAATGAGCCAGCTTGGTGCCGCGCACAAATCGATGCTTCCTGCATTAATTGCGCTCTGCTCGAGCTTCGGCTTTTTATTCTGACTTATGGAGTCACAGGCAGAGATGTCTCTCTCTGGCATTGCCCTGGATCCCACGGGAAAGGGGCATTCCCATGGCACCCATCCTGCCTGGGGGGGTGGCACATCCTGCCCTGCCACGGGACGGGGGTCCCCAGCGGTGGCTGGAGAGGGAAAACCAAAAACAATGATAAAAATGAACCCCAGGGCTCTGCTTCCTTCCTGTGTGTCAGCCAAAGGGGGACGGGGGTGGGGATGGTCAGGCTGGAGTGGGAAAACCACCGGCATCACCTCTGGGTCCAGCTGTGGTTTGTTGGGGGATGGATGGATGGATGGATGGATGGATGGGCAAATCTCCCCAGAACATTGGTATTTCCTTACAAGAGTGTTTGCAGCAGATTTCATGTTTATTTACAAATTAATTTGCATTTGATTGCAAATTATTTCTATTTCTTTCCAATCATTTCTGATTTCTATAACCGAGCTTCCATATGGATGGAAAGGAAGGTCCTCCAGCCCCTCAGGGCTCTGGGAGGTGTTTTGGAAGAGCAGGAGTTGCTGATATTTGTTATTTTTAGGGTGGGCTAAGATGGAGTGCTGTTCTGGTCCCTCTTGGTAACTCCAGCAGGTGCAGTTATTTTACACACAGCCCCAAAGAATCCTGCTTTGCTAATAGTATTGAAGCCTAAACATGGTATTTATATTTTTAGCAAATTGTTCTTTCTGGTATTGATTTACATGTGATGTGGTCCTTGCATGAATAACTACCATAAATCTGGAAGCATTTATTAACCCAGAGAGCTCCAGACTCAGTCAAATCCTGTGTGTGCTGGACAGGATTACAGAACTTCAGATGCAAAGTGGGAGAGTAAAACATAAACCTTATGTTGTTGTGACCAGCTCAGAGTTTCTTCCAGATGATCTGTGATCAGAGGTAAGGGTTAAGATAATTTGGCAAAATGAAAAAGCAGGGAATAACTAACAATAAATGGGATTTTTGATGTGGTTTGTCAATAGTTGGGCTGGTGCCTGGCTCTGCCTTCCCTGCCTAGCCAGAGGAATTAACTTTTGAACTCCATGGCTCCAGTCTGTTCTGACTCCATCCCTCGTGCTCAGGGGCAGCAGGGACAGGCACTTACTTGTTATCCCATTGATACTGAACCCAACCCTAACCCAAAGCTGGGCTTTGTGGAGCCAGGGCTTGCCAAAATAGCGTAAATCTTGTTTGGTATTTGAGAAACAGTGATTGTATTAAAAAAAATCTCAGAGCCCTCTCCGGTGCCAGACGTGGAGGGCTGGAGTTCGGAGGGCTGGAGGGTTTCTCGTGCTAAATTTAGCCATTTAAAAGAAGATTATGGACTATGCACTTGGGACTTTTAAAAAGGCTTTCACAATAACTCTTGAAAGCCTGATGCCTTTAATCCTAAACTTTAATTTAAAATAAAGAAATCTTTTCAACTCCCCTCCTCCACCCCGCTCTTCCAGGCTGAGGTTCTTCGCTTACGGAGCAAAGATGCACTCGGCTCTTTTAATTTCTTATGAAGATATTTATTTTTTAATAGAAAGAAAATCAAGTCAACACTCGAGAGCACACACAGCAGTTTACCACGATAGGAGGAATTAATCAGTCTATAAAGTTCAAAATGTACAAAGAGGGAAGGAAAAAAAAACACCCGACTGATCAAACACAAGGCTCTTCTCTGAGATGTGGAGATAAAAGCCTTTTCCTCTGCCGGCTTCTCCACTATTGGCAGCCAGTGGGATCAAGATTATTTTTTTTTTTGTTGTTGTTGTTATGGAAAGCTCGAGATAATTAATGTTGTTGAAAGAGGACCGTTGGGTTGGCGTCTCGCAGGCTGGCCCCCGAGTCTGGCATCTTGGGAAGCAGCAGCCAGTCGGGGGGGGATTGTCCCCCACCGAGGGAGCTGCCACTTTAGCAGAGCAATAAATAACACGGCAAGATAAAAAAGAGCATTTGGAAAGGGTTCTCTTCCCTTGGAAAGGGTTCTCTTCCCTTTGCATCCTCCCACTGCTCCTGCTCGGGATGCTCTTGCAGGGCATGGTCCCCGCCAGCTCCTGGCTGGTGGGAATTGCTGGAGGAGCTGTGTGGACCTGCCTGCTCCATGCTCAGTGTCTCGTCCCCCAGAGCTCGTTGGGCTGTGTCCTATCAGTGTTAAATCTGCCTGCATTGATGATAATCAATAACTATGTGGTCACCCAGGCTGTTTGTGCATCTCCTCTGTCACAGCCCTGACAACACGAGATCAAGACGTGAGCGGGCAGGCTCGTACATCGAACGCTGCTTAAAAAGCAGGGTGAATTAATTACCGCCATTAACGACCGGGGAGAGGCTCTAGGAAGCCTCAGCTGATGGTTTGGAGCCCTGAGCGGGTGATAAACTGAGCAGGTGGTGTCTTGCGGTGCTTTGCTGGTGTTCCAGGTCGGGTGTGAGGTGATGTGGTCCGTGTTCCCCGTCCTCATGAGACCAGCCAAGGTTTGTAGGGTTTGATGAGTCCCTGCAGAGCTGGCAGGGGAGGGACCTGGGGGAAAGGTGTGTCGAAGTGCCCTCATTCCTGGTGTTCCTGGGCCATGCTGGGAACAAGAGCATCCCCAGTCCTTTGGTCCTGCAACTCCAAACTCCCCTCCAGCCCTGACTGAGCATCCTCATGGGATGTGCATGATCCGTGGGCTGGGCTGGTCCCCAAACATCCCACCAGTTCCTCAGGGTTCCAGTGACATCACTAAATGATGCAGGGGTGGAATCTTCCCCTCTCTGCTGATGTTTCAGTTCAAGTCCAGGACGGTGTGTTCCATGTTCCCACCTTGGACCAGCCAAAACCTGTAGGGTTTGGTGAGTCCCTGCAGCTCCAGCAGAGAATATTTCTGGCAGAGGAAATTCCCACCTAGGCATGAGGGCATTTTGATAAATCTTGTCCCCAATCCTTTGGTCCTGCATCCCCAAACTTCCCTGACTGAGCATCCTCATGGGATGATGCACGATCCACGTGGTGGGATGGTCCCCAAACACCCCACCAGCGCTGCATCAGCATCTTTGCATGATGCATGAGTAGGTGGCATCTCATGGTGCTTTGTTGCTGATGCATCAGCTCATGGCTGGGATACTCTGATCCATGTTATCCACCCTAATGAGAGCAATCCAAATTTGTAGAACGTGAAGGGCCCCTGCAGATCTGGCAGGAAAAGGCCTCGGGAAAATTAGTATCTAAATGCCCTCATTCCTAGTGACTGGAATCCCTAGAACCTCCCCCAACAGCCCTAGCCAAGCATCCTGATGGAATGCTGAGTGATCCATGGGCTGGGATGGTCCCCAGACATCTCCCCAGTGCACTGGGGCTGCACCAACATCATTAGAACACGGCGGTCACAGCTGGATTTACCCCATTCCAGGTGTTTGCTCAAGATTGTGTTAATTAGAATTATTTTTTAATTGCTCAGAGGGTCTTTCTGTCTTTTCCCAGCCCGCTCTGAAGGAGCTGAGATGGCACAGCTGATCATCCCACCCTCCTCCACCTTTTCCATCCCAGTTATTTATTAGGCAGCATCACCAGGATTGCTCTCAGACAGGACTTGTCAGCTATAAAAGACACTGGCAAATTTTATTAGTTGACAGAAGGGTGGTGGGGTGGGTTTTATTCTTTTTTTTTTTCCCTCCTGAAAATATTAAAAAGTCATTTTAGTTTAGAAACCTAATTTTAATTCGGTTAGGTTTTAATTTAATTTAGTTTTTAAATTCATTTTCCGGCAGAACTCAATTTTTCAAGCGTAATTTGATGCCGTCAGTGGCCATAATGTTTAATGTCCTCCCCATAAATTGTGAGGATGGCTTTGAGATGATTTACAGGATTCAGGGGGATAAAGCCGTCTCCTGGCTGGGGAGAGAAAATGCTTTTCTTGTGGCAGCTGCAGCAGCCAGGGTGTCACCTCCAGAAAAAGGGGGAAAACCTGAGTTTGCCTCCTGGCTCAGCACTGCTTGGGGGGTGTGGGGAGAGAGAAGGGTCTATGCCAGGTGGGGATGCTCCAGGGATATTCCTAATTATTTGTGTTCTGTGGTGGGATGAGGGGGAACCCCAAAAGAGGTGAAGAGTTTGGGGTGGCGACACCACCCACCCAAACCCATCTGCTTTCCCAAAAGTGAGCCGAGCCATCTCCAGGGGGGGTTTGAATCAGGGCAGACCCTTGGAAAATGCAGCACAATTGAGTGGAATACCCTCCCAATTTCACCCCTTGAAGTATTGCATCTAATTACTGGATTAGAGAAGTCTTCAGACCATGTATTGAACATCATAAATGGAGATAAGATGATTCTGGGAATGGCTTAATGGAGCAGGGGAGGTGGGTGAGGGTGTCTGTGTGTGCTTTGGGTCAGGGCCACGTGGATTTGGCAGAGGAGGAGAAACCCTTCGGTGCCTCAGAGAGCATGGCCATGGGGAGGGTTTGAGTTTTCCTCTTGGTTTGGGCTCCTGAGTAGAAGCAGTTGGCTCCTGGAAATTCCTGCCTCGTGGAATTTGTCTCCATTTTTTCCTAAGGAAGTGTCTGAGCTGTGTGTTCAGTGGTGGGAAGGAGCATTGAGGCATCTCTGGGTGGGCAGGTGGCTTTGGCTGGGGCTCAGTGCCATGGGATCTCATCTCATCTGATAATGAACTTTGGTGCAGTCATGGCTTTAGCCCTGGTGGCACCTGAGACCTGTGGAGATGCCGCTCACACCTTCAAACCCACCACAGGCTGTTAAACCCATGGAAGTCACAGTCAAATCCCAGAGACAGTCAGTGGGAAGCAGAGGAGGAGGCTGTGTTGGCTGTTCAGACCCCAGATCCTTCTGCTCGGGCCAAGTATGTTTCCCCTAAATATACAAGTTGTTTTCCTAAATATACAAGTTATTTCCCTAGATATACAAGTTTTTTCCCTAAATATATAGTTTTTTCCCTAAATATACAGTTGTTCCCCTAGATATACAAATAGTTTCCCTAAATATACAAATTGTTTCCCTAAATATACAAGTTGTTTCTTAAATATACAAGTTGGTTCCCTAAATATTCGAGTTGTTTCCCTAAATATACAAGTTGTTTCCCTAACTACCTGTGCTCCCAGGTCTCTGTGCTGGGCAAGGGTCTCCACCCTGGAGGACGTAGATGGAAGAGAAAAGCTCATCCACATGGAGAGATGCAGCCTTGGACCAGAGAGATGCTGGGACCTCCATCCTTGGAGGTTCAGAGCTGATTGAGATGTGACCCAGACAGAGGGGTCCATCCATAGTTGTCATCCCCCCTGTCCCATGTCACGTGCCAGCCCTATCCCTCTGTGTCTGCTTCCTGCAAGGCTGAGGGTTGTGCTCCATGTCCCTCCCAGCTCTGTGTCCATCCCAGCTCCATGTCCATCCCAGCTCTGTGTCCATCCCAGCTCCATGTCCATCCCCCTCAGGAACGCTGGGTTCCTTCGTTTAAAATTAACTCAATTGCTGGTGATGCCTTTTCAGAGACACTCTAAAAACTTCCATGAAAACAGGCCAGAGAAAGCCACCCTAAACGTTTGTCCTTGATGGGGAGAGGGGGTGAGAGCACAGTGTCATATCAGACACTGGAGAATCCCCATGGAAAGTGTGTGTTGTGCCACCATCCTCTGGTGTCCCCACCTTCCTCTGTGGCTTCTCCCGGTGTCCCCACACTGATTTTGGGTTCCTCACGTTCCCAATGCCACACGGAGGGGTCTCACCCTGCAAATGCCCCCTCCGTGTCCAATCCCAAGGGTGCCAAAGGTGAGTTCCCAGTGCCCAGCCGAGGTGCCCATCCCTCCTGGCGAGGTGCCACCCCCGCCCGGCGTCCCCCGGGTTGTCATGGTTACTGACGCATGGGACCCCAGAGACCCGGCTGGGAATTAATGGCAGGCCAGGATAAAGGATTCCTGTCTGGGCCGGCTTGATGGATTACATTGATGTGCCATTTGTCATCGCGTAATTGTTCTGGCAAATGTAATACCCACTCGTATAAACATTGTGCTGCTTTGCTAATAAAACTGGGAATAGGAAGAGAAGGGATGATGCAGTGCCATGGGCACTTAAAGAGACACGGGCTCCGTACTGGCACCGGGGGCTTCTGCCTGCAAACCTGCCCGGGTCTGCCCTCTTCACCCATGGAAAAGGGGCAGGGTGACCTGTGAGGTCCTTGTGGGATGTGTGTGTGGTGATGTTTCACCCATCACTGCCTTTGGCTGGTGGGGTCAGACACCTTCTTCACCCCCAAATGGGCACTGGGCCCCCAAAGGTGCCCGTACAGGGGCTGAAATTGTGCCCCCAAAAGTGCCCACACAGGGGTTGAACCTGTGCCTCCCCAGCCTTGCACAGGTTGAATTGCCTGGCAAGAGGTCAAGAAAGCTGTGGCATGTTTGGCATCTGCTCTCACCTTGAGAGGGGTTATAAATGGGGGGATTTATGGGCACGGTGGGGCCTCCCCCAGGTGCCACCCCCTCCTCTTGTTTCGGGAGCACCAGGCTGTGACAGTGCCCAAATCCCCAGGTAGTTTTCCTTTCTGACTAATCAGCCCCTGGATTAGGAGCCCAGCAGGGATATCAGCTGGGATTGAATTGCTCATCCTCCTGCCATCGGTTCCTGGCGCTGGAGTTGATGGAGAGGGGTCGAAAAGCCCCTCCAGGCACCCCTGTCCCACCCATGGGACCCTCTGCCACTGGAGGGTTCATCACCCCCGTGTCCACAGCTCAGCTGGGCACTGGACCACAACATGTTCTGGACTTGAGGACCATCTCACCCCTGTGTTCTCCCATTTTTCTGCCACAAAACCCTATGAAGATGAGGATGAAGAGCAGCTCCCTGTGGTGCAGCCTCCCTCTGAAATCCTGGGGTGGTTCAGAGCCGTCGTGGTTTGCACAGTCGTCTCTCCAAGTGTTTTGAAAGTTTCTGGTTGACCTGATTCATAGGGAGGGAAAAAAAAAAAAGAAGATAAACACCCTTTCTATGTTTGCAGTCATATGTAATTTTTATCTCTTGACCTTTAAACGTAAGCAGCAGTAAAATGAAGAACTATGGCAGTCATTTAACACCCTGCCTGTACTAACTGGTTTCTGCCTGTGAGCCGTGGTTTTAAATTGGCTAATGCAGAATACTTGCAGAGCTAATAATAATTCAGATTACTTCTGTCAGCTATTCCGGTTTCATGGGTAATTTAGTAGTTGAATAAATTTTTAAAAAAATTCATTCGTTCCCATGCACTGTTATGAATCAGTAGATGGTTTACCATTGGCAGCAGTAACTGTAAGAAGATTTAAATTGCTACTGAAAAGGATTTGAGTGAAGGTAATGTTTTATAATGTTCTAAGCCATATGCACTACTTTCAGGCCTCATCAGTTTTACATTGATTCCTAGTGAAGTGTTTAATTGCATCATGAATGCAATATAATTCAGTTCTTTTTGCTAATATGGTATATATCTCAAAGTGATATACAGCACTGACAGTGAAGACTCAGGGTTTTCTTAGGGTTGGAAAATATGCCTGTGTGTGTGTTTGCACGCGTGTGTGCACATCTGTGCGTGGCTGGGAGCGTTTTTCCTGGGAAATCTCTGGGCTGGATACTCAGTGCCAAGAGCTGCAGTCTCCCCTGGGATCCATCCGTGGGCACCAGCAGGTAGGGATTGCTATATATAAATACTTATGTTATATAAAAATACATATAAAATGAATGTGTAGGTATAAAATGCAGCTATAAATGTGAGATAGTTCTGCTGTTACGCCGTGGCAGCTCTGATGTTCACTGATGCTCATGGGGCAGCTCAGCTCTGGCCCCAGAGCTGGTTTTGGTCCTTCTGGCACCGCTCGTGCCCATGGTGGGTGATGGAATCTCGATCAGAGGTGCTGTTGGAGGACAGTGGATTAAAAGAAACTCCATTTCATGTTAATGTGAAGGTGGTTTGAGTCAGTACAAAAGCCACTGGGATGTGACAAGTGGCCAGCCCCCCCGTGCTTGCCCTGTGCTGGCAGTGGGGGGGATGTGTGCTGCTGCTGGAGCTCTGGAGCTGCTCATCCCAACACAAACCCCATTCCTGTCCTGCTGCCAAGGGCATGGACCCATGTGGGATGAACTCTGGCACCACCTCTCTGTGCCCACCCGGTGCCCTGTGCTGGCCCTGGTGCCCTTCCCTCCCCTATCCCTCTGTGCCCCACAGGGCAGGAACATTCCCTGTCCCCCCATCTCCCTCTTGCTGCTTCTGCTCATTACAGCTCCATCAGCTAATTAAGGACTGGGCCCTACAGAGCCCAGTGCCATCCTGACAGGAAAACTGAGGATCAGTGCTGGCTGGGGTTTTCCCATGGGAGATGCCAGCTCTTGGCTCCAGCACAGCGAGCATCCCCCATCCCTGCTGTAACCCAGATCTCCCAGCCTGCATCCCTCTGTCTTCTCGGCTTTAATTCCCAAATTTGCACATCCTGCAAGGAGAGGAGCCCCCAGAGCTGCCAGGGGTGGGTGCTCTTGGCTGCTCCTGTGCACCTGCAGCTTTCACCTTGGGGCATCTTTCATGTCAGGTGGAGTTCCTCGTTCGGGATGCAGCATCCTTCAGTTTGGTTTGCCAACCCAGGCAGGGAAATCCTGCCCTCAGGGGGGAACTGGGGCTCCACGGGACTGGGAGGGACTGGTGAGAGCAGGATCCAGCCCCACACTTGGAGTATTCCCCCAGAATTCCTGTTTGGTGCTTTGGGGGCCGGCGTTCATGCCTGTGGTGGAGCCTAATGCGATATCAAAGTCACTAACATGATTATGCTTATATATCATATTAGGGCCAATGAATACTAATTCAATACAAACTACTAATTCAGTAGAACAGAAAATTGCTGAGAGAATAGAAAAGTGCTGAGCGTGCCAGGGCTGGGCACGGCTTGGAGGGGCTGCAGTGCCTTGGTTTTCAGCAGTGGTGCTGGCACAGGTGGCCAGGGTGGCACAGACCATCCCTGCGTCTCTGCCAGTGCTGGTGCTGAGCTGGAGAGCAGCTCATGAAGTGGCTTTGCCGTGGAGCTGGGGCAAAAAATCTCACTTTAGTTTCAAGCCTGAAGCTCGTGGCCAAAGGTTGGGAGGTATTTGGTGGGACCTGTGGGAGAAGGGAAGCAGGAGAGCAGGAAAATGGCTCCAGGTGCTGGTGGGAAGGGGTGAACTCCTGGCCAGAACCAGAGGAGGCTGCTGTTTTGTGGTGTTTGCTTTTCCTAAGGCATGGATTGCATCTCATTCCTGGCCTGGTGCTGAGCGTGAACTCCCCAAACTCCAGGTGGTCCAGCTGGATCTGGTGGTCCTTCCTGTGGTCCAGCTTTTCTCCTCAGCATAAGCTCCATATTCCTCATGACATTTGTGCCTGGGAACATTCCCCCTGGCATCTCAGACGTGCTCCTGCACCAGTTGCTGCTGCTGACTGGCTGTGGAGCCTCCTGGTGCTTGGGACAGTTCCCAGCATCGTGGCTGCTCCAACTGGCACCACCGTGGGTTTGTGCCAGGGGCTCAGGGAGTGTCGGGGGCTTGGTGAGCTGCTGATGCTGGAACTACTGTGAGGCTCTTGGTCTAATTGGATTCTCCTTCAAATTATTATTTCTTGTGAGAGTTTTCAGGCCAGGATGTGTGGTGTTCCCAGGTCGTGGTGGCTGGTTTGGATCTCCATCCACTGCCACACCCAGGAGAGCCAGTCCCATGGAGAGGGGACCCAAATTCCACTGATTTACTTCTGAGTCAGGAATTTCACTGCAAATTAGGGTACCTACTGTGTACCCTCTGCATGTGTGGGGTCCTCGGTGCCATCCCACATGGGCACCTTTGGGTCCAATGGGCATGGCTGGTTCTGGAAATTCCAGGTATTTACCCAGTTGGGAGAGAGCTGTAAGTGGGACACACAATGTTTCTGTACTAATATGGTAGGAGAGTCTTATTGTATTAGCAATTTCCCATCAGATCATGTCATATTAGTATTGTATTGTATTAGTATTTGTTTTCACTAATGTGATGTGAAAGTTGCTAATATGATAAGACTCCTGCATTGTATAGTGAAAACAAATATTAATATGATAGGATGGAAAATAGCTAATAAGAAACTAAGTTGCTAATCTGACGTGATGGATCTCCTAAAGGAATTGCTTGAGCTTTCCTGTACTTTTCCAGGATCACCTTCAACCCTGCTCGGGGTGGGGGACGGGAAGGCAGCAGCACTGCTGGGGGATTTTAAAGGCATCAATCCACCTGGAAAGCAAGAACATCCCTTTGGGTTAAATCCAGGCTTTTGTTAGGCAGGGGAGAAAAAAACAATCCTGTGTTTATGGGGAAGACCTCGTGTGCTGGGAGCCGAAGGGTCCTGGGGTGAGCTGACCCCTGGAAAACGCAGCAAATATGAATTTAGGGGCACAGAGCCTCCAACAACCCTGGAGGCCGTGGCTACAACACAGGCTAACTATGGCAAGACACAACCAACACTTCCTTAATTTTATTTCATTTTTTTTCCCCAGTCGCCGGCGCGAAATATCAATTTCTGACACGGAGAGCCAGGGTAGGTGAACCGGAGCTAAATAAAAATAAACATTAAACAATTATTGGAATTTAGGTTTATTTAAAAAATCAGCGGGGTTGAGGGAACGAGCCACCTATTAGCAGTGAGGAAAAGCTATTGGGCTTTTTAACAACATGCTGTTTCTTGGCGAGGGCCGGGGTTTGGGCTGTGTGCGCAATCATGTTATTGATTAAAGATGATGTAGCAGCAGCACAATTATATCACAGTTTGGGCTCGCCGCGGTGCCACCGTTGGCCTCTCATTTGTCTGGCAGGGATTGGGTTGTTTGCCCTGCCCTTCCTGGGGTTGCTCCTCACTCCAAGGGGTGCCAGGGGAGGGTGCTTGGGGTGGTCGGGGACTCGGCTTGGTCTTGGTGGTGGAAATGGTTTTAATCGTTTCTCATGCCCCGTTAGTTTTGTGTTTGGTGGGAGTTGCGGGTTCTGCGTCCTCAACCACAGCGATGCAAAAACAGGGGGACACTGGGCAGGTTGGATGGGGCTGGAAGCAAACTGGTCTAGAGGAAGATGTGCCTGCCCATGGCAGGGAGTTGGAGCACCATGACCCTTCAGGTCCCTCCCAACCCAAACCATTCCATGATTCCACAATTCCATGACATTTCCCTGAGCCTGATCCATCCCTGCACCGTGGTGGTTGATGCTCAGGGATGTCACAGCGGGCAACACCCCAGGGAAGGGTTGTTTTAAGGCATTTCCAGAGAATTCTTTGCTGGAATTAAGAAGTGGCAAACCATGAAGGTGATGGGAAGAGGATGGGAAGGGGCTGCATGGCACGTGGGAGCGAGTGGATGGCTGGCAGGGAATGTGCATCTTGGAATCAGTCTATAATGCAATCAATTCTGTATATCCCTAGTGAAACAGCAACATTTATTTAACGTCTTTTATAGAGCAGCTGAGTTTTATCACAAATCACATTCCATTTCTATTCTTCGGGGACCCCTTGAAGGCTAAAACGCACTTACTTTCCTCCGAGGAAGTTTACCAATTCTTCAATAAAGCCCCATTTGCGTCCGTATGTAAAATTGACACATTTATTGAATATTAAACATTCACCAGTCGCTCGTGCGCCTCCTTCAACTTCATCTGCTGCCCTTAAAAGTCCTTAAGGGAAGGATATGTCAAAGTTGGAAGAAAGGTGTGTTTGTGGGTGGGAAGGGGATGCCCAAACCCACTGGAGGGGATGGTGTGTCCCATGTGGTGGCTCCGTCCCACCACTTTATAACCTTGGCAATAACCATTTGGCAGCGTCTTTGCTCTGACTCCAGTGAGGGAATTTGGTGTTCGGTGCCAGTCAGGGTCGGGCCAGGTTGCAGGGAGACACTTTTCCAAGCCAGAGTCAGCTAATTAGTCCGATAAAACAAGTTTTTCTTCTATCACTGTTACTAAGTGCTGTTGTAAATCAATTAAAATGTATCCTGGTAATTCTATTTTTCCTTGATGGCTGCATTTAAAGAAATACCGAGCCATTAACAGTGTTTTCTGTATGTCTGGGTGTGTGTCTGTGGGAGAATATCGAGCTGTCGCTGTGGAATTTGGTGCTCAGTGATGAGCACAGGATCATATCCTGCCCCACATTCTGTCTCTGCATCCATTTCTTTGGAGAAAAGTGGTGGTTTGTTGAAGGAGGGAAGGAGGGAATTTCCTTTTCCTTGGAACATGGATATCCATTCCAGTGGTTGTCCAGATTATTAACCACTAAAGACTCAGTTGCGTCCTTTGAGTGCATTCCTAGAGGTGTTTTGGGGAGTATTAACTCAGGAGGAAGTGGAAGTGATGTGTGGTGGTCCTTCCTAAAGAGACCTCTGAGTCCATGCCCTGAAGACATCACAGCCCCTGTGCAATGGGAAAAGGGATGGAGGAGAAAATTCAGCAGGAGCAAAGAATTGGAGATTCACTCTCCCTCTGGGAGCTTTCAGTTCTTTCTCATCCTCCTTCTTTTTGCTTCTTTAAATCACATTATTTTAAGTAGAATTTAGAGCCATGGGCTGGTCTGCCCATCAACCTGGAGAGGTGAAGGGACTCCCAAATCCCATCTGGAGACAAAACACCCTCCCTGCCATGGGGGATTAGCTCTTTATCTCCATGTGGGATTTGTTTTGGCAGCTTCTGGGAGAGCTGACCCCAACCCATCTCTGGTCTACTGGCTGTGCTTATGGAGAAGGAATGGGACCAAATTGCCAAGTTTTTGGGGGCTTTTTTGTGCTAATGGCTCCAGCAGGAATAAGGAGCATTAAATTTGAGATTTAGGGGTTGCTTTGTTGTTTTGAAGGATTTCATTTTGTCTTTCCTGTGGAGCAAGGTGACTCCAGCACTGCCACAGGGATGCAGTTGGCTGCAGGTTGGGGTCTCTCTCCAGCTTTGCTGTGGCTGCAGTTCCATCTCTGCATGCTGAATTACAAACTCGGGTTAGAAAATGAATCTCTCAGGGCTGCAACACCCCAAATTATCCCAAATGGAAGAGCAAATGGGTATGCAGAAGATCCTGCCCATCCTTGCAGAGAAAGCAGATTTTTGGGACACTCGTCCTTATTAATTTATAAAAGAAGGTGGCATAATAAATGCCACCTGAATGGAGCTCCAGTAAACACGGCTCATCTGGAGTGTGCCACATGAATAATGCCCAGTGCCCGCTGGGGAGGAGCTCCTTTGCCAGGATCCTGCTGCCTGCACGACCCCCATCCCACTCAGAAATCCCCAAAAGCAGCTCCCGGCACAAATAACCTTCCCGATGCACCGAGAGGCTCTTCTTTATGGGTGAGGGAAAGTGCTTAAAATGCTTAGAGGGAATAAACAGCTTTTAATGAAGTTACATTGCCACATAATGGGTATCATAAAATTGCCTTCATAGTGCAGGGTCCCAGGATGGCTTTTATTATCGACTGAGCAGGAATCCTGTCTGTAAAGCTCCGGCAGCTGCAGAGAGGAGAATGCAAAGTCTTCTTAAATTACCTGATTGAAATAACGGGCAAATATTCCGCTTTGCTGCTTTGTGGAAGGCAAAGCTGCCTTTGGGGTGGTCTGTCAGACCTGGTTTGCAGCTTCTGAAGAACACAGGAGTTTCATTGCAGCAAAACAGATGTTCATCTTGTTTCTCTATCGGCTGTTTGATGAGAGATTTATTGCTCTTCTGCCGGGCTGGAGCTCCTCTGCTGCGGAGTCTATTAGGCAGCCCGGGAGCTGGCGGGGAGCCAGGCAAGCCGCGTTTTGATGAAACCCATGAAAAAGCCTGGGCTTGGAAGGCGCCAGTAATAATGCATCGGCTAGACTCGCTGGACCGGGCGATTGATTGCCGTGATTTGATTTATTGATCAATACCCTCGAATTTGGCGTCTGAGAAGCTGAACTAATCTTTAACTGCTGTGAACATCTCTGCCTGGTGGAGAATTAGAGCTGATAAGGAATGTATGAAAGGAATCTGAGCTTATCTTAATCACACAGTGCCCCGGCGCTGCCTGCGCCGGGCGGGAGGGGATGTGTGCAGAACACAATCACCAGGCAGAACAGAGCAGATCTATAAATTGATGGAATTCAAAGCCTCCAGCATCGATTACCATTATAACAAACAGTGGTGCGCTGAATGTCTGATTATTTTTAGACAAAGATTCTGTGCTCTCAGCAGCAATTTTGCTGATGCTGTCACTGTGTCAGATGTCTGTTGTTGATTGCAATTAGATGCGATACAAAAAAAAAGGGAAAAATTTAAAACTATCTCTGCCTATAGTTTTATTTCCACTTATTAAATCTCCTCCTTTGTTTGCCTCCTCCTAATGTCTGCAGCTGGATGAAATATTGCATTACCAGAAGAGATCTCGTATATTCAGTTGGGTATAATCACTTTACAGATCATTGGATTATATCTGATATGGTTCAGATAATCCTGGGGAAATGTGGGACATTTACTCTGCCTTGTTTAAATAAATGCGCCCTGGTTTGGGGTTTTCAGTGTGAATCTGCATAACGTTTGGGTTTCTGAAGCGGGGTCTGCAGCCCTCCCAATGATCCAATTCTATTAAAGCACTAATCAATTCCCTGTGACGTCAGTCTGCTTTCCTGCTGGTCCAACGTGGATTTATCCTGTCCTCTTAAAATGGCTTTTGGAGCTGCCACAGCATAGGCTTTTCTGCTTTAAGGAGTGGTCACAGCCAGCAGCAGAGGTGGGGTGTGGGCAGTGGGGACCACGGCACACCAGGTGCCACTGTTTGGTGTTCCAGGGTTCTGTGTGCCAGGATCCTGAGCGCATCCATTGCTTTGATTTGATACTTTCCAGTGTCCCTGAGTGGCCACTTTGGGACCGATCAGCGTCCTGGGAATGGCTCTGCAGGGAAATGTGGCTGGGAAGGGCAGTTTCCAAGATGGGAAAAGCTCTTTGTGAACCTCAAATGGGAGCTGTGGGTCCACACAGGGATGCAGAAGCCTCAGGACTGGCGGGTCCTTGGGGAGCCCAGCTGGACCAGGCCGGGTTTGTCCCACTGGATGTGGGCTCTGTCCCTGCATCCCACACTGATGCTGGTGAGGGATATTTGGGGAATTTCACATTTTAATTTCAGCCCAAGGCAGGGGCACTCAGGCTTTGGCATGTGCAGAGCCGTGGCCGTGGCCCTGGCCCTGACCTGGTGGCTGGGGGAGCAGGAGGTCTCCTCTTGAACGTGACCTCATCTTGCTCAGACATGCTCGGCTCCGGGGCTTGATGGAGAAACGCAGCGCGGCGGGGCAGGAGTTCTGTGCTGCTGGCAGCTGGTGTTTTCTTTCTTTGGGAAATCTAATATATTGATTAGCTTTCTTCAGAACAGCATCAATAAAGCGTATAATGGCATGGCTGGTGCCTGCGGCGTCTCCTCCCGTGGTCTGAGCCCCCCTGGAGCCGGGAAGGACCTTGGCTGCTCCGTGCCAGGCTCTGCATCCCACCAGCTGCTCCTCCCATTCCTGGCAGCCACGGGCTCTGCTCTGCCTGGAGAACGTGCTTGGCTGGACACCCTGAGCCTCTGCAGGGGGTTTATCCTGGGCAGCCTTCCTCCACCTCCTCCTCCTCTCATCCCATATCTCCAGCAGCTCCAGTACAGAGGCACTTGGCCAAACCCAATATCTCCAGGGCCTGGCTACACCACGGGACATGGTTGGGATGTGCCTGTCCTGGTCATCCCTGGGCAGCAAATGTCACCCAAGGGGGTTGGTGGTTGATGCCATGCCAGGGGGCTCTTTGCATCCTGGGTCCCTTCCAGGAGCACAAGGATGCTCTGCCCATGCCATCGTGGTCCCCAGGATGGACCCTCCTGGCTGCAGCCTGGCCCGTGGCACGTGGATCGCTGCTCCAGCCCTGTGGTCACGGCTGGGAAAGATGGAAAGACCCATTAAAGTGCCTGGGAGAGTTTAGAGGGAGGTTTATTGTTGTTTTTGCGGTTGTTTTTCTTTAAGCTGATTGATTGCAATAATGAATGGGGCCCAGAAATCAGCCGGAGCGGCGGCTCGAGGCCGCTGGATTTAAAGTCCTGCTTGGCTTCAAACCCTCTCAACTATTTCAGCTTTCACCGATGAAATACACACAAAGCCAGCGGGATCTTATTTAGGGCTCTCCCAAGCCCAGGTCTGCCCTCACCTGCTGCTGTGGGTACAAGTTGGTGCCTTGGCCTTGCCAAAAGCTGTATTAGAAACTCTGGGCTTATTTATTTCTTCGTGGTCCTCTGGAGAGCAAATCCATTTGGAGCAGTGGCCCATTCCACCATGCCTTGGCCTCAAGTGCCACGTAAAGGCAGCACCATCCAGAACTGTCCTGACTTAGGGGTGCTTTTATTTCATTTTCAAGTCTGATCTGCTTCTGAAGGGGTGGAGGAGCATCCTGGTCCCCCAGGGTGGAGGGGTCCAGGCTGCATCCCACCAGCCAGGAGCCTGGAAGGGTTTTCTCTGCTTCCTGAGCATCTTGCAACGAGCTCATTTCAGAGAGAGGTTTTCAGGGCAAATTGACAGCTGATGACTATGGGAAGATGTTTTCCAAAGGAGAAACAATTTGCAATAATTAGAAATTTATAAAATGTCTTTAAACATGGTGGTAATGGGGATAAGAAAACACTTGCTGCAGTGTAATCAGTTATTAGCAGCTGATCATTTATCTCGATGGATAGTTGCTGCTGGTACAGGAGACACGTGATAAAAGGACTCTTGATTAACTAATTTGAATATCTTTTGAGAACAAATTCTGAGTTCTCTCTTTTCTCCATTGTAACAGCTCCGTACATCTGCGAGATAAACAGGGAATGAATATGGAAATGAATATTATTGTGGAAGTGTAGCCCTGGCCTTGGGAAGCTGCCTGGGATAGAGCTAATAGGGAAGGGGCCTTAATGAAGGGATGCGGGGTCTGGGAGGACAGGACCAGCCTGGCCCCCTCCATCAGCCCCTCTGGCCTCTGGGAAGGAGCAGGGTGGCAAACCTCTGGAGCCCCAGCACCAGTGATAACATCCCTTGATAAATGGGGTTTTTAAAACCACAGCCTGCCCCCTGGCTCCCTGGGAATGGGAATCTGATGCACGGCTCCAATCTCTGCCCTCTGCGAGATCCCATTATGGCTCCTTCGATAACGCTCTGTAAGCCCTGATTCCATTTCAGATGCCGGAGCCTCGCGCTCAGCCTCTGTGCCCTGGACCTTTGGTGGCCCTGGGATGGGCCCTGGGGTGACAGTGGCAGCAATTGGGGGCCAATCCCTGCACCCACGGGTGTCAGTGGGAGCAATGGGGGGCCAATCCCTGCACCCATGGGTGACAGAGGTAGCAGTGGGGGGCCAGTCCCTGCACCCACGAGTGTCAGTGGCAGCAATGGGGGGCCAGTCCCTGCACCCACGGGTGACAGGGCAGCACAACAAGCTATTCCTCTTTCCTGGCACAGCAGGCAAAGGGAGGAGGTGGCTGCTGGTGGGGGTTGAGTGGGATGTGGTGCCAGTTTCTCGGGCAGCTCCCAGCCCTCCATGCCAGCCACCCGTGACCTCTCCGGCACTCACAGCGGTTCCTGCTGCCTGCGAGTCATTCATCGTCCTCAGCCACTAATGGACTCCATTCAGCTGCTTCTCCCTCGGCCCCCCCTCCCAGATGTTGTGATTCATGTAGTGGCTGCAAGCAGATTCCTTTTGGCAGCGAGAGCCCCAGATATTTTATATTTACGCATCATTTTCTTCCAAGAATCTCCGTTTTTTCCCTCCTCTCGTCTCCCTTTGGCTCCATCCACGCCCAGGCTGGGCCGTGGCTCCAGCTCCATCCCCACCATCACCTCCCTGCGTGGTGCTGAGGGCCAGGGGGGTTGGACACGTCCCCTCCTGCAGGGATGGGGAGGGGATGCTCAGAGATGCTGGCGCTGCTCCTTCTCAGCTGTATTTACTGCAGTGAGGAGCAAAGTCCACGTAGCTGTGGATGCAGTTTACAGGTAATTAAACTCAGCTTGGTGAGGATTTAAACATTAATATTGATGCTAAAGTTTTTAATAAAATATAGGGAGACAGAGAAGGAGGTATTGATTCCTAAAGGCTTTTTATTTTTTTCTTTTCTCTGGCTTTATTGTCACGGGGAGGGGCTGATGTGTTGGAGAGCATGAAATCAGTGTGTCCTGTCTGGCACGGGGTCAGCAGATGGGGACAGGTCTGATCCTAGAAGGACAAATTGGGGAAGACTTAGGAAAAGGCATTTGGGATCGATCCATATGGCGAGGCTGTTCCTGACCTGATCCTCCTGGGCATCCTCTGGTGGGCACAGTCTTGGGGACAGCACCCAATAGGGAATGGTGCTGAGCCTTCAAGGTTTCCCCATCTGCTTCTGCATCCCGTGTGTTGCCCTCCATCACAGCTGGATTATGACACAAACCCTTTGACCACGCTGCTGTCTGTGTGTCCAGGCTGTGCCCCTGGCACCACTCCCATTCCCAGCATGGCCCCAGCGGGTCTGGAATGGGGCTCCTTGAGTTCCCCCCATCTCCCCGTGCCACTGTGGCCATGAAACCCTTCCCATCCCACGCCCCCGTGCCGCACCGGAGCCGTTAAAAAGATGCTGACGGCCGTTTTTCACTCCCTGCTTCTCTGTATACACACAGGACCCGGCTTTATCTGCTTCCTCGCCAATATTTTTTTATATAACAGTGAAATATTTATATTGTCCAATAAAAGGCAGTAACTTGCAATCTCGAGCAAATTCACCGGAGACCGGGAGCTCCTTCGCTGCCTGGATCTTGCACGGGGCAGTGACTGCTGGTAATTGGCTCTGTACATCTTTGGCATCATGGATTTACATAGGGAGAGGGGGTGATGGATGGCTGGGGTCACCCACATGCACGGCCTGGTGGGGTTTTGGTGATGCCAGGGTGGAAGGAGCCAAATCCCTCACGGTACCCAGGCAGGCACAGATTAGATCCTGCAGTGCCAGGATGCACGGCCGGCTCCGTGGGGGTCACAATCCTGAGGTTTGGTGGGACCAAACCTCAAGAGGATGGAGCTAACTGCAGGTCCTGCAGCCAGAACCATCTGCTGGTCCTGGTGGAAGCAGCTCCTTCCCCTTCAAGGCCAGTTTACCCCAAAAGTGCCCATTCTGGGAGCTGGGTGAGCTGGGGATGTGCCAGAGCTGAGGGCCCAGCTGAGCCCCAGGCAGACCCCTCGTGACCTCCATCACCATCACCCCGGCCCCCAATTTATCAAAAAGCAATTAATAGCCACCCCCCCTCTCAGGTTGTACGGTGTCTGTCTCTTCCCACCGACCGCAGGGCAGTAATTAGACTCTGCCTAATGAGCTTTCCATAGCGGGAACACATCCTCACACCGTATCTCCCCAGGAGACAAGGCCTTTGCCACAGTTTATGGTGCCAGCCTAAATCCTTTCCGGCTCTTTTCCCCGCGGTGCCACCCGGATAAGCCCCGGGGACATCCCCCAGCACAGCCAGGCTGCACCCCAGAGGTCTCTTCCCACCACATCGAGCCCATCATTTTTATTCCCCTCTCCTTTTTGCTGCATTCCACCAAAATTAAAAAGCCATCTATATCTTAAAATCCTTATTTATGAACACTTAAGCGTAAGTAAGTCAGCGTTGGCCGGCTTCCCTCGCCGCTGATGGATGGAATCTGGCACCGGGGCGGACCGGCAGGGAAATCTGGCAATACAATATGCTGTGCTTGACTATTTTGACACTCGGAGTGCGATGTTTTTTTTACAGTTACTGATGAGCTTATGGCACTGCTCCTTTTGGAGGAGCGAGGAGGAGGCTGGGGCTGAGAATATTGATTAGCGAGCTCCTGATTATCTCAACAACCCTCTCTGCTTGCCTTTTCTTTTGCAGGGAATACAGAATTTCTTCAATTATTCATATAAACCCCCTTGTCGACGCTGCCAACGCGACACAGAGCAAAACCAGGCCGGGGGAATCGTGTTTCTCCAGTTTCAAACCCCAACCCTCCTAAACCACCTTTATTTTAATTTTTCCCCTTCTTTTCTTTATTTTTCCCCTCTGCCTTTTGTTTTTGTTTTATTCCAGAAGGAGCTAGTGCTGTTCCTTCTGTGGAAAGGGGGGAAAACACGGAGTCTCATGAACATTTAATTGAACTCAGTCAGGAATTTAAAAAGAATATACCTGAGATTCAGGAGATTTGAATTAATTCGGTAGGGCAGTGAATTTCCCTCCCCAGCAAGAAGGTTTTGGGGATCTGTGGATATAAGTGACTAACAGAAGGGAAGCTAATTAGCCACCAAGAGAAATTTTAGCCCCTGACCTCAGGATTTGGGTATTTCTGGCTCAGTTGGGTGGGCAGAGCTGGGGGAAAGGGGCTTTTTGGGGCACGCAGCATCCTCCTGGCTGTGGTACCCACCTGGATGGATCCTGGCAGCGAGGGAGGAAACTTTGGGTTTATAAAAAGCCGACGCCGAGCGCTCGGCGCGGAGCTGCTGGCACCAAACTCACAGCCCAGATGGGGGGAGATGGGTTGTTTGTTAAAAAAAAAATGAATTAAAAAAAGACGAGAAAGGAGGGGGGGTTGGAAAAAAGAGCAACTCTAAAATAGCTTTTCTGGGAGGCTGTGTGGGCTGGGGTGTTTCTGCCAGCCTGGGTGGGTGGGGGGGAAAGCTGGCAGCGCTAGAGGGAATGCTCAGAGGAGGGGTGGGCAGGGGAGCAGGAGATGCTCTTGCCCCCCATGGTCCTGGGGGTGATCCCAGACCCATCCCACTGTGATCCNGCTGTTCCTTCTGTGGAAAGGGGGGAAAACACGGAGTCTCATGAACATTTAATTGAACTCAGTCAGGAATTTAAAAAGAATATACCTGAGATTCAGGAGATTTGAATTAATTCGGTAGGGCAGTGAATTTCCCTCCCCAGCAAGAAGGTTTTGGGGATCTGTGGATATAAGTGACTAACAGAAGGGAAGCTAATTAGCCACCAAGAGAAATTTTAGCCCCTGACCTCAGGATTTGGGGATTTCTGGCTCTTGCTGCCTCCAGTCGGGTGGGCAGAGCTGGGGGAAAGGGGCTTTTTGGGGCACGCAGCATCCTCCTGGCTGTGGTACCCACCTGGATGGATCCTGGCAGCGAGGGAGGAAACTTTGGGTTTATANACTGTGATCCCAGACCCATCCCACCCCTCCAGCTCTTGGGGTGATCCAATGGGGAGAGCCCTGGGAGGGACAGGCTGGATATATCTTGGTGTGGCCAAGGCAGGAGGTCACTGTCCTCGAACATTGAAGGGTTTCAGCAGCTGGTAAAATCCATCTGCTTTGGCTGCCTGGCTGGTCCTTGTGCCAGGGTGTAGGTGGGGTGGGCATGGCCCTGCTACAGTGAGCTCCCTGATGTCCCCTGCAGGACACCAGGGGTGGTGGCCCTACCTGGAGATCTTCCAGGCAAGGAAAGCAGCTGGAAGATGCCATGGGGTGGTGAGGAGGTGGTGTGGAGTGGCCAGGAGGTGCCATAGTGTGGCCAGGATGTGCCAAGGTGTGGCTGAAATGTGACATGATGTTGTCATGAGGTGCCATGGCATGACCTGGAAGGACAGTGGCACGGCCAGGAGATGCCATGGCATGACTGGGAGGGACAGTGGCAGGGCCAGGAGATGCCGTGTTGTGACCAGGAGGTGCCATGGCGTGGGTGGGAGATGCCACAACAAAACTGGGAAGGTGCCACANAGCCGACGCCGAGCGCTCGGCGCGGAGCTGCTGGCACCAAACTCACAGCCCAGATGGGGGGACATGGGTTGTTTGTTAAAAAAAAAATGAATTAAAAAAAGACGAGAAAGGAGGGGGGGTTGGAAAAAAGAGCAACTCTAAAATAGCTTTTCTGGGAGGCTGTGTGGGCTGGGGTGTTTCTGCCAGCCTGGGTGGGTGGGGGGGAAAGCTGGCAGCGCTAGAGGGAATGCTCAGAGGAGGGGTGGGCAGGGGAGCAGGAGATGCTCTTGCCCCCCATGGTCCTGGGGGTGATCCCAGACCCATCCCACTGTGATCCCAGACCCATCCCACCCCTCCAGCTCTTGGGGTGATCCAATGGGGAGAGCCCTGGGAGGGACAGGCTGGATATATCTTGGTGTGGCCAAGGCAGGAGGTCACTGTCCTCGAACATTGAAGGGTTTCAGCAGCTGGTAAAATCCATCTGCTTTGGCTGCCTGGCTGGTCCTTGTGCCAGGGTGTAGGTGGGGTGGGCATGGCCCTGCTACAGTGAGCTCCCTGATGTCCCCTGCAGGACACCAGGGGTGGTGGCCCTACCTGGAGATCTTCCAGGCAAGGAAAGCAGCTGGAAGATGCCATGGGGTGGTGAGGAGGTGGTGTGGAGTGGCCAGGAGGTGCCATAGTGTGGCCAGGATGTGCCAAGGTGTGGCTGAAACGTGCCATGATGTTGTCAGGAGGTGCCATGGCATGACCTGGAAGGACAGTGGCACGGCCAGGAGATGCCATGGCATGACTGGGAGGGACAATGGCACGGCCAGGAGATGCCGTGTTGTGACCAGGAGGTGCCATGGCGTGGGTGGGAGATGCCACAACAAAACTGGGAAGGTGCCACAGCATGTCCAAGAGATGCCATGGCACGACCAGGACATGGCACAACATGCCCAGAAGGCACCACAGCACGGGCAGGAGATGCCATGGCACAGCCAGGACATGGCACAACATGCCCAGAAGGCACCACGGCATGTCCAAGAGATGCCATGGCACGGCCAGGACATGGCACAACATGCCCAGAAGGCACCACAGCACGGGCAGGAGATGCCATGGCACAGCCAGGACATGGCACAACATGCCCAGAAGGCACCACGGCATGTCCAAGAGATGCCATGGCACGGCCAGGACATGGCACAACATGCCCAGAAGGCACCACAGCACGGGCAGGAGATGCCACAAAGTGACCAGGCAGTGCCACAGCAGATGCCACGACATGCCCAGGATCTCCCAGATGAGGTCACAGTGGGGGATCTGAGGAGCAACTAGCACCAGGGTGGGACAGCAGTGTCCCTTCCCACCACACTCCCGCAGAAGACACCCCACTCCTCCATCCTCCATCCCACCCCACATCCCTGGAGGCTCCGTGGGTGCCTTGCCTTTGGTCCCTTATGCCAGGGAGGGTCATGTGGCACTTCAGGACACCTCTTTTGTCCCTGGCAGGGTAATGTTCTCCTCAGGGAACGCTTCCCCTGCCCCTCTAATGTGCCTGGATGGAAACCCCTGGAGAGCTGCCGGTGTTCCGAGCTCGCCGGCAGCGCCACATTAGGATCTGTCATCTGCTGAGCATTACCTGCCTTTAAATCTGTCTCTTTGGAGCTGCAGAACTGCATAAGAAAATATTAAAGTAAACAATAAGTGGATTTACACAAATGTGACTGATTTCCATATTTTCCATCACTTCATTTTATTACCGGGTTTACGGATATGCTCATTTATTTATAGGGCAATCCAGTATTGATTCATTCCGATGCTCTGTGCATAAACACATAAAAGAGAGTGATAACAATAGGAATACATTTTTGGTCTTTTAAATACTGCATTTTTTCCAATAGTCTTCATTAGATCCGCTGCAGGAATATGAGCAATGTCCTTTGGGAAGCCCCCTCCGCCCAAGTGGCTCCAGATTGATGGGGGGTGAGGTGAGGCAGAGCAGGATGTGCTGGTGCTGCTTCCCCTGCTCTGCCACCTTCCTCCTCCAGGGAATTTTTCGGAAGGATTTAATCCCAAAAGGTGGATTCTGCTTCCCTAAGGCTGGGATTCTGGGCTGCTCCAGTGCCAGGCTCATGGGAAGCTCAGGACTCTCTGCTCCCCCTTTTCCCCCTTTTCCCCCTTTTCCCCCTTTTCCCCCTTTTCCCCCTTTTCCCCCTTTTCCCCCTTTTCCCCCTTTTCCCCCTTTTCCCCCTTTTCCCCCTTTTCCCCCTTTTCCTCTTCTGTTCTCTTCCCTTTTTCTTTCACTCTTCTTCTTCCTGTTTTTCCTTCCCTTTTCTTGTTGTCTTTTCAAACATTTTTCCTTTTTTTTCCTTTTCATCTTTTCCTTCTCTCTCTTTTCTCTTTCTGCTTTTCCTCTTCTCCCTCTCTTTCCTTTTTTCCCCCTCTCCTTCTTTTCCCCTCTTTTCCCTTCTTTTTCCCTCTTCCCTTCTTTCCTCCTTTCCCCATCTTTCCCCCTCTCCGTCCTTTGTTTCCCTTCTTTTCCCTTTTTTCATCCCCCCCTTTTCTCCCTCTTCCCCCTTCCCCTTTTTCCCCTTGTCCCCCTCATTTCCGCTTTATTTTTTCATCCTTTCTCTCCCCTTTTCCCTTCTTTTTCCTCTTTTCCCCCCTCTTTCTCGAATTCTGAGCATCTGCACCACTCCTATCACATTTTTCCCCCTCAAATCCCACTTTTCCTCTCTCCCCATGAATATTCACCACGGAGAGCCGAGCGCTGCATCACCTGCATCACGGGAAGGAGCCCATCAAAGTGGGGGGATGGATGGCAAACATTCCCCCTCTGCTCCTTCCTCTAAACTGGGGGGAAAAAGACAAAAAAATATCAATTTTAAATATTAACCTGGAGCTGGGAGGGTGGTTGGGCCACTTCTCTTCTATCCCCAAATACATCCCCTATATATTTAGGCTCCTGTATGATTTTTTCCTCGAGGAAGGAGTAGTAAGACCAGGAGAATAAATTGTAACCACGGAGGATAAACCCAGCTTTTATTTCCCCCCACCATCCCCTAAAGGGCATCTCCTTTCTCTCCCCAAAAGCAGTTTAATGGCAACAGCTTGAGAGGGACAAAGTTTGAATATCCTTGTGCCGGAGAAAAGAGCAGAGCGAAAGCCCTGCTAATTACAAAAGTTGCTTTATGAAAGATAATTCAAAGCAATAATTTAGCAAACATAATCAAGTAGCGCAGATGGGGATTTTGATGAATAGTTTGCAACATGCAATTAGCAGCTCTTGCAGTTACATATCATTAACCCTCAGAGCACAAAAATTATTTTCTCATTATTAGATGAAAAGGTAAAATTAAGCTGACTAGACAGTAAAGGAACAAACTACAATTAATTACCTTCATTTATTACAGTCATTATTTTAAACTTATTTTTTTTTCCTCTGATAGATAGATGAAAACATCTAAATTAAAAGTTTTGTTCTGCTAAATGGGAGGTGAAACTTGGCGATGCTCGGGGTGTGGGGCCATCCCAAATCCATCCCAAATCCAGGGAACCCGCTCGTCATCCCCCACCATCCATGCCAGGGATGCAGAGCCTGAGCATCCCTCCTGTAAACTCTGCCCGCCGCTGCTCTCGGGAATTTTGCATATTTTGGCAGGAAAATACATTTCCAGGAACATCACTTTCCAGGAAAACGTTTTTCCAGGAAAATTATTCGGGGAGCTCACAAGAAATCGGGGCTTGCTGGGAATTAACCTGCCCAGGTGGCACCTTCTGCTGGTGCTGGGGAGGAATCAGCCTGGTCCTCGCTGGGTTGGGTGCTGAAGATTTTGGGTTTGGGGGGTGTGTCTGTGGCAGATGGTTTGGAGCTGCCAACTGTCAGCAAACACACCGAAAAAATAAATTCGGGGGGGGAAAAATGGGAAAAAAAAGGAACGAACCAACTAAAGCAGCCAGTGGGGGAAAAGCGAATTAAATGATGGTGGTGAGGGTGGTGAAATGAGCTTGAAATATTCGCCCTGGGGGGATTTGGGGGCACAACCCAAGAAATCCTGCGGTGCAGAGGAAGGGAAGAGCTCGGGCACCTCCTCCTGGAGCCAGCAGGGTTGGGATGCTGCGGGAAAATGGGGACAATGACCTGGTGAGCTGAACGTTCTGTGCCTCTGCTCCCAAGAACCTTGCCCAAGCACCGCTGAACTCGTCAGGAGTTATTACAACGAAATTAAGAACCAGCAGCAATTTTCTTGCGTTGGGGACGCCGTGCTTTATCAAGTAAATTATTAATGCCTTTTTTTTTTCTTTTAAGCAGTTATTTGCAGCAGTCTTGGTGTATTTCTCGTTAGGAGTAACATCATCTGAAGAACTTCTATTGATCCTCTTCTTTTTTTCCCCCCTTTCCTTTTTTTTTTTTTAATCTCTGAATCATGGACGTGAACAACATATTTCTGTGATGTTCCCTTTAACTAGAATTCTCGGGCTTTATTTTTATATTATTGATCTTTTTGACATGAATTGCTTTTTTGGCCTTGTGAAAACGTTGGGAGCTGCTCCTGCCTTTGGAGGAAAGGGGGGGGCTGTGGGATCAGGGGGTGTGTGGATGTGTGTGAGGGGTCTGTGTGGGTGTGCAAGGGGTTTGTACACGTGTGTGATGGGTCTGTGGGTGCCCAGTGGGTCTGTTGGTGCCCAGGGGGTCTGTGGGTGTGTGTGATGGGTCTGTGGGTACACAGGGGGTCTGTGGGTGCCCTGTTGGTCTGTGAGTGTGTGTGATGGGTCTGTGGGTACACAGGGGGTCTGTGGGTGCCCAGTAGGTCTCTAGGTGTGTGTGATGGGTCTGTGTGTGCCCACTGGGTCTGTGGGTACACAATGGGTCTGTGGCTGCCCAGTGGGTCTGTGGGTACACGATGGATCTCTGGGTGCCCAGTG
>WBMV01001073.1:19372-51734 GCA_013396655.1 Campylorhamphus procurvoides | reverse complement strand
TGGGCACGGCCCCAAGGCTGCCAGAGCTCCAGGAGGGTTTGCATGATGCTCTGGGGCACAGGGGGGATTGTTGGGGTGTCTGTACAGGGCCAGGGGCTGGATCTGATCCCTGTGGTCCCTTCCAACCCAGGATATGCTGTGATCCTGCTGCAGCACTGCCGGTGCCACTAAAGGACGGCCAATGACGCCAGCTAGTGGCAGGATTTATATTTGTGTGCATATTTATTATTTATTTGTTAGATATATATACATTAAATATATATATATAAATATTGGGTGAGGGTATGGATAGATAGATGAATGTCCCCGGGCAGGGCCACACTGTTTCCCACGGGAGATGGCTGTGCCGTCAGTGGGTGATGCCACACCGTGGCCCTGCAGTGTGTGGTGCCTCAAGGTCCTGTTCTGTCACACGTGTCACCCATGTCACCCATCACTCGCCTCTGCCACCGGTGAGTCATCATCGCAGCGGTGTCAGGTCTAACTTGCCCCAGTGGGTGACTTGATCCATGGAGGAAAGAACTGTCCCTTGTGCCCTGGGCAGTGCCCTGAGCCCTCCTGCGTGGCTCGGAGCACGATGGCACGTGGCATCCTTGGCCTTGGCTTTGGGGGTGTCCATCCTCTCTCCAGCCCTGCGGCAGGAGGGTTTGCTCAGCAGGGGTTTGGCACCCAGTCGCAGCACCCCTTTGGCACACCCCAGTGTCTCCCACGGTCCCAGAGCCGGCCCCAGAGCCGAGGACAGCATTTCCCAGTGGATGGGCCGTGTGGCATTAGCACAGCGTAATTAACTCAGCCAGGCATTTTGTGTCAGCGCAAGCACAGCCAAAGCACCACTTGCTCTCCTCCCTCCCCAAAGCTCCGCTCCCCACCATTCATCCTGGGATTTCAGCTCCAAATGGGGAGCAGCACGCTGGGGGAACACCTCCGCTGCATTTCAGCAGCTCAGGGGAGGAAAAAACGCTGACCTGAGCAAAATCCCCGGAGCTTTATCGCTCAGACCCATTTTTCCCACATGATTTCTCATCCTGGAGACAAGAGGAGGATCCTGCCCTGGTGTTTATCCCCACAGAGGCAGCTGAGGCTGGCACGGAGCCTCCTGCCAACCCCCCCAGGGCCGGGGGCATCCCCAGCCCCTGCAGCCCCGGAGCGCAGGGTTTAATTACCCATGTCGTTATCTCCGCTCGGGTACTTAGGGTGTTATTAATGGCTGTGGGAGCATCCAGTGCGGTTCGGGCTGTGCCACAACACCACAACCCCCCTTGCTGGTGTGGTCCTGCATCCTTGGGTGGGGTGCCAGCCTGTGGGGTGCTGAGCTGAGGAATGCCAAGAGCCAAAGGATGCCACGAACACTCAGGGAGGGTCCCAGTTGAACCATTTCAGTGCCAAATTTGAGCATTTGCCTCTGGATCCTCACAGCCAGGATCTGGGCACTGACCTCTTACTCCATCCTCCTCGTGGGGTCTTTGTGACATCCAGCAGAAGGAAGGGAGGACACTCCTTATGGAGAAGGATGCTCCAGGGGCTTTCAGCATTAACACATGGGCTCTGCAGTCTCTGGTCCTGTGAGACAGCCACGTCCTGGGTGCTGTGGGATGGGAGGGCAACAGTGGCTCAGAGAGGTCTCCAAACCCCATCTGGGGGCACATGTCTCCGAGTCACTCATTTTCAAGGAGTATCAATCCATGCTGGGTGTCTTTTGGGCAGGTTCATCTCAAAGTCACCTGGTGCTGCTGTTGGTGCCCTGAATCCCATGGTATGGCCTCAGAGGTGCCAGGCCCTTCATCCCACACCTCTTCCATCTGAGCCAGGGACTCTTTGAGCAGCAGAGCTGCTCTGTGTCCTGTTCTAAGTGGAGAGAGACAGTTGTTGGATTTTTTTTCCATCACAGTTATTATCTTTTACCCCTGGATGCCTGCCATGTGTCCGTTCCATACAGTAGTGTGCCCAACTCCATCCCACTTCCCTGTTTGCCTAACTTTCTGACCCTGGAGAATTGAAAGCTATTTTCCTTCTTCTTCTTTTCTTCACAAAAAAACCCCCCAAACCAAACCTATATTAACCTGGCTCAATAGGAGGCATTTTCTTGAACTTATTAAAAAATCCAGACTTGTAAATTAATTTGTTCATGTTGTACAATGGCAGTGCAGATGGACTCATTAGCATGCACACAACAAATAATTATAGATGAATTTTTAGCTGGCCTGCTTAATGGGCTTGCTGGGTTAATTATGTCAATGTATAATTACATCAGCCCTGGGAGACATAATGGCACACCCCGCTGAGCAGACACCAGCTAATGATGGTGTAATGCTGACAGAGGGAAGACGGACGGCTCCGGATGCACCTGCTTACCTCGGCACAAACCACCATTGTCTGCCCCGACCGGCCCTGCCGGTGATGCCCCTGCACACCCCTCGGTGCCACGGGGCTGGCAGTGAAAGGCAGGACCCAGCGCTGGGGTGTCCCCAGGGCACCTGGAAAGGCAGGACCCAGCGGTGGGGCATCCCCAAGGCACCTGGAATGGCAGAGCTCAGGGGTATCCCCATCCAAATGGAGTGGCAAGGCCAAGGGGTGTATCCATGGCACCTGGAAAGGCAGGGCCCAAGGGTATCCCCATCCAATTGGAATGGCAAGACCAAGGGGTGTATCCAGGGCACCTGGAAAGGCAGGACTCAGGATGTCCCCATCCAGCTGGAATGGCAAGACCAAAGGATGTATCCATGGCACCTGGAAAGGCAGGACCCAAGGGTATCACCATCCAATTGGAATGGCAAGACCAAGGGATGTCCCCATGGCACCTGGAATGGCAGGACTCAGGGATGTCCCCAGGGCACCTGGAAAGGCAGGACCCAGGGATGTCCCCATCCAACTGGAGTGGCAAGACCAAGGGATGTCCCCATGGCACCTGGAAAGGCAGGATGTAGGGATGTCCCCACAGCACCTGGCACCCCGTGGCTTGTTTTAAGTGGGGCGTGGAGAGCGGCTGCCCATGGGTGGGTGATGAGGAGGGTGGGCAGTGGGTGCCAGGGTTGGTGGCGGGCATCCCTGCCTCTCACCATGGCATCCCGCATCCCGCAGACCCCGCTCCTGTGCTGGAGGCTGCCCGGAGCCTGGAGGACCGGCTGCAGCAGCTGCAGCGCCTCGAGCCCGACCCGCCGCCCCTGAAGGAGCTCAGCCGCCCCTGGAAGAAGCACACGGAGCTCGTCGGCACCAAAGGTACCCCCCCATCGCATGAGGGCGGCAGCGCTGGTCCCCAGCTGGGCTCCCCGGGGATGCAGGGCCGGCATTTGGCCCGTGGTCCCCAGCGGCCACCGCTGCTGTCCCCTCTGCAGCCGTGTGACACGTGTCCCCCCGCAGAGCGCAGGGAGGGGACATCGCCGGCAGGCGACAGCCTCGACGGCAGAGCGGCCGGCACAGAGACCTCGCTGCAGAGAAATGAGGCAGAGAAGCAGAAGTACGTGAGTGCCAGGAGTGGGGCTGTTCTGGGGCACTGTGGGATCACGGGACTCTGTCCCTGCGCCGGGGTGTCTGTCTGTCCCTCTTCTCCTTCTCGTTGATGTGCGGGTTGGGAGCGACCACAGCCTGCCCAGAAACCTGGCACATCATCTCAGACACTCGCAGTGTCCGACCATCCGTGCCCCATCCCAGGTGGTTTTGGGGCAGAGCCGGGGCAGGTCCCTCCTGCCCATCCCCATGAGCTTCTTCCTGACACGTGGCTTTGCTCAGACAAATGGATTAAACCCAGGTCTCCGGATGAACCTCATTAAATGACCTTTTAATTTGGAGGCTCCCGGCTTTCTCAGTGCCTTCATTGTTATTCCTTAACACGCTGCGTCGGGAAACAAATGAGGAATCTTTAAACCCTAAATTGCAGATCTCTGCGAGTAAGTTCCTGGCAAGTGCAGGCTATAAATAATGCAGAATAACTTTTCCCTGATTGCTTCCCCCTCCTCCAGTTAATTACAGGTGAGGGGTGGGCTGCCATCCCCCCCTTTCAGACACAGGGATTAGGGACCATTTTCAGCCCAAGGTGAATTTTTTTTACACCTGGGACAATAAACCCCTTAACACTGAGGAGTAACACGGCTTGAATATGTCTTGGTATCCAGTGATGGGTCTTTTCTGGCTTCAGTGAGGGAGGGGATGCAGAGAGGGGTCGCAGAGAGAGAGTTTCTCTGTGATTCTGGGGGGCTGTGGGGTTGGCACAGCCCTCCTGCCCATCTCTCACAGGGGCCTGCAGGAAGCACAGGTCACTTTGGCTGCTCGCCTGGGGGAGGCAGAGGAGAAGATCAAAGTGCTCCACGCAGGTAGGGGGGCCAGGACAGGGGCCACCTGCCACAGGGTGCCAAGCCCCTGCCCCATGGCTCACCCTCCTCTTCCTCTTGCCAGCGCTGAAGGCCACGCAGACGGAGCTGCTGGAGCTGCGCTGTAAATACGACGAGGAAGCGGCATCCAAGTAAGTTGGTGGCAGTGCCAGGTCGTGTCCAAGGCTGATTCAAGCCACCCAGTGGCAGTGCTGGGACATCCTGTGAGATCCTGAACAGGACCCTGCAGGAACATCCTGGATTGTGGGGTCCTTGTCCCTAAACTCCTGGGCTGTGTCTGTGCCTCCTCACCCACTGACACCTCTTGCTTCCTCCTCACAGGGCAGACGAAGTCGCCATGATCATGACCAACCTTGAAAAAGCCAACCAGGTGAGCTGGGAACTGAATCCCCAGGAGCTGAGCCTGGGGTGCTGCACCCACCACAGCACCCTGAGCATCTGTGTGGGCTGGATGTCTGTCCCCAAAAATGAATCCCTACAAAGAGGGGCTCAGGTTTCCTTCCCCTCATGGGACCCTCTGCCCCCTGTTGGGGGTCACTGGTGTGTTTGAGATCCTGCCAGGATCTATTTTCCACCTCCAGCCTCTCCCAGGTGTTTTTTAGGGTCCAATCCACACTGTTCTGGTGTTGGATTCTGCTGTAATTATTCCTGGTCTCATCCATGGTGTAATTATTCCTGGTCTCGTCCATGGTGTAATTATTCCTGGTCTCGTCCATTCCTCTTACATAGTTGTATTTAATTCTGAAAATCTAGGTGCAAATAAACACACATGGATAATAAAAGAGGCTTAAAAGTGCCATTTGCATGTAAAATAAAACCAGCCTTTTGGGTAAAACAAGGCAGTGTCCTGGAGATGGTCTGCAGCCAGGGATTGGGATCAAGAACCCTGTTAGGATGTGGGGAGCTTAAATACACGGTGGAGGCTTACGGTGCTGGCGGTGGGAGCAGGATGCCCATGAGGGGGACCCCACTCTGCCCCGTGTGGGGTGGGCTGAGCCAAGGATGCCCAACGTGATGCCCTTTCTGTTCTCCTGCAGCGAGCAGAGGCGGCGCAGAGGGAAGTGGAGAGTTTGCGGGAGCAGCTGGCGGCCGTCAACAGCTCCCTGCGCCTGGCCTGCTGCTCCCCGACGGGCACTGCCGGGGTGAGAGCACCCGTGGGGGCCAGGAGCACCCCCTCACAGCCAGCAGCACCCCTGGGACAGGAGCATCTGTCACAGCCAGGAGCATCTCTCACAGCCGGGAGCATCCCACTGCTCTTGGGAGCACCCCATCAGAGCCAGGAGCACCCCATAGCAGCCAGGAACACCCTAATGTATTCAGGAGCACCCCATTGCACTTGGGAGCAACTTTTTGTGCTCAGGAGCACCCACCATGGTGGGGAGCAAGCCCAAAATGCCAAAATGTTTCCACCCTGAGGTGGTGATGCTGGCCATGCCCTCCAGCCCCCCATGGAGAGGGGGATGTGCACCCCACAGCACCCCCATAGCACCCAGATGCACCTTGAGACCTCGGAGAGCAGGGGAAAAGTCTGTCTCTTGCCAAGACTCCATCACCTGGATCCCCATCCCACAGGGCTGGGATCTGGACTCACCTGCTTCCCATGGGGACACGTCTCAGAGGGAGGGTGGCCCTTGTCCCCGTGTTGGGAGGTCGGGAGCTCACAGTGCCCCCTCTCCCAACAGGACAAAGTGAACTATTCCATGTGCTCAGGGTCGAGGCTGGAGGCAGCTCTGGCTGCCAAGGACCGGGAGATCCTGCGGCTGCTGAAGGACGTCCAGCACCTGCAGAGCTCTCTCCAGGAGCTGGAGGAGTCCTCTGCCAACCAGATCGCCGAGCTGGAGGGGCAGCTGGCTGCCAAGAACGAAGCCATCGAGGTGCGCCCGCGGGGCTGGGGGCTTGCCGGGGATGGGGGCTGTGGGTGCGGCTGTGCCAGGAGCGGCTGCGAGGACTCCCCTCCTCTGCTCCTCTGCAGAAGCTGGAGGAGAAGCTGCAGGCACAGGCGGACTACGAGGAGATCAAAACAGAGCTGAGGTATGGCTTGAGTGGCATCCGTGGCTGCCTCCCCATATCCCGGCTGGGGCGATGCCACCGGCACCCACGGCGATGCCCCCGCAGCTGTAACACTCGGTGGCTTGCTGGCAACAAAGCGCCACGGCCACCCAGTGACCCCCTTGTGCCCCCTCCCAGCATCCTGAAGGCGATGAAGGTGGCCTCTGCCGGCTGCAGCCTTCCCCAGGCAAGTGCCACGGCGCGTCCCCAAGAGCTGGCCGGGCTGTGCCAGCCCTGCCGCCGGTGCCTCCGCCGCCCGTGCCCATCTCGGCTTGGCTCCTTGCAGAGCATATCGAAGGAGGAGGAGGCCCTGCTGCTGGGGAAGGAGGCTTTCTACCCCTCCCAGAAGTACCTGCTGGAGAAGCCCAGCCTGCTGGCCAACACTGGTAGGGCCCCCAGTCCCGGTGGGAACATCCCTGGGAATGTGGGTGGTGGGGACAGGTCCTATGCTGGCTGTGGGGACAAATCCTGTGCTGGCTGTGGGGACAGATCTTGTGCTGGCTGTGGGGACAGATCCTGTGCTGGCTGTGGGGCCAGTGCCGGGATGGGGGAAGGACAGGGGGTGGCATGTCACCTGGGGAAGCTGTTCCCGAGGGGCTGTGCTGGGGGTGTGGCCAGTGGGACTCTAGTGCGTCTCCCTCTCTCATTGCTCTCTAGAGGAGGATCACTCCGAAGACGAGTCGGGGAAGGATTCGCTGGGCATGGAGCAGCCGTACCCGTCCCCCCATCACGCCCCCACCGATGAACCCTCGTCCCCCACTCCCCTCCCGCCGCTGCCCGGCCCCGGCGTGGCACCCGACGGTCCCCGGACTTTCTCGCTGTCCCCCTTCCCAGGGGGTGAGCGGCTTTCAGGGGACTCCAAGGCCCCCCCGCTCCCACTGCCCACCTACAAGAGCGAGAGCACTGCCGGGGGACCACCCTTCTCCTCCTCCTTCTTCGGGGCCAAAAGCAGCACCGGGCACCCCGTCCCTGCTCCCACCACCAACGCAGCCAGCCCGCCCGGCGAGCCCTCGGAGGGCAGCGCCGGCAGCTCCGCCGAGGAGGAGCAGCTGGACACGGCCGAAATCGCCTTCCAGGTGAAGGAGCAGCTGCTGAAACACAACATCGGGCAGCGGGTGTTCGGGCACTACGTGCTGGGGCTGTCGCAGGGCTCCGTCAGCGAGATCCTGGCACGGCCCAAGCCCTGGCACAAGCTGACGGTGAAGGGCAAGGAGCCGTTCATCAAGATGAAGCAGTTCCTCTCCGACGAGCAGAACGTGCTGGCCCTGAGGACTATCCAGGTGCGCCAGAGAGGTGAGTGGTTGGGGTGGCCCCGGCCAGCAGGGTCTGTCCAGGGATGCTGTTAGTGGTGCCGTGGGATCCCCTCCCAGTGCACCCCAGTTCACCCCAGCAGCACCCTGGGGTGGCCTGTGCTGTGGCAGGGGTGCTCTCCAGTCCATAATGGGCTGACAAGAGGGGTAGGGATGTTGGTCCCACTGGTGGCACTCCGGGATTGTCCCTGGTGGGATGGATCCGGCTGGGACGAGCCCTGGCAAACAGCAGCAATTAACAACAACCCATTGCTGTGGAAGCTGCGTCCCTGGACGTGCTCTCCTCATTTGTTCTGACAAGTGCCATTTAATTATTCATTAGGCTGTTCCGTGCCGTATGAATCAGTGTGCTTGGGAATATTTTGTTAAAATAATGAAGTTTTAGTGCTGCGGGACCTCGGCGGGGTGTTGGCTCTGCCACAGAATGGTGAATCCTGGCTCCAAGGACAGCGGCTGCTGGCAGTGTCTCAGAGTGGGCAGCTGGGTCACTCAGGTCCCTGTGGTGGCACCGGGACTGGACAATGCATGTCCATGGTCCATGAATCTGCTGGTTTCAGCCTGAAAGGCTCCAATTCACCCCTTGGATCTGATCTGCCATTAACCCTTCACCTGCATAGCCAGTAGGGCACAGTGATGGGGATGTGGTCCCTGTGCCTGTGTCTCTGCTCTGCACCCACCACACCAGTGTGGAGTGGGTGCCCTTTTTTGGGACGAGCAAGGTGGTAGGAGATGCCTTGCCAGAGGCAGGAGCTGCCAGCCACAGCTCCCAGGGCTCCGGTAGCGACTAATCGGGAGTGACATTTGTCTTCAAACCAGCATCCCTAAAAATAACCGAACACGGGGAGCGGTAAATACTTCCTGACATACAAGTGGAGCTTGTAAAACCAGCGCCGGTGACAAAGCTGTTCTCCTGCCTCTTTGATCAGGTAGCATCACGCCGCGGATCAGGACACCGGAGACCGGCTCCGACGACGCCATCAAAAGCATCCTGGAGCAGGCAAAGAAGGAGATCGAGTCGCAGAAGGGAGGTAGGTGCTGGTACGGCGTGGCCGAGCCCTTGGGTGCTGTGTGGCTGTGGGTCCCACCCCAAAAATGGGCTTTTTTGGGGGATGTTTACCCACAATATTTTGGGCATTCTGGAAAGAGATAAATAACATCAGGGGTGGAAAAGCCCCGGTGCAGCAGCGTCCATATCTGGGCTTTCAGAAACTTTGGATGCACTTTTCCTCCCCCCTGCCCCAAAACAGATGATTAAATGAGGATGCACGATCCATCTGGCACAAGGAATCGTTAAAGCAGCTGTGCTCGCAGTCAATTACAAGAAATGAAATACATTAAAACAGGTAGTCTGCTGAGAAAGCAGAATCCCGCAGAATTGAATTAGACGGGAACAGTGGCAAAACAGACAGGAAAAACAAACATGTTTGTCTATCGCGTCGTTGGTAATGGGATTTATTTTGCAATCATCAAAAAAGAGGCTGACTTTGAGTTGGGGTGATGGAGCTTTGTGAGTCCTGCTGGTCCTGCTCTGTGCCCGCATCCAAACCGGACTGGGATCGATCCCTTTTCCTGCCGCCCTTTGAATTGCTGCTCCTCGGGGCTGCCCTCACTCCTTTCCTCCACAGGGGAACCCAAAACGCCGTCAGCATCCCAGGCTGTGGCCAACGGGGCAGGCAGCAGCTCGGAGGATGCCATCAAGAGCATCCTGGAGCAGGCGCGGCGGGAGATGCAGGCGCAGCAGCAGGCGCTGCTGGACATGGAGTCGGGGGGCAGCGGGCGCCCCCCGGACACGGCGCCCACCGAGCGCTCCACGCTGGCCACGGTCAGCCAGAACGTGGCCCCCGCCTATGTGAAGCAGGAGGAGGGCAGCGGGGCCAGCCCCGGCCCCCCACAGACGCCCCTGGCCGTCCTTTCTCCCGCCGCCTTTGTCCAGAGCATCATCCGGAAGGTGAAGTCGGAGATCGGCGACGCCGGGTCCTACTTCGACCAGCACTGGGCGTCGGAGCGGAGCCTGCTCAGCCGGCCCTACACCTCGGTGTCGCCTTCGCTGTCCTCCTCCTCCTCCAGCTACTCCAGCATGGCCAATGGCCGGGGCTGGCCGCGGGGCGAGCCCGGTGAGGGCGGCCCCAACGAGGATGAGCTGCCACCGGCGGATGAGGAGCCGCACCGGCTGTCGGAGATGAAGGCAGAGGGAGCTGGTGTGGAGCAGGCGGGTGGTGGGCGCCTCTCCTACTATCCCACATACGTCCCACGCACCCTGAAACCCACCGTGCCACCGCTGACGCCAGAGCAGTATGAGATGTACATGTACAGGGAGGTGGACACGCTGGAGCTGACCCGGCAGGTCAAGGAGAAGTTGGCCAAGAATGGAATCTGCCAGAGGATCTTCGGGGAGAAGGTACCAGCGTGGGGAAGGGGGGCTGGGGTCCCCTCCACAACCCGGAATCCAGGGCTCCTTTCCCTTCTCCCTGCTGGGTTTCCCCTGGGAGGATGTTGAGTACTCAGTGTCTGACCCAACCCCAAATGATCTCCCAGTGGCCACCATTAACTGATTGGTGGCACTTCCCACCAGGAATGCCCTGTCCCCTGTGTAGAACCCTGCTGGGAGCATCCTCTCAGCCCACTGGGTGTCCCACCATCAACATCTGTGCCTGGGAACAAGGGGTCCAGAGGTGCCATGGGGCAGGAGGTGGCTGTGGGTGGCAGAGGGTGACAGCCTGATTCCTCTCCCTTTACGTGGAGGTGGAGCAGCATCCCAGCGTGGGGAGGAGTTCATCCCACCTTTGGTGGGTGACACGTGCCTGCTGCCCTAGGTGCTGGGACTGTCCCAGGGCAGCGTGAGTGACATGCTGTCACGGCCCAAGCCCTGGAGCAAGCTGACACAGAAGGGTCGGGAGCCCTTCATCCGCATGCAGCTCTGGCTGACCGACCAGCTGGGCCAGGGCATTAGCCAGCAGCCCACACCGTCCCAGGGTAAGTGACACTGCTGTCCCCCCGTCCCCGTGTGCCACCAGTGTCCCCACCTCCGTGTCCACCCCCTGCATCCCAGTTTGTCTTGCTCCCACCCCAGCCCTGGGAAGAGCTTTCCCTGCATGCACACCCTGATTCTGGGAAGCCCCTTTCATATCCGTGGCTGCCTCTTTAAAACATTTTTAATTTAAAACGTTTTAAATTTAAAACAAAAAAAGGGGGAACCCACATCAAAAACCTTTGCCTTTGTGCCCGGCATAAAACAGTAATGAATATTTTTATATTAGCAGTGTTCTTTTTAAGTATTCCACTGGCACCTCCTGCTGTGCTGTAGCCACCAGAGAGGGAGGGCAAAGCCATGGGCATCCCCCAAAATAACCTTCCTGCTCCCGTTGTCCCCTGACCCCTGTCCCCGATGTCACACAGCCAGCCCAGCGGAGCCCCAGCCGTCCCCCTCGCCACCCCCCAGCCCCACTGAGCACGACAAGGGCTGCCCAGAGCCCCTCACCCTGGCCTTGGAGAGCAGCAAGGAAAACCAGCAGCCCGAGAGCCGGTCCACGCCCATGCTGGGTGGGAAGACGTACGCCAACAGCCAGGGACCTGTGGGCATCCAGGAGATCGTGGCCATGTCCCCCGAGCTGGACACCTACTCCATCACCAAGAAGGTCAAGGAGGTCTTGACGGACAACAATTTAGGTGAGGACCCTCTCTCAGTCTGGGTTTTTGGGGACTGCTGGTGTGGCTGCAGGAATCCAGCACCCCAGTTCCCATAGCTGCAAGCCCCCCATGGTTCTCTCAAGGGGATTCCAGGGGGATGCTGGCTGAGAAGTGGGATGTACCCACTCCATGGGGAGACTGTAGCGCCCATCCTGCTGCTCTACCCCCTCTAACCACCTCTGCTTCTCCTCTGCCAGGCCAGCGGCTGTTTGGGGAGAGCATCCTGGGCCTGACGCAGGGCTCGGTGTCCGATCTCCTCTCCAGGCCCAAGCCGTGGCACAAGCTGAGCCTGAAGGGGAGGGAGCCCTTCGTCCGCATGCAGCTCTGGCTCAACGACCCCCACAACGTGGAGAAGCTGCGCGACATGAAGAAGCTGGAGAAGAAAGGTGAGGGTCGGGGTGGCACAGCCTCCCTGGAGTCGGGGTACTGGCCGGGCTGGGGGTCCCAGGCTGGGGGTGCCGGGCTGGGGGGTGAGCGGCGCGCAGCTGGGTGTCCTCTCCTGCAGCCTACCTGAAGCGCCGGTACGGGCTGATGAGCGCCGGCTCGGACAGCGAGTCCCCCAGCGCCCGCTCCGAGTGTGCCAGCCCCAGCGTGCCACCGCAGGACCTCAGCCTCCTCCAGATCAAGAAGCCACGGGTGGTGCTGGCCCCGGAGGAGAAGGAGGCCCTGAAGAAAGCCTACCAGCTGGAGCCCTACCCCTCCCAGCAGACCATCGAGCTGCTCTCCTTCCAGCTCAACCTGAAGACCAACACTGTCATCAACTGGTTCCACAACTACAGGTACAGCACTCTTGGGCTTTGGTCACGTAAGGGTGCTGCTCCCCCAGGTGGTGTCACTGCTCCTCTTCCAGCCTTCCCAGACCCTCTTCTTCAGGTGGGAGGTGCAGACCCACACGTGGTCACTGGAGGTCCACAGGTGCAGGATTGCAGCTGGAACGCTGTGTGTGCCCTGGTTGGTGGGTGGTCAAGAGTGTTGACCACCTTGAGTCGTGTCGAGCATCTAAAGAGGTTTCCATGCTCATGTCCCCCTGCTCACCCCAGAGCGGGAGCTCCACAGTGGGTGGGGGAAAGTCTCATGGAGGCTCCTGGAGCACAGGATTCATCCCCACAGCAGCCTGGTCCTGGGGAGAAGCACAGCCTTCATCCTTACGGAGCATTGTAGGTGGACACGTCCCACTTTTCTGGCTGTGCCAGTGACACGGGGTGATGTGTGGAGGATGCCAACCCTTTGTGGTTGTGTCCTGGCAGGTCACGGATGCGCCGGGAGATGCTGGTGGAGGGCGCACAGGACAACGACACGGACGTGGAGCAGAGCGGTGGGACGGCCGTGCCCCCGCGCCGGGCCCCCCACAGCCCCGATTCGGACACCGAGGATCGCAAACCCGTGTTCGTGGGGGGCGAGCACCCCTGCGCCGCGGCGCCCGTGAAGGTGAAGGAGGAGCAGGGGGACACGGGCGGCTGGAGCCGCCGGCGGGACTCGCACAGCCCGGCCGGGGCGGCCGAGGGGACCGGACCTCCCCAGGAGGAGGAGAGGGGGGCAGCCCCCCACGCCGCCGCCCCCAGCACCGGCAGCCTCCCAAGACGAGGAGGCCGCGCCGGTGCCGCCACCGGGGGACCCCCACCGCCACCACCACCACCGCACCCCGACAGCTCCCAGTCCTCCGCCGGCTCATCCCGTTGCAGCTTGGAGGTCTCCCCAACATCACCCTCGGCGGCTTCCTCGCCCGGCCTCACCGGCTCAGCCTCACCGGGACCATCCTCCGCCGGGCCGGTCTCACCGGCGCTCCCCCCGGCTCCCGGCCCCCGGCTCAGCACCAGCGTCCAGCGGCGCCACGAGAAGATGGCCAACCTCAACAACATCATCCACCGCCTGGAGCGGGCGGCCAACCGCGAGGAGGCCCTCGAGTGGGAGTTCTGAGCCCCCCCGCCGCCCTAAATATATATATACACACCCACATATATATATATATTTTGATAAATGCAGTGTGTGCACCGAGAGGCGACGCCGGCGCCACGGAGGGGAGCGCCCATGGAAAAGGGGACACCCCCTCCCCTGCTATGAAGCCACTCCCTGGCTTTGTTTTAAATGTGAAAAACTGGGAACAATTTTAGAAAAGAAAAACAAACAAAAAATATTTATAGACCTCTTTTAGATATTTTAATAAAAGGATACTTTGGAATTTATTAACAGCTTAAGCTGCTTTGATATTAAAAAGATAGCTATAAAATCAAGATGATGTAGCAGTCGTGTCATTAAATGTACACTGAAGTCTTGTAGTTTGCCACTGGATGAGATTAAAAATAAATACACAAAGGAAAGAAAAAATCAACCCACAGAAAAGACTTTTTGAGCAAAGCCATCAAGAAGCACTATGAGACTGACCAAATTGAAGAAACTTTTGCAGTTTCCACCCCTGTCTGTAAGACACTGCATCGCTTCTACCCCAGCCAGAGACTGCATCCTAGTCCCTGAAGACTCTAAAGCGACCCCCCGACCATCGAGTATGTATTTAGTTCTGGTGGTTTATGTTTTCGGAAGCCTTTGTAACACAGAATGTCCCGTGCGGTTGTATATGTTGTAGAGATGTCTGCAATAGCCTTCTGGAACAAGATGTAGCATGGTCCCAACGCCGTCCCTCGCGCTTCCTCCCGCTGGCCACCGGTGGTGGCTCCTCCTCCAGCTCCCGAGGGAGGAGAAGAAATGAGTCAAAAGCCAAGCAGGCAACCTGTGCTGGGGATTTTGGGAAGAGGTACCTGGGTGTGATGCACTGGGGATGGCACCGGCTCGCTGGGCATGGACATCCATCCTGTCCTGGTTCCCCGCACTGTCCATTTGGGAAAGGAAAAGAGGTGGAGCCTCCAAGCTTTGCCCCTGGGGCAGCAGTGCTTGGGCTGAGAACCCAAAATTCATGAGCCCTGCTCAGTGCTGCTCCAGCATCACAGCCAGCTCTTGTGGCTGCAGCACCTTTTTTAGGGAGAGCTCCTGGGTATTCCAAGCATCCCGTCCCCACAGTTGTGTCCCCAGGTGGTGGCTGTCAGTGGTGCCAGGATGAGCCCCGGGATGTCACACCTGCCTGGTTTGGGCAAGCTCAGCCCTGAATTGGGCAAAGCACCATCAAGCTTTGGCTTTCCAGGGCTGATCCTGTGCAGGAGGAGCTCAGCAGTGGCACCATCCTGGGGTGTTTCTCATCCCCTCCCTGACCCCACCACCTCTGCTGATGGAATGCCTTTAAATGACACAGGGTGGCCCGTGCTGGGCTGCCCTGCCCTGTCCCTGCCATCACCCACCAAGGCCCGTGCCACCAGGAGGGCTCCCTGCCAGGCTCCCAGGCTATGCATTGACTGATTTTCCACTGTAGACATTTTTATCAGAATAGAAGGTATTTTTATATTCGGGTGGTAGTGGATGAGCAATGCTGGAGGGCACAGCTCTCCTTGCCCACCTGCCCTGCCCCAGCGAGCCCACGGCCACTCTCTTCTCTGCCACCACGCTGAGGGAAGTCGAGGTGCAACCACTGGCTGCCTTCTCCATTGTGTGCCAGCGGGAGCTTTAGTGGGATGGGATTTGAGGAAGCACTTAGGATAGTCCTGAACACGGCAATCCTGTTGTATGAAAGCCAGCGGGACACACCGGTCACGTTTTTGTTTAGGCTCATGTTCTGTACTTCAAAAGTTTCTATGAGATCGATGAACTTTGTTTAACAATTTTGGAAGGAACAAGTTCTGTAAAGAGCCACTAAATACAGAAGTTGGATACGACTCTGGCCTTGGGGTGTGTTTTGTCTGGGGGTGGTGGGATGGGAGCTCCTCTCACCTGTGCCCTGTACCTGGTGTTGTCACCCTTGGAAGTGGCAGCTTTGCTTTGGGGTTGTGGCAAGAGCTCTCCTTGCCATAAACATATCACAGTGATGTGGGGGGTAAAAAAAGAGGGTGCCAAATGGGGTTAGTCCAGCTCAGGATGCAATCCCACCCCATAAAATTCTTGGGCTCATCCCTGCTGCAGGTTTGCTCCTGCCCCTGGGGTAGCACAGCATCCTCCAGCTGAGTTTCAGCTCAGTTTGTCATAAAATCATATCATGGAACGGTTTGAGTTGTAAGAGTCTTTAAAACCCATCTCATTCCAACCCCCTGCCATGGGCAGGGACATCTTCCACTAGACCAGGTTGCCCAAAGCCTGTCTAACCTGGCACTGCCATTGGCACCTCAGCACGGCTCTTCTTCGGAGCCGACCATCACCAGGCAAGTCGGCAGCTCTGACACGAGGCAGGGCTGTTTGTGTCTGATGAATTAATAAATCCATATGTTGCATATCTGTTTAAGCTTGTTTGTCTGATAACATGTTGGGAAGGACTTATTTTTAATGAATATCTGAACGTCTGGGGAAGCTGGGCCAGCTGCCATGGAAACTGGAATCTTCCTCTGCCACCAAGGACGGGGCTGCGTTAACCATCTGGGGGCTGCGGGTGCAGCTGCACCCCGGCTGCCCTTGGCACTGCTCCAAATGCCAAAACACCGAGCTGGGTGCCATTCCTGGCCAGCAGCAGGCAGATGTGGGGCTCCAGGGCACTGCAAGCCCCTGGTGCTGGCCATGTCCCCCTTGGGTGACACAGTCCATGACCAGCCCCATGGTGAGGATAGGAGAGGGATTAAAACAGAGGATTAATTCCCACCTGGGCCCTCCTCCCCAGGGGCTTAAAGGCACCAAGAACCAGGGGCTGGAGAGAATTTCTGTAACAACTTTTATTGTAGCAAAATCCTGTGCCTGTCCCAAGGGGGTAAAGGTTGCTGGAGCCACCCAGCCCAAAGCTGGGTCACCCTGACTGCTCCCCCCTGACCTGGGGTGGGTCACCTCACCTCCAGGCCAGCAGCCTGAGTGTCTGTCAGGGAAATAAGGCAGAAACACTGGCATGAGACACCAGCCCTGCGCTGGTTTGGCACATGAATCATTCCTCACGCTCTGCTGCTGACACAGACATTCCCATTTGCCACCGTGAGCGATGCTTCCCCTTGGTGAGCTGGCACGGGGATGATGTGCTGTCCCAAAATATCCACCACAGGGCCGTGCCCACAGCTGCTGCATTCCCCCTGGGTCTGCCCCCCCAAATTCAGCAGACAGGCTGCAAGCAGCAGTGGCCCATGTGTAATGCCTGGGGCAGGGTGTCAGCAGCCCCCAGGCAGCCAGGGCCTGTGGTGCCGCTAAGGAAGGGCTGCACTCACTGATATTTTCATTTCAAACCACATCCTGCTGGAGCAGAGGGATCTGGCAGAGCTCAGCCGACCTCAGCCCTGTGCTGGGCTGGGAGGGGAAGTTGGTAGCAGGCTCTCCAGCTGTCAAACACCCACACAGGCGCTCAAACGGGTGGGATCCCATCCAAATCCTCCTCCTGAAGTATTGTCCACGCATGATCCCGGTGCAAGAGCATCAAGAGGCCCCACCAGAGCCAGAGCAGTGGTGGATTCCCGGGAGGCATCAGTCAGTGAGTGGTTCACAGCTTGTGCTGAGTGGACCTGCAGCCACATCTAGGCATGGCTGGAGGGTGCAGCCCTGTGGGGAGCACCCACTGCCTGGCACGCGATGCCCATTTCACCATCACGGAGCTGCACTGGTGTCTCTTGGTGCTGGGTCCTCACTGGCACCATCAGCAGCTGTCCATCACCACCACAGACAGGGCTGCCCGTCCCAGAGTGAGGAGGGGACCGGGGCATCACCAAGGACATCCACCTCTGCCCTGCCACGTGTCCCGGTGGGTTCCCAGGGCTCGGTCCCGCTCAGGACCGGGGGCCACGCTGCTTCTGCAGCCACTCCTGCCGCAGCCGGGCCACGTCGCGGCTGTACCGCTCGTGGAGCTGGCAGAAGGTGGACGGGCCCTGTGCCACGGCATCACCGTTCGACACCCTCCTGCGCGGCGGCAGCGGCGGCGGCCGGGGGTGCCCCTCGTCACCAGAGCTGTCCGGAGGCTGCTCCGCTCCCACCACGTTGTTCCACACCGCACAGCCGTTCTCCTTCGGCAGGACGGCGGGCAGAGCCGGCAGCCTCTCCGGGGACCGCTCCAGCCCCGAGGGCTTCGGCTTCCCGGAGCCACCGCATCCCCCGGCCAGCCCCCAGCGCATCTCCTCCAGCTGCTTCTCCAGCTCCCGCACCACGAGCCGCATGTAATCGAAGCTGGCTCGGGACAGCGACTTCACCCACGACTCCATGGCCGCCTGGCTCTCCGCCGCCAGCACGTAGGTGCGGGATTTGGTGCCGCCGAAGCGGATGGCGAAGGCGAAGCCCTCGGTGGAGTCGCAGAGCTCCACGTTGCATCCCTCCAGCACGATGACACCCACGGGCTCCCGGCTGTCCCTCTCCTCGAAGTAGAAGAGCATGTTGCCCTTGAGCACGAACCAGCGGCGGTGATAAGCAGTGTGCCGCTCGCCGCGCTTGTAGAGGAAGCCGGAGTTGTCGGCAGGGGAGTCGCAGGTGGCATAGAAGGCCAGGCTCCTCTCGTTCAGCTTCATGGCTCGGCGCCCTGCGGGGACAGAGAGTGCCGCGCCTTAACTGCGTGCGGATAAAATCATCGGCTTTTTGTTCCCGGTGGCGCCAGCCCTGGCGCCCGGGAAATGGAGGTGGGGAATAAACAACCCCCGGAGAGCTGCGATAACACCGCCCCCAGCCAAGGTGCTGTGTCCAGCGAGTGCGGCGTGGTTTGGGGCCCCCCGAGGTTTCCCACCCCCCAGCACAGTGTTTTCCCACGGAGGAGCCGCGGGCAGGGCTTGTCCCGGTGTCCCACGTCACCTGGCGCAGGTGACCTTCCCTCCGGCGCCGTGTTTGCCGTGTCGCGCCGCTCCTCCCACGCCGCGCAGGGAGGGTTTTGGCCGGCGCCGCGGATCCGGTTGCCGCTCCGCAGAGCCGCGGCCACCAACCCTGTCACCCCCGGCGAGGCCACCGCTGCCCTTGCCCCCTAAATCGCCGGTGGCCTCGCCGTGCCAGGCTTTCCACCCACCTGGACTCCGCCTCTACCTCGGTACCCCGACGGTCACCGGCATCAGCGACGCGCGGGCGGCTGTGAGAGCGCTGGATCGGGGGTCGGACGGTGCAAAGGGGCTTTGAAATCCCGCTCCCGCACGGCCACCTTTGTCCTCGTCTCCCGCCGGTCCGGCCCGGCCCCCGGGCGGAGCGCTGCTCCCGTCTGCCTCCGCCTCCGCCACCGCCCAGCACCGCCGCTCCGCACCGCGGGCCGGAGGAGGAGCTGTGGAACCGCTCCGGAGCTCCGGAGCTCGGCCCAGGGGCTGGGAGATCATGGCTATGCCCAGAGCCGGTCACAGCTTCGGGAGAGGGCACCGAGGAGAGATAGGGGAATGCGGGAAGAGGTGGGGGCGCGGATCGACGGTGTGTGGGGTCATGCGTACATCCAGTAGTGTATGCATGATATACACCTAGATATACACCTAGGATGTACACGGGGATGTGCATGAGGGTGTACTCACGGTGTGCATGAGGGTGTACTCACGGTGTGTCCAGCGCTTGCCCCATCTGGGCCAGGGGCGAGCAGATCCAGCTGTGCCGAGCCCCGGGGCCAGGGCTGGATCTCCCACTGCTGGTACTCATGTCCCAGTACAGCCATAAACATTCTGGCTGGGAGAACCCTCCAGTCTGACTTCTGCTCTTGGTTGGCCTTCCAGCCTGAAAGGGTCGCCAGCCGAAGGACCACCTTGGCAGTGCTGCCACACTCACCATGTCCCAATAAATACCAGTGTAAGGATTTGCTCTCCTTATCACTGCCCCTTTCCTCCAGTTTCTTCATCTCACTGCTCTGCTCCATGGCCATGTCTATATTTTCACAATCATGCTAAAATATGCAACCATTCTACAGGTCCCCACCCCAGAAATCCTGCCACTAGTGACCTCTGCCACAGGTTGTGGTCCTCCCCACTCCCCCCTGAGATGCCTCCACCTCCTGATACAGCTGCTCAGGGCTTTGCAATCATTTGCTTGTGTCAGAGGTTTTCAGTTCACTGAGGGTTTTCCCTGTCACCTGCAGACTTTCACTTTCAGGCTATAAAAAGGGATTTAAACCAGCACTAAAACCATCTGGGCTTTATCTTCCCTCCGGAGAGGAGTAGCTCTGTTCAAGGTCGCTGGTGGGAAGTCTCAGGTCTCTGCACCACTTATCTCCCTGCCTTGCTGAGAGATGCCTTTTTGGGTAGCAAGATTAGAAGGGGAAAGACCGTGGGGAGAAGCAATATCTCTATTAGAGCAGCTGGGGTAATTGGAAAAAGGCATCAGCACTCCCAGCTCTAATTTTCTTTCCTGGGACTCCAAACCCCTATTTACTTCTTGAAGCCCCACCAGCCACTTCAGCAGAGGTTGTTCCAAGGGTTGTTCCTCCTTCCACAGCTGCTTCCCAGTGAGTGAGCCCTGTGGAAGCTGCTTTGGAGAATTGCCCTAATTCCTCAAAAAACACCAACAAAATTCCCCTGTGGGTTTTTGCTTCCCGTTGAGTCTCCCTTGGGACAGTCTCATGCTGCTGCACAAGCTCCAGCACTTCCCTTTCTGAGCGGTTCCATCTTTTCCCTGTTGTCCCTCCAGCATTCCCCCAGCAAGGAGCCCAGAGCCACTACCTCGGTTCGCCCTGCCAAGCCTTGATGGGAAAGATAGGAAAATGAATTCCCATGCCGAGCTTGCCCGAGAGCAGGGAAAAGGGAGGAGAAAAGGGTCGGAAAGGAGGCGAGGGGGTGCCAGGAGCCTTTTTGGACGTGGGGTGCCCTTGGCCCGTGCTTCCCGCTGCTCCCATGACCAGTGACTCGGTGTGGTTACACAGCAGCGGGTGCTGGGACGGCTCAGCGAGGTGAGTGGGAGCTCTGAGTCAGCCCCCGAGCTGGGAATATTGGGGAGCTGGGGGTCCCGAGGGGCTCTGCGTGTCCCCAGTGAGGGGTGCGGATGGTCCCCAGGCCCCCCAGATGGACCCCAAGCCGGGGTTCAAAGCAGACAAGTCGTGACCGTCACAGAAACGCGGGCGTGGGGAGGGCTCGACACTGCCCGGCGCGTTTCGGGGTGCGGGTACCCCTGTCCCGCTCCGTTCCCACGCGGGATGCCCCGTCCCACGCTGCCTCCAGCCCGGCAGGCGCGGATCGGCTGCCCCACGGCCCCACTCGGGGCAGGAGGATTGGGGCGGGGAAGGGCCGGAGGAGGCGGCTGCAGAGCGGGGAAGGGCCTGGAGAGGGCGGCGGGAGCCCGGCCACGGCGGCGGGAGCGCTGCGGGGCTCGGCGGGGACAGCCGGCCCCGGCACATCCTCCGTCACCCCCATCCATCACCAGCCCTCACCACCCAGCCCATAATCACCCCATCATCGCCCCTCAGTCAGTCCATTTCCACCTCTATCCCCACCCAGCACTCGGAATGGGCACATAAAAGCCAGGCTGAGGTTTTGGGGGGCATCGCCAGCTCGACACAGACACCCACAGCCCAGCGTTTCCAGGTGTCACACCTCCAGGCCCCTCATCTCCCAGTGGGATGGCAGAGATCATGCTCAGCCCATCACATCCCACACCACCACCACCCCTATCACCACCCAGCCCTCTGAAGGGGCGCATCAAAACCAGACTAAGATTTTGAGGGGCGTTGCCAGCTCAGCACAGACCTTCATGGCCAAACATTTCCAGATGTCACCCCCAGACCGCCTTCTGGGCAAGTTGGGAGGGGACAACCCATCTCTTTGTGGGGTGGCAGAGGTGACCTGAAACCCATCCCATCCCACCCGGAGAAATGCAGATGTGCCACTTGCAAACCACCCCTGAAAACGGAAGGAGCCAGGGCACAGGAATTAAACAGGGAAGTGGGAAGGGCTGTTGGAAGCCGAAAAAGGGTTTTCAGGAGAAGAAAGCAGCACTGGTTAAAAGCTGAGGGCAGCGCCGAGCGGAAGGGAAGCAGCAGCGTGGGTGAGCACAAGGGCATCTGTGCAGCTCCGCACACACAAACAGAAAAAGCAGAAGTCGGGCCAGTGAATTAGCGGTTGGGGACTGTAGAAAATCCATACAGGAAGCACAACAAAAGAGAAATCTCAGGCCACTGGGGCTGAGGACGCTGAGAGGGCGCTTCAGACACAGATGAAGTTGGTGAGGAAAAGAGAGATCACTGGGAGCTGGGTCAGCCTCCCGTGGGCAGCGGGGCTGGTCCCGGGACCCGCCCCCCGCTCCCCCGTCCTCAGGAAAGGAGCCACAAAGAGTAACTATGCATAAAGCAACGGCAGGAGGAATTAAAAAGCAGCTTTTAAGGTAAGATTTTATCGTGCCAGCTGCTCCCGGCCCACTTCCCTGTGGGGTTTGGGAAGGGCTGGTTGTATGCAGAGTCTCCTGGATCACTGGAGCAGGCGATGCCCAAGGGTTTTGTGGGGTTATGGCTCAAATGTGATCCGGGGGGGTTGGCGAGGCTGGAGATGGGCAGTCCATACCGACTGTGGCCTAGGGGTGGCACAACACCAGCAGGGAGTTCCCATTTCAGTCTTTTCCTCATCAGGAGATGGATTGGGAATGGATGGGGTGAAGGACTGAGGTGTATTTTAAAGCGTCACTGAGGATGGATCCACCGGGATTGGCACACGTGCTTACTCACAAGCAGCTTGCTGTGCCTCAACCTGCTCTCCAAGGGCAGATTCCCACAGTTCCCACCTTCCCACCACCCACAGAGCCATCGTGTGGTGTCTGTAAAGTGCCAGCTGCCACATCCCTGGAATTCCCTGGCCTGGTGTGCTGGGTGGGCACCAGTCCCAGGCAGGGCTGCTGTGCTGTGACTTTTGCATGCCCGGTGTGAGTGGCACCTCCATGGGGGTCTGTGGGGCAAGGAGAGCTCCTCTGTCCCTGGTACTGCTGCCATTCCAGGAGGATGAGGCCTTGGAGGAGCTCTTGGAACAACTGGTGACACAGGTGGGAGCTGTCAGTGGTCCAGACATGACAGTACAGACCACAATCCAGCCCTTTCCTGGAACAAGGTGCGGTGGAAGTTTATTTTCCTCCCATTTCCCATGGCAGAGTGGGCGGCTGCAGCTCTGCTTGAGGGGCCTCTGCTCCCCTGGGACAAGATGGCACCAGGATGGCTCCAGGATGGCACCAGGATGGCTGAGCCTGCCCCGTGTACACCCACACCAGTTGCCAGCCCTGCCTGGGACCAAAGGGACACTGTGACCGCTCAGTCACGGCCAGAACCCTCGCCCACGGTGTGGGACAGTTGTGGGCCCTGTGTCCTGACACGCTCTGGCTGGATGTGGGCAGTGCCCCTCCGTGCCTTTCACCACAAGATAATTTGGAAAATGATGAGAAATGGGGTTTGAGATGGCATCTGTCCCACTGCTGCCACCGCAGAGGTCCCTTGGGTCCCAGCCCGCGGTGCTGGGGGAGGACATGACCGGGCATGAACAGGAAAGAGGGGAGTTTTCAAGAACACACCACTCCTGAACCCCCAAGAGACCTCCCGACTCTGGGGAAGTACGGGAGAGGCGGGCACCCCCAAATCCCCAGCGAGAAAAACTTTCAAAAGTTATAAAAACTTATATATATATCTATAAATGAAAAATAAATCCACCCCGGGAGCGCGGCCAGGCTGTTTGTGCCGCTGCCTCCGCGGGCGCGGATGCGATAAGATAAAGGCAGCGGCGGGGAGGGGCGGTGCGGAGCCGTGCGCACCCGCGGACGGGCAGGCGGACAGACAGACACACGGACAGTCACACGGACTGACACACGGACGGACGGACGGGGCGGCCCCTCCGCTCCGCCCCCGCGCAGCCTCCGCCCCCGGCCGCGCCGCTCCGCTTTACATAACCCGTCCGGGGCCGGGGTCCGCGCCCCGCGCCTCCGCCCGGCGGAAATGCGGAGCCTCCTGCCCCGGTTTCCTGCCTGAGCAGAGCCCCGCCGTGCCGAGCCCCGCCGTGCCGAGCCGTGCGCCCCGTCCCGCCCGCCCCGTCCCGGCCGCTCCGCCGCTCCACCATGGGCGAGCGGCAGCCGGACGCCTTCCAGTGCAGGTAACCCCGGGATGGGACGGGACGGGACGGGCTGGACCGGGATGGGATGGGCGGCCCCGGGAAGCGGCCGCTGCAAAGCGAAAGTAGCAAGGAAGGGAGGGCAGCGAGGCGGCCGCTTCTGCTGCTCAGCGCCCGGAGCCACCCCAGGAACTCCGGGCTGGGTTTTCTCACCCCCCAGGAACTCCGTTGCCCTCGTTCCGGGTTGTGATCCCCCTCCTCTGCCAGTGCCCAGCACTCTGATACCGACCCCCTCGCCTCCCGCACCCCATTTCTGCTGAGACCACCCTTATCCCTGCCCTTTCCTCGGGCTCCCTCTTCCCAGGGGCTGCGCTCACCCTCGGGGACCCCTTCGCCGTGGGCAGTCCCTGTTCCCGGGGCTCTGTTCCTCTGTGGGTGCCCCAGTCCTGGGAACCCCCACCTTTCTAGCACCACTTTCCCCCGGAGCACCCTCGCTTCTGGGATCCCTCAAGGTCCCCCTTCTCCCAGCATCCCCATCCTGGGGTCTGTGAGCCGGGGGTGCAGGATGCAGGGAACCAGCCCTGCCCCTCTCCTCTGCCTGCTCCCGGACCCCCACGGCCCCTGCCATGGGGCTGACCCCTCTTGGAGAGCGCAGCACCCCGCGGGGTGATGCCCACATCCCCTAAACTCCATTGTGGGGTGTGCCATGCCTTGCCTGCACAGCCGCCCCCTTCTCCTCTGTCCCTGTGCCCGCTGCGAGTGCCAAGCGGAGGTGCCACCCGGTGCCTGCCAAGCGGCTCCTCTGACTTTCTGCTCCCTGCAGACTCTGTTGGCTCTCTGGCTTGGCTTGGCTGGCGCTGGGAGCACGAGGCCGATGCCCCAGAGGTCAGCATCCCTGCAGCCTCTCCGTGCCCCGCCGGCGTGCCCAGCGCTGCCCGTGCCAAGCCCCACCAGGGTCACCCGCAGAGAGCCCGGACCCGCTGGCTCCGACATGGCAATAACACGGGCATTGCTGCCCGGGCGGGGATTTACTGTCAAGGAAACCGGGATGACTTGTCGAGCTGCGATTTCGATATTGTTGTTGTAAATTGATTCAAGATGTGCTGGAGTTGTGGGCTGGTGGCCCAGGGACTCTTCGGGGCTGCAGGCAGAGGAAGAGGTGGCCGCATGGGGACCTGGCGCTGGCAGCTCCTGCATGTCCCCTCTGCGCTCAGATTTGCTGGCAGGATGCGGGATTGGAGTTTAAAAGGCCATGGAATTAGTGGAAGGTTTCAGTTGGACTTGTTTGGGACTAGAACGATGCTTTGGATTTCTTTTTAACATAATTTGGGGGCAGGAGAGTCTCATCCCTGTGCATTTCCACCACCCCAATACTTTCTTTTGGGTTCTCCGTTGCCTTTATGAATTTATTGTCTCTGGAACCATCTGGTTTGGTGTCCCCAGAGCCCACGGGGTAGAGGGTCTGCACCCTGTGTCGCACTGGAAAGCTTGGGGTGCAAGTGCCAGTGGCTTTTGAGGGGTCTTCCATCCTCACCCACGTCACCCGTGGGAGTGACGGGCGCTGTGAAAGGTGTCGGGACAAATCCCTGCGGGTGACACAAAGCGAAAGTGCAAGAGCCGGGCTCTGACGGGGTTTGTGGTGCCGGCAGCGCTGCCGCGGCTTGGCAAGGAGCGAGGGCCCAGTTCAGCCCACGGGGAGCGCCGTGCCGAGCCGGGACAGCCAGGCTGGGTGAGCCGCTCCCCGCTGTCCCCACGGACCCCCAACCGGCCGCTCCCCCAGGAGCGCTCTCTGCCCCCGGTTTCTCCCACGCCCACACCGCAGCGATTCATTTCGTGCAACAAAACAAGCCCTGTCGAAAGAGGCCACCCCGCCGCTGCCGGGCTTTTCCCCGCAGGCAGTGGGTGTTGGAGAGCGGGACGGTGTAAACCAGGCTGCGAGGTGCCCGGCAGAAGCAGGCACAGGGTTTTTGGAGAGCTGGGCTGGCCACAGAGGTTCATCCGGGTGAGCCCTCCGTGGGTCAAGCCAGTGTGGAGCTTGCATTTGACCTGAGACGGGTTTGGGATGGTCTCCCTCCTCTCTGTCCCATTAGAATGGTCTGGGGAAGCCAAATGGGTGAATTTTCCCTCACCCCCCTCGATTTTAAAGTACCTTAACATGGCTCACATCCCCAGAGGTCTGTGGTGCTGCACAGCCCACGCAGAGCTAGATTAGGGCTAGTATTGGCCTTTAATATAGAAAGTTGTGTAGAGCCAGGTTGTCAGATGAAGGAGGTGTGTATGTCATGCGAGAAAGGGGGGGAAGGAGAGCAAAATCAGCCCTTCCAAGCCTCCTAAACTGCCTTTTAAACTGATTTCCTAAGAAAAGGGTCTGTATGGCCGTGTGGATTGGGGGACCTCGCCAACCTGCTCCTCTGCTGCTTTTTAACTTGCTGGTTTGGTTCAGCCAGGAGAGAGGGAAGTGAGACAGCCAGGGATCCTCCAGGTTTTGTGGGAACAGCCAGTGGGTCACAGGGAGTGATGGTGCTGTGCCATCACCCTCCATGAGACCCCAGAGAATCCACACCATCACGGGGGACGGCCCCAGAGGGAAGAGCAGGACTGTGCCAGGCAGATTCTGCTGTGGATTTTACTGGCCTGATGTACAGATGGCCTTGGCTGTTCTGTAGTGATGCTGTAGATGTGTGGGTGGATCCCGCAGCCGGACCCTTTCCCACCTCCCTCCCTGCACCAGCCCCTCCTGCCTTGCTGAGTGGCAGCATCTCCATGCCCACCCCCAAATGGCTGCTTGTCCCCCTCAACACAGGGATGCCTCCAGATGTTCCTCCAACATCTGGTCTCCAGGGGATTAGGATGCACAGAGGGGCTGCACCATCCCTGTCCCGTGGGGATGCTCAGCACCATCCAGCCCTTGCAAGCCCACCTGTGGCTGGCTGGATCTCCCAGTGACCCGAGCCCCACAGGGACCTGCATCCCCCTGAACCCCCCGTGCCGGATGCTCTTCCATTGAAAAGTGCTGTTCATTGTAACCCAGCCTTTTATAGCTGCCTCGGAGTGGGCTGCGGGGCCGTGCCAAGAAAGGCTGCAGCCGGCTCAGAATAGCTCTTTTCATGGAGGACATCCTGGGAAGGAACAATGTCCCCGCTCTTGGGATTGTGGGAACTTTGTATTTCTGCCACTGGGGAAGCGGGAGCTGCGGGGCCGGCCAGGGCGTCTCCCAGCCCCTCGCTTCGCCCTCTCCTCAAAATAGTCCTTGGGGTGAGTTTTGCACAGTCTCGTGCTTATAAAGGGGAGCTGAAAATGCCCGCCGGCCGCTCCTCCTCCGGTTGGGAACAGTTATTTCTGGGAGAACGGCACATCAATCAGATTTCATATTCGCGTTGCTGGTGTGCATTTTCCTGGCGTGGAGAGGGTGGCGAGCGGGGCCGGTTTCATTTCCAGATCGCGGTGCTGCCCTGCAGGGCACGGCCACACAGGCTCTGCCCCCTCACAGGTCCCTTCGAGGCTGGATTTGTGGCTCTGGGTGCTGGAGGGTGCCCTTCCCGCCTGGCTGGCCCGTGGTGGGGAGCTGGTTTGGCCAGATCCAGCAGCCCCTCCATGGCAAGGCGGGCCAGCTGGCTCCGAATGCCCATCCTGCGGGAGCGGGTGGCAGGATTGTGGTGCTGGCTCCTGGCACTGCCCTGGCACCGTGCGGTGCTGCCGGCTCCGCTGGCTGCAAGCGAACAACAGCCGCATTTACTGGGACAAACAAGCCATTGCCGGATGCATCGCCGTGGATTTGCCGCAGCAATGCTCAGGTTGGGCAAGAGCTGAAGGAAAGCTCCCGGGGGCGGCTGGGCTGGATCCTGCACAAGCCCCGGCTCGCTGCCCCACCCGCATCAAAGCCACCCGCGGCCGGTCTGGCCCGTCCCGCTCTTCCTCGAGCCCAGCACCCCAAAACAACCCCAGCATCCCCAAACAACCCCACAGACAGCCCTGAGATGGGGTGGGCTGGGAGATGTGTGGCTCTTTCAGCCTCTGGGGGCAATGGAAGGCGCCCATTCCAACCAGTCCGTGGAGTGCCCGACAGNTGGCGAGCGGGGCCGGTTTCATTTTCAGATCGCGGGGCAGCCGGAGCAGGGCACGGCCACACTGGCTGTGTCCCCTCACAAGTCCCTTCGAAGCTGGATTTGTGGCTCTGGGTGCTGGAAGGTGCCCATCCCACCTGGCTGCCCCGCGGTGGGGTGGTGGTTAGCCAGATCCAGCAGCCCCTCCATGGCAAGGCGGGCCAGCTGGCTCCGAATGCCCATCCTGCGGGAGCGGGTGGCAGGATTGTGGTGCTGGCTCCTGGCACTGCCCTGGCACCGTGCGGTGCTGCCGGCTCCGCTGGCTGCAAGCGAACAACAGCCGCATTTACTGGGACAAACAAGCCATTGCCGGATGCATCGCCGTGGATTTGCCGCAGCAATGCTCAGGTTGGGCAAGAGCTGAAGGAAAGCTCCCGGGGGCGGCTGGGCTGGATCCTGCACAAGCCCCGGCTCGCTGCCCCACCCGCATCAAAGCCACCCGCGGCCGGTCTGGCCCGTCCCGCTCTTCCTCGAGCCCAGCACCCCAAAACAACCCCAGCATCCCCAAACAACCCCACAGACAGCCCTGAGATGGGGCGGGCTGGGAGATGTATGGCTCTTCCAGCCTCTGGGGGCAATGGAAGCCACCCATCCCAACCAGTCCGTGGAGTGTCCGACAAAGGTCTAGATTCTTCATTCAGAGCAAATTAAAGCAATTAATTGTTGTGACAAGTCCTTTGTCCTGGTGCTGGATGTCCGGGAGCCCCTCGTAGGATCATATAAAGAATAAGGGATGTGGATGTAAAATCTGCCTGAGAGCCACTGGCTGCTGGATTCCGGCTTTACTGGAGCAGGGAGAAGCCCACCATCAGCAGGCACTCCTATCCCTGCGTCATGCCCTGCCAAACCTGGCCCCGAGCAGAGGAGCAGGATGCTGCTGCGGTAACTCCAGCCTGGATTCATCCAGGATAGCTGTTTCCACGTGGGAAGCGTGCCAGGCAGGAGCAGCGAGGCCGGCGTCGTGCCAGGGCTTGCAGGAGCAGGCGCTGGGGAGCATTTCCCATTGTCGGGCTGGAAAACCACGTTGCTACCGGAGACGGCCTTCGGCTGCTTCCCATCACATGGCACAGGCGAAGCCCGGCTTTTCCCGCACCAAAAACCTCTCCCGAAGCCTGGAAACTTGGAAGGCGAATTCCCCGTGGCGGGAATCTCCCACCTGCCCAATGAGCCGTCTGCATGGGTGCTTCTCTTCCCTCCCCTGCCTTTTGCGGGAGCATCCCGGCGAGCGTGCCGGCGGCGTGGGCGGCTGTGGCGGCGATTCCCGGTGCCGAGAGGAAGCGGGAGCGCAGCGGAGGCCGCTGAGTCATCGGCAGGCTGGCGGAGCTGATAGACGGGGCCCTGCCGGGGGATTCGGCCCGGCTGCCGCGGGCGCACACCCCGCACTGCCGGGCTGCCGGCTGGCCCCGAGCCTTGGGTGGCTCTTCTGGGAAGCTGGGCCCTGGTGGGGCTGATAGCATCTCCCCTCGTGGGACGTGCTGGGGAGGGCGGCGGGTGGGCAGAGATAGAGCCCCGCTTCCCGGCGTTATCGCCGCCCCGGCCGAGACACCGTCCCCTGTGCCGGCACGTTCCTCAGCGCCCGTTCGCTTCCTCCAGGTCTTTTTGGGGTTTTTTTGGGTTCATTTTTCCTCCCCCTGACAAATGCAATCACTTTTCCTCCCCTCCCAGCGGCCGGGGTGCTGCTGCTGGAGTTTCGGGGAGGCGGCGGTGCCGGTGCTGGCACGGCAGGATCCGGGTGGGTTGGCTGATGTTTCCTGCCTGAGCGGAGTGCGCGGCCCCGATAAGTGGCACGGGCGAGCACGAGGTTGGGTGGTAAGCAGCAGGGCCGGCCGTGGGCAATGCCACTGCCGGGCTCAGCCGGGTGTGCACGCCAGCCATGGTGCCCTCAGATTGGCCTCGCAGCAAAATCTGCTGGGGGCAGAGATACGGTGTGGTTTGCCAGGGCCTGGCAGCTCCTCCATCCCACAGGCAGCGGAGCATCCCCCCGGGATCGTGCCCTCTCCCCGGGCAGTGCCGGCGGCGTGGCCGCGTCTCCCCGGGCCGCTGGGACCGGGAGGACCCGGCAGCGAGCCAGCTCCGGCGCTGGATTTCTGCAGCTTTTCAAGTTGTTTCCTCCCCTCCCGCCCCCACTCCAGTTTTATCAGCTCCGTTGAAATAGGTCCCTGGAGGGAAACCCATCGGCGCTGCGGAGCCTTGGCAGGAGCCAAGGAGCGGATGTGGCCGGGCCAGGCGTCCCCGCGGGCGGGCAGCTGCCGGCAGCTGTGCTGGCAGGAAGCCACGCAGCCGCCCCGCACCGGGACCTGCCCGCGCCCCACCTCGCAGGTGGGGAAACTGAGGCACGGCCCTGCCACGGGGGTGCTGGGTGTGGGGCTCGGGGTCCCGCATGGCCCCCGCGGGTCGCCGGTGGTGAGACATAAGGGTTGCCCCAGTGGCAGTGCCACTCACCGGGGAGCTGGTTGTCCCTGGGCCACTTCCAGTGCGCCCCAGGTGAGGGGAGCGGCTCCCAGTGCACCCACAGAGCTGGAGTGCGGGGTATGGTGCCACCAGGCAGGGGCTGCCGAGGCAGGGGAGGGACGTGGGGTCTCCGGGCTGCCCTCACCATCCCTGTGCTCTGTCTTGCAGCGCGGCCGCCTCGCTGGAGCCACGGCAATGAATGGGCAGGCGCTGCCGGCCGGCACGCCAGCGCATCCCCGGGGCTGGCATGAGTTCTGCGAGCTGCACGCCATCAGCACCGCCAAGGAGCTGGCGCGCCACTACCTGCGCTTCGCCACCGAGCACCCGCACCATGACCTGCTGGCCGCCGAGAACTTCTCGGTGCACTTCACCGACCTCTTCCAGCAGTACTTCTGCCACGAGGTGAAGGAGGGCATCGCCATGAACCAGCTCCGCATCCTGCCCGGCGGCCCGGCGCGGGATTACCGGGACACGCACCGGCGCCACACCGACGCCTCCTTGGGCACCGTGGCCACCAAAGCCGAGGCGGAGCCCGGTGCCCGCCCCGAGCAGCCCATCCGAGCCCCTGAGGCCACCCCGTCTGGGCTGCGCAAGTCGTGGAGCTCGGAGGAGCTGGCGGGGCCGGCACGGAGACCCTTCTCGCTGAGCCAGCTGCGCAGGAGCTGGCGCAGCCTCTTCCGCCGCCGCTCCTCGGATACCCTGCCCTGGGACGGGGACGGGGACGCGGCCGAGGCGGCTCTCAAGCCGGGACTGGGCAAGCGCATCCTGCCCTGGGGGCTGTCGAGGGAACAGCCCCCCGAGGTGCGCAAGGAGGGGCTGCTCAAGTACGGGCTGCTGGACGAGAGCTCCGTGGACAGCGGGACTCGCTGGCAGCGCTGCCGCCTGGCACTGCGGCGAGCGGGGCCGCCCGACGCCGACGACTTCGTGCTGGAGCTCTTCGACCCACCCAAGGTAAGGACCTGTCAGCTCCTGCCCGTCCCAGCTGGCTCCTGTGTGTCCCAGCTGGCTCCTGCATGTCCCAGCTGGGTGATGCTGTGGGTCCCTCAGCTGGGGACCGTGCCAGGGTGCCAGGGCATCCCGCAGGAAGGAGCAGGGCTGTGGTGGTTGGTCACGAGGGTTTCTCACCATGAGCAGTGTCTGGGACCAGGATGGGTTTGTTCCGCCCCCACTCTGGCACTGCTGCAGCCACAGGAGGCTGTGCCCTGTCCAGTGAATACCCTGAGAAGGAGAGCAGACCCCTGTGGGGTGTTGGTTTTGGCTGTGAGCCCGTGCCGAGGGTGGTGCGTGCATGAGTTGTTGCAGTTGGTCACGATGTCGTTGCATTTCTCCCTGCTGGGACCCCAAACCTGGGTTTTCCAGCTGCAAGCAGAGTGCCTGCCTTTGGAGCTGAGGAGAGAGGCTGGTGGCCTCCATCCCACTCATCCCAGCAAGGGGAGGGGTCACCCAGTCTGGTGAACCCCAAGTTCCCCCTGTCCCTGCTGTGCTGTGGTTTCAGCAGCCTGAGCATCTGCTCGCCTGGGCAAGCTGGGAGAGGAAAGGAAAAACGGGAATCAGGCTCTGTGCCTTTCTCTGCTCCCACTGGGACTCGTAAGGGAGTTTAATTTTACTTTTGGTAAGTGGTTTTGTGCCTGGAAGTTCAGCTCTCGGCTGCCCCGGGGAGCTCCCGCAGCGCTTGGACGCGGCTGGAGCGGAGATGATCCAGGATGTGAGGGAGTGGGGAACAAGCTGGGGGGGAGCTGGGCTGTTTAATCTTTAAAAAGACAGTTCCTCCACATGGCAGGGCTTACGCAGGCGTGACGGGATGAATTTTCTCTTTCTTTTTCCTTTTTGATTTTTTTTTTCCCCTGTGCTCGTTTAACTTTGATGACAAACTTGTGCTTTGGAAGGAGGAAACCTCCGGTGGAGCCGGAGCCTTGTCCCTGCCTGCGGGGCAGGAGGGTCAGGGAGCAGCTGGCTGCATTCCTGCTATTTCCGTCACACGGCTCCAATATTAAATATTTGAAAAAAAGAAACAACATCAAAATTGTAACATCTGAAAGTAAAAGCTGGCTTTGCTCTGCCGTGTCAGGGGTTGCAGTTGTTTTCCCTCTGGGAGCGTGTCCCGGTCCCGGGGCACCGGGAGGTCAGCCTTGTTTTGGGGCACTTGGAGGGTGCTCCCAGCAGCTGGGCAGAGCTTCCTTTTTTCCCTTCCTCCCCCTTTTCCCCCTTCCTCTCCTTCTTTCCCCCCACTTTTCCCCCTTTCCTGCCCTTTCTTTTTTCTCCCTCTCTGTTTTCTTTCACCCCTTTCATTTCTTTTTGCCATTTTCCTTCCCTCCCTTTTTTCTCTGTTTTCTCCTCTCCCCCTCTTCTTTTTTCCTCTCCCCCTCTTCTTTTTTCCTCTCCCCCTATTCTTCTCTCCTTTCCCCCTATTCTTTTCTCCTTTCCTCCTCTCTTCTCCTCTCCTCCTTTTCTTTTCTCTTCTCCCCTTTTCTTTCCTCCTTCCCCCC
>WBMV01001072.1:762532-797112 GCA_013396655.1 Campylorhamphus procurvoides | reverse complement strand
TGCTGTGGCATTCCAGGATGAGAGCAGGACTGCCCTTGAGGGATGTGGCCACTTCTCTGTGCTGTGAGAGGACCTTCCTCTGTGCTGCCAGTGCCTCTGCCCTGTCTCTCCTCAGGGATCCCACACATGGTGGCACATGGGCTGCTCATGAGCTGTTTTCTGTGGGGCAGGGCTTTGGAGGCTGTTCTGTCCCCCTGGTCAGCACCAGCCTTTGGGTCAGGGGAGCTGCAGTGCCCACACGGGGTGTCTGGAGGGCTGACATGGCCCAGCTTGGCTTGTGGCAGTGCCATGGCAGGGGGTTTCTGTCCCACAGGGGGTTTCTCTCCCAAGGGCACAGCGTTGCTTGTGCTGCAGGCCTGGTTTATCAGGAATGAGAGACAGCCTGTGTTACGTGGATGCTGCCTGTCCTTTGCCCCCTCTCCTGCCATGTGGGTTACTCTCAGTGGCACCCAGGCTGTATTTTGGCCCCTGGCTCCCTCAGCACGGTGCCGAGGTGTGTCCTCTCTGTGCTTCCAGACAGGGGTGATGCCATGGCTGCTGCCAGCTCCAGCAGGGCCAGGGCCGGGCCGCCCTGCGAGAAGTCCCAGCTCTCTGTGAAAGGTGGGTCCTGCTGCCTCGCTGGGATTCCCTCAGCTGGGCAAGGGGGATGGGTGTGCTCTGCCTGCATCCCTGGCTGGGAGCCCTTCCCGGGGGGAGCAGGGGCTGGCGTGGCCAGCACTGCCTGCCCCCTGGGCTGGGCTCGGCCGCTTCCCCGCCTGGCTGCTCCCGTGGGGACGTGGCTCCATGGCCCTTCTAGGGCCGCGCCGGTGCTCCCGTGGCCACCAGATGGCACCCGGAGCCACGTCCCCTCAGGGACCCATCCCCTCACTATCCCCTTAACCCCCATCCCCTTAGAGCTGCTCCCCAGCTCTGCCCCTCCACCAAGCCCTGCTGGCCCAGGGGTGCCCCCACCATGCCCCGGAGTAGGGAGGTGTTTGTGGGGACAGTGACTGTCCTGCAGTGCGCAGGAGGGCTGAGGGGGGGGACAGGCAGCGTTCAGGCTGGTTGGGGACAGCCCTCGGGAGAAGCGGTTCCTGCTGCTCCTGTCACAGTGCTGCAGGGAGTCCTGGCCCTCTGAGCTGTCAGGGCCGGGGCCTCCCCCTGACCCCGTGGCTGTCCCTGGCCAGTGGTGTCTGTGAAGCCCAAGGCCCAGAGTCGCCCGGCACGGATGAGTTGCTACGTGGAAGTGGCTGGAGACGGGCTGCCCAGTGAGACCAAGAAGACAGGGAAGCAGATGGGCAACTCTGAGCTGCTGTGGAATGAGATCCTCACCCTGTGAGTGCCTGTGACCCCTTGGTGTGGGGCTGGTGCCAAGGCTGGCCCCTGCGTCCCGCTGGGCTGTTGGGCTGGCTGGGAACACTCAGCTGTCACAGACCTTTTCCCCCTAGACAATGACGCTGTCAGGGACAGACAGGCTGGAAGGGCAGTGGGAAGGGGGCTCTCCTATTGCCCCATGGCCTTGCCCAGCTCCCTCTGCTCCCTGGTGCTGACACTGCACAAGGTCACGGTGACAGCCCCCTTCTCTGGTCTCTGCAGGAATGTCACGGCTCAGAGCCACCTGGAGCTGAAGGTGTGGATCTGCCATACCCTGAGGAACGAGCTGCTGGGCGCCGCCTCCGTCAGCCTCGGCAGCCTGCTCCGGAGCGGCGGGAAGCGTATGTACCTCATGGCCTCCCCCTCCGGGGGTCTCACACCTCACCTGCCCATGGAGAGGAGGGAACAAGGTGCCATTGTGTGCCCGAGCTGGGGCCGGCTGTGACGGAAGCCATACCTGCGTCAGCTGTGCCCACGTCAGCCAGGGTGTGCAGCCTGCTCGGAAACACAAACCCCTCCGCTATTTGCTGCCGTTTGCGGTTGCCAGAGGGTGGCTCGTGACAGCAGCTCCCACATAAAGGCGGCCATTCAGGGCCGGGGCGGCGCGAGCGGCCGCGTGGGGCTGGAAAAGGCTGTCTCTGTCTATTCCAAGCAAAGCTTGTGAGACACAGACCTGGTATTGAGCAGGGAGAGGGGCCTCCTGAGCCTCGGGGGGATTCAGGGCTGGGTCAGACCCTCCACGGTGGCAGGGGCTGGGGTGGGCTGCTTCCCCTGGCACTGTGAAACCACGCTAGTGTCCCTGCCATGCTCCCGTCGGGAGCAGGCTGCCCTGGCCCAGGGTGGCACCTGGTCTGGGTGTGGGATGCTGAGGGACACATGGGAGCTCTGCCACCTCCCACAAGCCCTGAGGACCTGACCCTGTGCCCAGAGTTGGGCTCTGTTGCTCGGGGTGTAGGTGTCAGACAGCCCCAGGGCTCTGGGGGCCGTGCCTCAGGCACCCTCCCCTGCAGCTTTCTCTGCGAGGTGTGCCGATGCTGGGAGGGCTCCAGGAGCCGCCACGCTCCCACCCTACCTGCGGGGGCACAATCAGCTCTTTCATTCCCAGACTCCGGGGGCCTGTGTGGAAAATGAATGGAAAAGGCAACTGGCTCTTCGAGCCTGTCCGTTAACATCCACCAGAAAAAAGGTGTCAGATTTTTCCTTGACACTGTGGGCTGGGAGGGAGGACTCTTAAAGCTGCAGAGCCTGCCCTGCCCTGCTGAGAAGGTGCTGCTGTGCGCTGGGAGCAGCTGGACTGTCTGGGCTGGCATCTGCTCCCTTCTTTTCTATGCATTCTTCAGGCTTTGTTGCAGCTCTGAGTGGCCCAGAGATGTTGGGGGCCCCCTGGGGGTCTCGAGACCCCTTCCTTGGGGGCCTCAAGACCCCTTCCTCGGGGGCTTCTTACATTCCTGGAGGAGAGGAGCCCATCTCCTCTGCCTGCCAGCCTGGGGACGGGGCTGTGTCAGGCAAGGGCATGCAAAAGGCATCTGGGATTTCAAGCCATTCAGAGTTGGACACTGAATGCATGTAAGGCAACAAAATGTGTGTGCCCTCTGTCACTGGAGGGGGCTGGCTCTCATCTGCCCATCCTGGGAAGTGCTCTGCTGGAGCAATCCTTCCCCAGGGCTACTCCTGCCAGGCAGCAACCCCTTTCTCTGCATCCCTGGGTTTGTTATGGTTTTGGTGAGGTTCTCTGTGAGTTACTGGTATATAAGTGTGGCTGTGGCCTTGGGTTTGGGTTGCTGTCATTCCGCTCAGTAGGCAGGAATGGATCTGGTTGTGGGCAGGACAGTGACGTCCCTTGGCTCCTGCCTGCCATGATGGTGCTGGAGCTCCCCCGGTTTCTGTCAGCCCTCTTGCCAAGCACTCCTTGCTTCAGGTGAAAAAGTCTCTGCTCTGAGGTCTGGAGCTTGGAAAAAGAGCTCAGTGATAAGGCCTGGGCTCTCAGAAAGGCTGGGAGAGCCTCTGGAGCTGACAGCCTGGCTGTCGCAGGAGCTTATGCTCCAGGGAGGGCCACCCTGGCTTTGGGGCTCACAGCACTTTCCAGTACGTTGGTGGGGCCCGAGGGGCCTCTCTGCTGGCAGACAAAGCTCTCCCACGTCCAGAGGGAGTAGATGGGGAGGTGGAGACATGGGTCAGAACAGGTTTGATCACCAGCACGAGCCAGAGCCTTCCAGGAGCTGAGCTGCTCCCAAGGGCTCCTGTAAAACAGCTTGCTTGCCATGGCACAGCCTCTGCCCTGGCCCTTGAGTGCTGACTCTGCAGGGGCACCTTAAGGCAGCAGAACCAAGAGGTCCCTAATGGTCTCACTGTGTGCTAAGTGACACTGCTTTCTGTGGCTTTACAGATCCCACAGAGCCTCTGCTGCTGTGCCCCAGGCAGAGCAGCCATGGCCTCCTCCAGGAAGCCAGCAGCAATTCCCAGCCTCTGGAAAGCTGCAGCTCCACCCCGTAGTGGCTGTGATGCCAAAGGAGCTGTGCTGTGCCACGTGCCCTGGCAGCTCCCTGAGCTGGCTTCCTGCAGCTGGGATATAATCCCATAAAACTGCCCATCCAGCCAGTAGGTCACTGTAGGGCCTGGACAGTGCCTGTCCTATGTCACCTTTCAGAGGAAAGAAGCAGAAGTCTGAGGCTCTACTCATTATCTCTGGCAGATAAATGGGGTGGGACACAGTTGTGTCTGAGCTGCTGGTGGCTGAGGTTGGGTCAGCAGGATGGGCAAAGCTGCCCTGGGGAGACTTTCATGGGACAGAAAAGATTATTTCTTCCCCTAAACTCTGGGTTCTTCCTTGTTTTGAGAATGGCTGCAGAAGATCTAACTTTCCTCCTACTTCTCCCCATAGGGACTTGTAGCCCCAGCATAGAGTCAGTCATTCCTTTGGCTGTGGGAATGCACAAAGGCTGAGCCAGTCTTCACCTGCTCAGCACCAGGGAGCTTTGATCCATCCCAGATGAAACCTGGACAATCATATGGAGCTATTGGAATGGAAACTGGCCTTTCCATGCAGTGGGGCTGTGCAAAGAGGGTTTGGGGAGCTGAGAGAGTGGGAAGCACTGTCACCAGGAATTCTTCCTGGATGTGTGCTTGAGAATGGAGCCATCTCACACAGGGCCCTCCAGAGCGGCTGCCCATCCCGTGTGGCAGCTCCCTGGGGTCAGACACACGTGGTCCCCGGGGGTCCCAGGGGCTGGGGCTCAGCCTGGGGCCGTTATCGTGCTGGCTGCTCACAGCCTTGTTTCATGGAACCATAAATCCGTTTAATGGGCTGGGTGGGAATTCCAGCTCACCTCTGCTAAATGGGAGCTCTGATGCTGCGTGCGGGGCACTGGAAGCAGCTGAACTGAGACCTTATTCAGGACCAAATCACCCCCCTCCCCCCTCCCAAAATAATAATAATCCCTCTGACATTCTGGCAGCCAGCAGGACAGAGGCAGCCTTTGTGCTCAGCACTTCAGGGGACCCACCATCGGGGCAGCAGCAATGTCCCTTTGTGTGTCCCGCGCGCTGGATGGGGACAGGGAGGGGAAGGTTCTGCCAGTGTTTATTTTCTTTAAAAAAGCTGGAGTGGGGGCAGAGGAAGCCGGCTGGGAGGTTCATGTTCACATCCTCCACTTGGAGACACCTTGTCTTTGCGCCCCGGCCGGGCGTCCACACAATGAGGGCTTGTATGGCCCCAGAGTGCGGCGCTCGCAGAGGGGGATGGAGGGACCCTGGAGAAAACGTGGATTCCTATGGCTTGGAGGAGCCAGGGGGGAAACAGGGTCTGGATTTGTTCTGTTTTTTGGCCGTGCTCAGTGGCATCTTCTGTCTCAGGCTCTTAAAACCACCTGTGAGGTCAGTTCCCCTTGGAAGCAAATGGAGAACAGCTCTGTGAGGCACAACGGGGAGACCAAGCTCAACAAAATCCCTTGTTGGATGATGGGTGGGTGATAAGTGACAGAGCTGAGCTCCAACCTCTCTGCTATACTCCTGTGTGTGTGCCCCTGCTGTGCAGAGGATACCTGTGTCCTTGGCACTACAAACCAGAGACTTCCCTGAGATCCACAAGTGTGGCCTGTCCCACAGCCCTGTCTTTGCCACAGGCCCCACGTTGCTGGGTTTTGGGCTGCCTGTGGGCAAAGACTGCTTGGAGGAGGTGGTGGTGAGTCCTAGCTTGGGGCTGCCACAGGGGATCTTGTTCCATGGGGGTGTGCTCCCACCCTCCTGATCCCGCTGGCAGGAACCACACCCCGTCCCTGCAGTCACACCAGGACAAAGCAGGTTGCTAAAAAAGGATGCCGTTGTGTCATGAGCGATCCGTGTATAATAAAAATATTATTTGAGCAAATGAGTCAGGAAGTGTCTGGGCTGCTGTCCCAGGCTGGCACAGCCAAATTTTTCTGGCCTTTCATGGCAGAGCTGAGTGTTTCAGTCCGGCTGGGTCTGGCAGGCATTGCTGGGCTGGGGTGGGTGCTGGGAGCTGTGCTGTGTCCCCATCACCCCAGGGACCAGCCCTGTGTGCCCATGGATGTTGAAGGCTATGCCTTGTGCCCACATTGCCTCCAGGGGCCTGCAAAGTCTTGTTAAAGCTGCTGAAGCCAAACTGGCTCCTGAGGGAGGGAGTGGAGCTTGCATCTGTCTCCAGGAGTTTCCCAGCCCATGCCATCCATTCTAGAACCTTCTGTAGAGGCAGTCTGATGCTGTAGCATAGCATCTGGAGTGCTCTTGTTTGGGAACAGCCCTCTGCTGGTGTCATTCAGTGGAATTGATGTGCGGGGCCGTGGTGGTCACTATCATGAAGGACTCTTCCTGCCCTATGTATTGTGCTAAATCCCTCCACTTTCCTGCCAGGATCTGCCCTACAGCCCCAGCTCCTGGATCTGTGAGCAGCAAGGGTCTTGGCTGTGTCATAGCCAAGGTCCCTGGGGCAGCTGCAGCCCCAGTGAAAGGATGGAGGGCCCCTGATGGCTGGTGAAGGAGGGTTGTCCTTGGGAGAGGGTGGTGGGGCTGGCTGTGTATCCTTGGACAGTGCTAGAAGGAACCTGTAGCTGTGATGCCAGTGCTGATGGTGCTCACTGGGACCACTGTCCCCAAGGGAGCAAGCACCTTTTTGGGGTGGGGAGGCCTGGGGGGACCAAGGGGCTGATGAGGAAGCTGGGCTGGGGGAGCCACCTCCACCACACCTAGGATTCCAGCGGTGACTGGTGGTCTCTCTCTCTGTCCCCTCTCTCCCACAGTGGAGAACAGGCAGCTGACCCTGGACCTGCAGACAGAGAACAAAGGCAGCATTGTGTCAGGCGGAGAGCTGACGATTTTCCTGGACGGGCCGGCTGTTGCTCTGGGAAGCCTTCCCGACGGCAGTGCCGGCACGGAGGGTGAGTGCAGGCAGCAGCTCTGGGCAGGAGGCACTGAGCAGGGAGGGGAGGGGGCTGAGCCCACATCCCCCCGCACCCCTGGGCCAGTGGCTCGGGGCCAGCACCTGCCTCCTCTCCCAGGTGAGGCTCCAGCTCCAGCCCTGCCTGCCCCGGGTGCTCCTGGGCTCCCGTGGAAGTGGAGTGGGATGGCTGACAGCCTGTGAGGAGCAGCCCTTCTCCAGGCCCTCCTCCAGCCATCCACATGCATCAGCCCCTTCCCTTGCCGTTCCTGGGGCCTGGGGAAATGGTTCCTGACTCGGTCAGGGCAGGACTCCCCACAGACACACAGATTGATGGCTGACCCACAGGGCTGCCAGGGGAGGCCGCAGAGCTTGGGCTGGGCAGGGGCTGGTGCCTTGATTTCCCCTGGCTTCTTATTTTCCTCACTGGGAGACAACACCGTTAAATCTGGGAATCTTGGATGTGGCTGCTCCTGGTGCTGCTGGTTCTGCAGAGTGCTGTGCTCTGCTTGGAGCTGTGGGGTGCTGGGGGGCCAGGCTGTGCCCTCACACAGCAGTGGGGGAGTACAGAACCCAGTGTAAGGGCATGGGGTGTCCTTGGGTGCTGGGGGGTCTGTCCTGCAATAGATGGGGCTTGTGGGGATCCTTTCTGGAAGCTGGGAGAGAAGAAAGTAGGGAAGAACTGGTGGGTGTTTCAGCCCTTTTCACTCTTGTTCTTTACCCATGCAGGGTCCCAGGTGCCTGGACGGGACCCCCCCAACACGGCCATGGAGGGCCGGCACCAGCCTCCCAGTACCAACTGCTTTGGCAGCAGACCGAGGTGAGGGGCCGGCTGTGTGTCCTTTACTGAGAGGTTGCTGTGTCTGTGTCTAGATCATCCTTGTGCACTGCAGCCCACTCCAGATCTCCCACTGAGCCCCCACTACACAGACCCTGGGAGGGGTGGGGCAGGGGTGGTCTGTCCCAGGGGACAGCAGAGCCAGGGGTGCAGGGGGTTGACTGTACAGCTGGGCTGTGGCTGGTCTGAGCCCCTCCTAAAGGGTTTGTCTTAAGAAATACCAGGTCTGTGATGGCCTAGAGAGTTTCACCAGTTGCTCCACTGGCAGTCAAAGGAATGGTCAGTCTGGGAGTGCGGTGTGTTGTGACCAGGCAAACCAGCAGAGTGGGGTCCCTTCAAATGGGCATCATGGGGACCGCAGCTCTTCTCTCAAGAACAGCCCTGGCCAGGCACTAGGAAGCAGAATGCCCCTCTGGGCAGTGGTCACAGGGGAACGCTTCTCAAGGTCCAGGAGGAGGAGAAGCAGATCTGCAGGGAAATACCAGCTGCTTCCAGAGGAAATGAAATGCTTGGGCAGCAGGCCATCCTGTGCCTGGCTCAGTGCCCTGCCCTGCCTCCTCACCGAGCTGGAGTGGCTCAGCGCTGCTCCTTTTGGAGCTGTGGTTATTGGGAGACGTGTCACACTGTCAACATGGAGTTGAATTTAACACCTATTTATATTGCCAGAGTGTGGCAGTGGCCCAGCAGCCTGTACAGATGTTCTGGGTAGGAGTGTGGCTGTGGAGAGGGCGCCTGCAGCCTGCCCGTGGGAGGTTCTGCGTGGCCCAGGCTCAGGAGCACTCTCAGCTACAAACCCTATGCCTTGAGCTCTTCTGCTCCTTCATCTCTTGGGCACACACCAGAGATGATGTTTTTGGCTCAAAAAGTGACCCTGTCCTCCATGCTGTGGGTTCGTCTTCCACCCGAGGAGGGAGAGGGGTGGGAAATCAGGAGTAGGTTTTGACACAGTTTGTGCCCTTTTGTAGTGGCTGTTCCTGTTGATTCCTGCTGTCCAGGTGTTAAATCCTTCTCAGAGGTGGGAATTGCTCAGTGACCTGACAGAGTTGGGCTTGGCAGGCACTTAACAGCTCTCAGTAGGTGCTAGAAAACCTGCAAAGAAAGTTCTAGTTTGGGAGGCTCAGCCTGATCGCTGCTTGCTGCTCCTTCCCTGCTGCTCTTCCATTGGCTGTGAGGAGTTTCTGCTTTGAGGGTGTGGGGTCTGGCCAGGACTTTTGCAGGGCACCTTCAGTCACCTGCCAGGTGTGCCTGCAATCATTTCAATCCCACGGCTGCCCTGGCATGGGAAACTTCCGAGCTAGTCCTCCATCCATGCTGCACTGACCTGAATTTAGGGGCGTTCTGAACATACCTGCTCTGGTTGATGTGGTACTGCCCTTTGGAGGCAGCTGCCTGCTTCGGGGTGGAGTGCGGGTCCCTTGCACTCAGGAATGCTGGGTGGTGGTTGCTGTGTTTATACACAGAGCTGTGTTTGTTTTCTGGGCTTCATGATGGATGCTGGCAAACTTAGTCGCTGCTAGGATGGGAAGAAAAGGGCCATTATTTGCTTCTCAGCTATTTCTACACTGTCTCTGCAAGGGAAATTGCTTGGTCAGGGCTTCTCTTTCTTCTTCTGTACAAATGTCATCTGGGGATTTGCTGCTAATCTTCCTGGAGGGTGTGAAATTCCACAGCAGGGAGAAAACAGAGCCCAGAGGTCCCTGCCTGAGGGCTGGGGCAGTGGGTGCCACAACCCCTGTTTGTCTTGTGGAAGCCCTGGCACAGGTTGCCCAGAGAAGCTGTGGCTGTCCCTTCCCTGGAAGTGTCCTGGCCACGTTGGATGGGGCTTGGAGCAACCTGGGCTGGTGGAAGGCCCATGGCAGGGAGTGGGATGACATGGGCTTTGAGGTCTCTTTCAACCCAAACCATTCCATGATTCTCTCACTTGGGTGCTGAGGGACGTGGCTGCCTCCTCCCCCCTGGCAGGGACAGGGGGAATTTCTCATCTCCATGTTTTGGGAGCTGAGCTCCCACTGACCACATGGCACCAAAGCTGTCCTGGTGGTGGTCCTGTCCTGACCTCCCACAGCCAGCGCTGGCTCTGTGCTCTGCCCTTCCTCCTCTTCAGCCACGGTTTGGGGGCTGATGTGCTGGGTTGAGACCAAGACATGCTACCACCTCTGCCACCTCTGCTGGCATCTCATTTTGGGACCTTCTTGCCACCTCTGCTGAAGGAACTGGCTGTTCCTGAATTTCATGGCTGGGGTCTCTTGGCCACTGTTACGTGGGGACTCACCTTTGGCAGAAGTGGGAGAGCTGGAAGGTTGATGTCACCTGGTTGATGGCACTTCCCTCTTTGGCATCATCTGCCCTGGTCCAGGAGGGGCAATGGAGCAGCCACCAGAGGTCCCAGTCAATGGGGCACAATGGGGGTCTTGTCCCCCGCCAGGAGAGGGGCTGCTCCACACATGCCCCGCTCCATCCCACCATCTGTTCCCCTCTGTGCCCTGCCTGCCTTTCTCCCCGCTCCTATTTTAAGCACACGTTCCCATCCCACCGCACTCTGTGGCCTGGGTTTGTTTCCAGTGTCTATTAAAAGACAATGCCCAGATAGGAGCACTCGTGGGAGGGCTGGGCTGGGCGGCGGCCTGGCTAATTCAGGCTAGTAACCCTGTGCCGCCGCCTGGCAGCCTGGAAACATCCTGTTTTGGTTTCTAAAAACTGCCTGGGCAGCTCTGAGCTCATCTGTGCTGGAAGGGCAGGGACCAGATCTGTCCCGTGCTGTGGGGGCGGCTCCCAGTGGGACTGGCTGGTGCCACCTGCCTGCTCCCCCCTGGCCTCGCCATGGGCTGTCTGTGGGGAGGGGTATCTGTGGGGAGGGGATGTCTGGGGAGGGGTCCCAGTCAGCTTTCTGGAGACATGTGATGCCAGTGTGCCCTGCTGAGGGAGCAGTGAGGGGCCGCCTTCACCTAACAAGGGAGGAGGTGCCTGTTCTGCACCTGCAGCTGTTCCACGTCCCCAGGTACTGGTAGGCAAAGCAAACCCCCAGCACAGAGCCATGTCTAGGGGTAGCCAGGATTTCCAGGGTGAGTTCCCTCTCTGAGGAGCCTCTCGAGACTTCCTCCTGGGAGTCCATGGCTGGTCGAAGGGGTCACAGCAGCTCCTGTTCTGCCTGTGGCTCTGATCTGATCTATTTTCAACAGCCATCTCCTGCTTTCCCATGTCTCCTCCGATCCCAGACCTGCCATGAGCTGCTCCCCGAGGAGGGTGGCCTCAGAGCAAGTGGGAGGAACCGAGGGCTTGCTGGAGCTGGTGAGGGTGGCATGACTGGTCTGTGCCCTGTCACTGCCAAGCTGCTGTCCCCTCCCAGCGCCAGCCCTGACACTTGGGGACAGTGGGTTTTGCCCTTTTAAGGGTAGATTTTGGCTGGGCCAAACTGACGTCCTGGTCTTTGCAGTCCTCACCCTCCGTGATCGCTGCCCTGGCTGCCAACCTGGGTGGAGGTGCCCTGGGCTCTGCCTCTGCCCCACAGGCCCCTGGATTTGGGAAGGCAGCATCCCCCCTCCTGCCCTGTCCCCCTGCCTGCTTGCAGTAAGGAGTTCTTAAGGTGAAACTCAGTTTTTTTGGAAATACCTTTGTGCTGCCTCGGGGCCCCGGGTGGTCTGAGGGGGAGTTTGCTGTGGGAGCTACAGGTACTCTGCCCATGGAGATTGGGCTGTCCTGACTGTGGGGACATGGTGACAGGTGAGCTCCAGTGTGACACACGGACCCCTGAGAGATGGAGCAGCTGTGCCTGAGCCAGTCACAAGCTGTGCTGTGGTTTCAGCTCCCATCTTTCCCAGCTGCTTGTTCCCTCCTTTTCTGGGGGACCACGGCTGTCTTGGCACAGCAAACACCTGCACCTTCCTTACCTGCTTGTGTGCAAGGCTCGGAGCCAGGTGGGAAGCACTGCTGAGGGTCCCCTCTGTGGAGCAGGAGCAGGGGCTGCCTCGGGATCTGCCCTGAGCTCTGCAGGGGTGGATGGAGCAAGCTGCCAGCAGCTGTGATGGGACTGTGAACTGATGGCTGGCCATGGTGCCCAGGGCTGTTCCTTGGCATGTGGGGGACCACCCATGAACAAAAGCAAGGGGTTGTCACCCAGGTGACTCCTGCATGGGACTCTGCCACGAGCCCGTGTGTGCCAGGACTGGGGACAGGTCTGAGCGAGCAGCACAAAGCTCTGGGCGCTGCTCTGGGTGGAGGCACGTGGCTGCATCCTGGCCATTCCTGGGGGACACTGAGGTCTGTGCTGGGAGGAAGCAGGAGGGCAGTTCTCCATGGGATGTCTCTCACCGCCCGCATCCCTTTCTCTCGCAGGACGCACCGTCACACAGCTGGAGTGGCCAGGGGAAACACGGGCAGTGCAGAGCAAAGTCCCAGCACCAGGAGCCAGCACCGGCAGCAGGCCAAGGGCACGCAGCATGCCAGCATGGCCAATGGCACGGCCAATGGCACAGCCAGCAGCATGGCCAACGGAGCCATCAATGGCACAGGTGAGGCAACGCTCGGGGAGCTGGGGGGCAGAGCTTGGGGTATTTATTGTGGAGAAAACTAATTTCTGCTGAGATAATGGATCTTGTAGTGCCTGGGAATTCCCTCTCTGTGAATTGATGGGGTTTTATTGGTTTTACTGCTGATAAGCCAGGCAGCTCCACAGAGCTCCCTTGTACGATTGGTGCTGCCTGTCAGGAATGATTTCTCCACCAGCTCCAGGTATTTAAAAGGATACTGGGACAGCAGCATCACTGATGCCACAATGAGGTGGATAGCTGTCACTGCTGAGTGGACTTTTTTCCAAGGTTCAGCTGAATTTCCCATCAGTCTTAAGTGAAGCTCTAAAGTGGGAGGAGCAGCTGCCTGTCGAGCATCAGAGAAGGCATAAGCCCACCTCTCAAAGGAGGCTTGTTCTTACATCAGAGGGTATATTTGGAAAGGTTTCTCTAGTCTTTTCTTGGGGTTATCCACAAAGCCCTAAATCCCATGTGGAGCAGGACTGGGGCCTGCCAAGTACCTGACTACAAAGTCACACATGACTGACCTGTGTTCCTTCTCTGGCTTCCATGAAGCATCTCCCACTCCTCTGCATTGCCTTTACTTTTGTGGAAGATCTGGAAGGGGAAGCAGAGTGCCTTGTTTAGGAGAGAAGGAAATGTTTTGTTTAACCTAGAAGGAAGTTGGGTTTTTTCTTTTCATTGGGAAAACCTGAAGTAATGCAATTTCAATTTTGCCAAAGCCCATTTTTGCCAAAGCCCAGCCCTCCCCAAGCTCCTCACTCTGTGGACACTCCCTCAGGCTGAGGACAGAGATTTTGTTCTCAAGTACAACTTGGCTCCTTGACTTTGGTTTGTTTAAAGCACGTTTTACTCACCCAGTCACAGGCTCCCCAGCAACTTTATGACTGTGCTGTCCTTGTTGGTGTTCACCACTCACACCCTCTAAGCCTCCCACAAGTCCTGTCAGCAATGACATGAGGATGGGGAGAGGAGTGTTTTGGGTGGCTGGGGTTAGTATTGGACACCCTGGAATGCCTCTACAAACCATCCTCTCCCCCCTCAGTTTGGTACATTTTGGTGACGTTGTCATGTTTTTTGAGCAGACTGTTGCAAGAATGTTGCTGTTATATTTGTCACCCACAGGTGTAATTTTAATAAAATGGCATTATTCCCAGGCATGTTTTCCACACAGCTCCATTGTTCAACCCTTTCTGTGTTCCCACTGGAACCCTTCCTTATCAGGTGAACATTGGATCAGCTTTTCCCTGCTTTGCCCAGGACTGTGATCAGACCAACTATGGCAGAGTCACCTGGGTCATTCCGCAGGTTCCCTTTGGAGCATGGCACAATGTGGTTGAAGCTTCTAAAACTGCTCTTTCCCAGGCTTGCTGGAGATGAGGGGCAGTCAGAGGCCTCCCCAGCTGAGTCCTGCAGGATTCTGGTGGAAGTTTCTGCTGACCTGGAAATCTTCCTTGCCCTCAGTTGCTGCAAAAGGGCACCTTCAGCTGTGTCCCAGGATCCCTCTGGTGCCAGAGGGTGTTGTCCTGCCACCTTCCAGTTGCCAAGCAGAATGTCCTGAGCACTCTGCCTCTTTTCCTGAGTGTCTGTAGGTCTTTGGTCTCCCATCTGTGGGAGTTTATATGGGTTTTTCCTACAATACTTCTAAAGATTTGGAATTTCTTTCTAGGTTTCTATATTTCTCAGCTGTATTGAGAAAAATTGTGGAGCTCTGTCTGTATCCCATACTTTATTCTTTGTTCCTGGGTTGTTTTCAACTTTTCGCTTTGCCACTCCAGCCAGGATGTCTTGTAGCAAAGGTTGTTCTCAGCTGGTCTGCCAAGTCTTGGGGTTTTGGCTGTCTAATAAATATTCCTCAAACAAATTCCTTTTCATTGTTTTGCTCTGCATTTTCCTCCTCCTCATTTTTCTTTGTAATTTTCCTTTGCTCTGTCTCTTTCCCTTCCCTTTTTCAAACGTTCACTGGAATCCAGCAACGTTTATCCCTTTCCAGTGATGTTGACTTCCTGAACCCAGGTTTCATTCTGCCTCTGGGGAGATGCTGCACCTGCAGTTTTGGAGCTCCTGCTCATTCCCTGAGTCCCCATCAGGCCTGCAGTGTGTTTCCAGGGGCAGAAGGGATACTGAACACAAATGCAAAGTACCTTCTGCTTTTGCCTCAGGACGGAGGTGGTGGTTCCCAGAGGGGTCTGGGTGATGCAGGTGCTGCCTTTGCTGAAGGCTGGGAGCACTGTGAGCCCTGTGCTCGGGTTGTCACCCACCACGTGCTCTGCTGCCAGGCAGATCTGCCAGGCCCTGTCCCCTCCTGGGGCTGACCCCTGCCCTCTGCCCTTGCAGTGAACGGGGACGCCGTGGGTGCTGTGGACAGTGAAGAGGACAGGCCGGCAGTGGGGGTGAACGCTCCGACCCCGGCAGTGTCCGGCACAACCGACAGCCCGGCCACTGCTGCCCCTCCTGCCCTGGCCAGCTCTGCAGAGGCTGAGGAGGCCACGTCCAGCCCCAGTGCCCCCCTGGCCCGGGCAGCAGTGCCTGCCCTGGATGCTCTGCCCCCCGGGTAAGCTCTGCCTTCTGCCTCAGCCTTCTGCAGGGGGGGGTTCCTGTGGGCCTCGGGGAGGGAGGGGGGACAGGAGCACACTGGGGCACTGCTGTGTGCAGGGAGGAAAGGCTGTTTGAGGGAGGGAAGTGCTGTCCTGGGAGCTGGTGAGAATGTGGGTGCTCAGTGGGGCAGGGAGGGGCCTGGGGTGCCTGTGGGGATCCCTGTGCCCTGCTCTGCTGCCACAGCCTGTGCTTCCTGCTCTGCCCATCTACCAGGGGTTGTGGATCCTCTGCACCAGGGGCTGGGCTGTGCCTGTGGGGCAATAAGCAGTGGATGGCAGCGCTGTGCCAAGCAGCCTCTCGGCATCCATGCCTGGGGAGCAGCAGAGTCTGGGCTCAGCCCCCTCCATGCTGCAGCTGGGTCGTTTTCCCCTTGTATCAGACACCTTGAATTCTGGGGGAAGGGTGAAATGGGCTATGTTTGGGATGAAGGGAGCTGTTTATTTTCCCTTGGCTGAGGCGATGCCTGGAAGGTCAGGGCCTGCTTGCATGTCAGTCACAGGTAATTAGGGTTAACGGCTCAGTGTGCCTTTATGCTGGGTGTGTGAGGGGTTCTGTTCTCCTGGCCTGGCCGCTTCCTGTTTCCAGGCAGCTGGAAAAGCCCAGTGCTCTCAAAAAGGCCTTTATTCCAGGCAGAGCTTATACCCCTTTCTGCTCCTATCAGGTAGACTGAAGGGCTCCTTTTCCCCACCTGGGGTTGGAAACAGACCGTTGTTTCTTTCCCAGGGTCGAGAAGCCTGCAGATACCTCATGATTCAGGATTCCGGAGGCTTGAGAGGTGGCAGGCACTGGTTTATAAGACACACCAGCCTGGATTTACCTGGTCCAGCTAGGTGGAAGGGTGGCCCTGTCCTCCCCACCCCTGTCTCCCTGTGGAGCTCAAACACCAGAGAATTGTGTGTGTTGGAGCAGGGAGGAGGATAAAGCTGTTGACTTTGGAAGATGGATGGAGAAGAATGTTGAAGGGGTAGTGAGCCATCCTCCAGTCTGAGCTCTTGGAATTTGGATATCTGGAGACACCTTCTGAGTCTGTCCCTCCCCTCCTGACAGTAAGATCTGTAGGGGCAAGAGAGAAGCAGCTCTCTGACAAGTGCTGTGTTTGTGCCATGCTGGGCTGGCTTGGGCAGCACTCACCTGCTTGGGCAGGTGGAGACCACAGATCCAAGCTCTTCCCAGGTGAAGGAGAGCAGACAGTTAAGGCTGTTGAAGCCCTGAGAGCTGCCAAACCAGATTCTGGGCCAACTGGGATTGCACAACACCCTGTGTCCCTGGGGTGGTGTAAAGGAGCTTCTGGGGCTCTCTTGAACCCTAATCGAGGGTGGCTGCGTTTTGGCTGGCTCACCACACCAGGGAGTTACTTTGGTGGTTTGGGACCCAGAGATGGGGATGCAGGATAGCTCCTTACTGGCCCATCTCTGGTGGGTTGGCTGTGAGGGAGTGCTGTGGAGCCCATGAGGGGTGGCTCCTGAACGAGGGATAGTTCCTGCTCTGCCACTGGCAGCAGCAATGTCTCCTGCAGAGCTGACAGTCATTCTGGCCATTGTGTCTCTCCTGCTTGCTGCACAAGCCCTGCCTCATTCTCCAGTGCCTCCTTCCACCTGTGGGAGCGAGGGGAGCACTCACTTCAGCCTCTGGAAGGTGGCCCCGGGCTCCATCCTTGTTCCAGGCTGTGACAGACAAGTCAGGGCGCTCGGTTCATGTGGAGATTCAGAGCAATTTACTCTGCTCAGATCTCTGGGCCTCAACATCTACACCAGGTGTGGCAGCTCAAAGGCATCCCTCACACAACTGGGAGTCTGTCCTAGGGGCTGGAGGGTGCTGGAAGGAGTTCTGAGTAATTCCAGCCCTGACAGTGCCAAAAACCTCGTTCACATCCTCCAGGTAGAGCGTTCCCTTGTGGAGCCGGAGCAGTGGCTGTGGCACCCCAGGCCTCGGGCACGGGGTGCCAGCTGTCCCTTGGGGTTTCTGAGTGGATCAACAGCAAAAGGCAGCGGGGGGCATGAGAGCTGCTGGCTCCTGCATCTGGATCCTATCAGGGATGATGCTGTGCGGGGACAGCCGGCCGGGAGGGGCTGTGTGCATGGCGCTGTCTCACCCGCACAAAGAGGTGCATTATGCTGCCTGGCAGGAGCCACGGGGCTGTGGTTTCTTACATAAGGAGGGCGTTTTGTTTGGACTGCAGGGTTGCCTCAGCTCTGCCACTTCCAAGTGCCCATGGCTCCCTGCATTCATGGCCATTGTGAGCCTCTGGGCAGCTGGAGGGGAACTGGTGGGGGCCAGTGTGTGGAGCACTCTGTGCTTGCATTGTGGTGCACATGGGGAGAGCTCCCACCATGCAGCGCCCCCAAAACCATGGACCTCCTGTGCTGATGGCCATGTGGAGCTGGGCAGGATGGGCTGAGCAAGGATGGGCTGTCCCCAGTGTCCCCATCTGCCAGCCTGTTGCTGTGTGTCAGCAGACACATTTACTTCTCAGATCACCAGGGAGCTGCCGGTGAGGAGCTTGTGAGCTCATCAGTGTTTGTACAGGGTGTGAGGCAGGGACAGAGGACATCAGTCAGCAGCTGCCACCACCAGCAGCTCTCCCCAATCCTCTGTGGCTCCTCACAGTAATGAGGGCATTCAGAGGGGTATCTGAGGGATTCAGAAACCTGGAGGAATCCTCATCATGGGATTTATGGTCTCTACAGCCACAGGAATGGTATTGTGGGGGCTTGAGAGCCATATGGGGCAGAGCCATATGGATCAGAGAACCTGTTGTTATTGACTCTGGAGGACCTGTCCAGGGCATTTCCACAGCCCTGCCTTCTGAAGATGCCCAGGGACCTTCTACCATCCATTTCATGGGAGGGACACACTTGTCTCTTAGGATATCCCATCTATGCTGATTTTCTCCTTAGAGATTTCAATCTTATTTTACCTGTCCTAGTGCTTTTAATGACCAGGAATCTGGGCAATGTTAGGCTTGGCAACCCCTTGCCCTCCAAGGTGTATAGGCACAGTGGGTCCTGCCATGAACTCTCCAGCAGGGATAACTACTGGTGTCCTAGAGCTGTTCCAGGAAGGAGGAAGATCCAGTGCTGCTGGCTGGTAGTAGCACCTACAGGTGTTACCTGGCCTCTGAAGAGGCAGAATGCAGGTGACCTGTGTCACATCAGGTGTGTGACTGTGGCTGAGGTCACTGTTTGGTGGCTTCATTGTCTCCAGGGAGGTGTGAGGGTGAACCACGATGGAGCACCCAGAGCAGCTCCTTCCCCAGGGTACTTGCTCTCTGCCAGTCTGGGCTGGCTCCCTTGCAGTCACAACAAAAGGTGGTGTATTAATTTGCTAGAGCTTTTTGTGATGATTAATTGAGACAGAAGATTGAATGGGGAGGGAGGCCTGTGGGAGCAGGAGTGTGGCAGGAGAACACTTTATCTGTCAGCAGCTGCTGGCTCGCCTCCCTCTGCTGCAGGATAAAAGCTGACAGGAAAGCATGGGCTCCGCAGAGCTTTTACCTTTGCCAGGGTAAATTCATGAATGAATTCAGGCAGAGAATGGTTCCAGTGTGGCCCTGCAAAGCCAGGCTCCCTGTCACACGGGCTGTCCTTGGTGGCCACCCTGACCTGGGCGCTGTGGCCACACAGTGTGTTTAAGCCAGGGGTCAGTGAGTTGGGGCTGCCAGGGGTACAGCCCAGCCCCAGCCCAAAATCAAAGGCTGCCCTGGAAAGACACATTAGGAGAAACCCAACAAAAACTACATCAAAAACACAGGGCATAAAACTGACCCTGTGTGAAATCTTACACCAACCTTTCTGGGGCAAATGAGGAATTTCTGCTCCAAGTTCTGCCTGTTTCAGAAGGCAAAGGGCTGCAGCCCCTCTCCCGTAGTCTCCATCTAGCAAGGCCAGGAGCTGCCACACAGCAAGGATCACCTGTCTCAGGATTGTGTTTTGTTGCAGGTGGGAACAGCGGGAGCTGCCAAATGGTAGAGTCTACTATGTAGACCACAACAACAAGACCACAACGTGGGAGAGACCCCTTCCTCCTGGGTAAGGGGCTCGGGGGCAGCTGGCACCTCAGACACTGATCTGACTTGCATCAAACAAATAGTGGGGAAGGTGGCAGGAAGGTCTATTACTTCCTAAAAAGAAATGAGGTAAGGTGACAAAGTGTTTGCTGGTCTGAAGCCACACAAGGGTCTTTTCAGCATATATGAAAGGAAAAGGGTTTCCAGTCTGTGGTACTTTGACCTCTGTTGAAGGATTGTTTCCTTAAACAGTCCTGGAAGTCGTTGAGCACTTGAGCAGCAGTACAACCACCTGTGGGCAGAGAAGCTTTGGGATGGGGCACCAGCAAAGTACCCCCAAGGACCAGGAGAAGGGAGAGGGTCTCCAAACCAGTGCCTTGCCTTGGTTGGAAGTCGGCTGTCTTGGAGGAATGCTCATGGCATCCTGATGGGAGCTCTGTGGGTGTCTGAGCATCCTGTCGGACTTTATGTGCCCTGGCAGGAGCTGCTTCAACAGTTACTAGTCCTTTATATTTCCTTTTGGTGGATCTTTGTCCAAAAGAGTCCCTTCAGCTGTGGACCCAGTGGTTATACTGGAGCTGGGCACAGAGCCCTCCTGTTGGAGGGTGTCTTAGACCACAGGGCCTGCCTGGCTGTCTGAGGACACACAGTGACAGCTTCTTGGGCACTACCAGGTGGGAGAAGCGTGTGGATCCTCGAGGCAGGTATTACTATGTAGACCACAACACCCGGACCACGACGTGGCAACGCCCCACGGCCGAGTATGTCAGGAACTACGAGCAGTGGCAGTCGCAGCGGAACCAGCTCCAGGGGGCCATGCAGCAGTTCAGCCAGAGGTTCCTGTACCAGGTGAGAGCTGGGGGGGCAAGGGTCTCACCTGGATCTCCTGCTGGTCTCACGTGGGCTGGCCGGGGAGCCACGGAGGATGGGGAGGCCCTTGCAGGGCTGCATGGTGTCTGTGGACTCGGGAAGCTCAGTGGAGCAGCACCTGGATGGGTGCCCACAAGCTCCTCAGCTCCCTGCAGAGACTGTGGGGGAGTGACTTTCTTTTTATAAACCAGTTTGCATGGCCCTGAAAGGTGGTGGGATGTGTCCTCAGCAGCCTGTCCCTAGTGTCCCTCCAGTGCTTTACCCCATGGTTCCCATTGGGCAAGGCTTACTGCTGACCTGCAAGGCAGGTGTGTGCTGTCAGAGCTGAGGAGATGTGGCAGTCTGGTGTGTAGAAGGAAGGAAGGCTCTGGGGGCCAAGCTCATCCCTCCCTGGGTCTCCACTGGGCTCAGGACAGCGTGGCTGGGTCCTGGGAGCAGCAGTAGCTGCAGGCCTGTGGTTCAGGTACTGACACAGTAAGGAGCTGCAGGATCCAGGGACAAAGAGTGCAGGGAATGAGCTGGGCTTGACCAACTCCCTCCTGCTTCCTCTGCTGCTTCCCCTCACTCCTGTTTTGGGCTGAGTATCCGTGTTTCCTTGCTCAGGGAATGGTCTTTCAACCATTCTGCTCCTGGGCAGGGACCACTCTTGTCCTGGCTGTTGCTTTGCTGTGGATCTGGCCCCAGCTGCAGGGGTGGCCAGCACTCTGCTGAACTGAGTGGTGCTGGTGGCTGCGAGCTGCAAGGTGAGCAGTGCTTGGGAAGGGGCCAGGCTGGAGCAATCCCTCTCCCTGGAGTGGTGCTTCGGCCCCATGCTGGAGGCAGGGAAGTCAGGTGGGCAGAGCAGGGGGACCAGCCTCCCATCAGTGTGTAGCTGCTCAGAGAAAACCAGGAGTCCCAACTGGGACTAGGGTGAGCTCAGGGCTGTAGGAGGAGCTCGGGTGCATTCTAGGGGGTGCAGGCACTGCAAAGTCCATTGGGCATGAGGCACAACGGGGGTTGCTCCCGGGGCTGCAGGAGCCACTCAGCCCCTCTCCTCTCCCTGCCTGTCCCTGCCCTGATGTTTCAGCAGCCCTGCCAAGCCCCAGAGCAGGAGCTGGACCCCCACACCTGCTGCCCCTGCCTGCCCGTCCTCCCCACACGCCGTTCTCAGGACCCCAGTGGAGGTGGGGGCTGTGGGAGAGGGTCCCACCGTGGCCAGCGGGGCTCCAGGGCTGTCACTGCCTCCCTCCCTGCCAGCACCAGCCTTGGAGCCGCCCCGGCTGAGCAACGCTCTGGCCGGGCTCTGTGGAGTGCCGAGGGAGGGACTCCAGTCCAAATTTAGCCTGATGAAGCGATTGCACTTTGTGTTTCAAGCTCCCTTGCCAGCAGTGGTGGGTCCTGCTCTGCAGGGGCTTTCTGCTTCACTTGCAGACCTCCAGCACCCCTTTTCTCCCCTGGCCAGAGAGGATGGTGGGCAGGTGATGGGCAGCGAGGCAGAGTCCAGGGGACAGTGCAGCCATGGACCCCTTACCCAGCAGGTGCCCCAGTGCTGCATCCCTTGCACGGAGGGGTCTCTGGCACTGGGACCCAAGTATTCCCAGTGCCTGTGGGGAGCTGCAGGAGCTGCCCACAGCTCTGTCCTGTCAGTTTTCATTAGCTATTTTTAGGTCCCAATGAGGTGGTACCTCTGGATGTGACTCGGCTGTGTCTAGGCAGCCTCTCCCGGCAGGGAGGGAGCAGACACTGCCCCAAATCCGAGGTCTGCCGGCTGTGCCAGGCAGTGCCTCCTGCCCCCAGTCCTGGCACATGGGGTTGGGTACAAGAGACGAAGTTTGGAGGTGCACGGGCTGCATCAGCCCCATCCCTGACGTGCCCCAGGACATCCCTGGGGTCCTGGGCTGCCAGGGGGCACCCGAAGTATTGGTGACTCTATTGGAGTGAGGGGCCCTGGCACCCCCAGGGTTGGAGCTGCCCCTGTTTCCAGGCGGGAGGGCTGGGTCTGGCTGTGGGTGGCATTCCCTGAGCCCAGGCTGACTCCGCTCCATCCCGATGTGGTGGGCTGGGACACAGCCCCCCTCTGGCAGCTGGCTTTTGGGAGGTGAAAATGCCTTTTGGGTAATGATACGTTTCTTATTTAACCATTAAAAGCACTCGCAGGCCTCCTGCTGCCTTGAGCCCTGGGTNCCGGGACCCCCGTGTGGGACCGGGTGCCGGCGCTGTCCGTGCCCGGGCCGGGGCAGCAAAAGGGGCTTTGTGCGGGCGCGGGGGGGCGCGGGATGAATGCGGGCTCAGTGCATCCCGCATCCCGCACCCCTTGCCCGGCCCGCGGCGGAGGAGGGGGCCGCCATCCCGCCAGGAAGCGCGGGGCGTGGACAGCGCTTGTGGGAATGATTTCATTGGAAAGGCCTGCGATATTTTTTCCCCTCTTGTGTGTGGTTCTTGGAGGAGGCTGGAGGTGTATGTGGAGGGACAGGAGCTCGGCAGCCGCGCACATCTGGAGCGCTGCGGGCCGCCCCGTCCCGCTGCCCTCGGGTGCACAGCCCTGCCCTGCCCTGCCGGCCCTTGGCTGCCCCGGCCCGCCTTGGCTTGCGCTTTCTTTTGTTTATCCTTTTTTAACCCCCCTTGAGTGTGCGAAGTTTTTTTTAGTTCCCTGGGAGCTGCGGGCCAAGGGGAGGTGAGTGGGAATGGGGCTGGCCGGCTCACCTCAGCATTTCGCTGTTCCCAGCCTCCTTGCCCGGGGTTTTATTCCATGTTTTTGACCTCTCTGTTATCTCTAGTCCTCCGGCACCTCGTCCGACAATGATCCTCTCGGGCCCCTTCCTCCCGGCTGGGGTAAGTACTGCACTGCCCCACCTGCACGGCCCCGGTGGGACACTGGGCACTGATGGGACTTTATTGGGACACTCTGGTCACTCCTGCAGGAGCTCGGTGCTCTCAGTGGCTCCCTCCCTCCCATCCCTGGTATGGTAGGGAAGGGTGGCTGTGGAGCCAGCGCTCCCCGTGCTCAGCTGTGCGTGGNCCCCTTTTCCTGGAGGAGTTCCCAGCTTCTCTCAGCTGCTGAATGCAGAAGTGCTTGTGATTGTTCTTTGGATGGTGGGAGAGGTTTGGGATCCAACTCCTTGCTTGTCCCCAGACAAGCAGGGATCCATCCTGCTGCTGTGCTGCCTCCTGGGATGTTCTGTCCTGGTCTGTAGCAGGTCTGGAAGCTGGCAGGAGTGGGTCTGGCTGGCTCCCCACGGCCCAAGCATTGTGTGCCAGGACATTTTGAAATGTCCCTGTGCCACCCCCAGGGCAGAGAGACCCCTTCCCTGGCGGGAGCATCCCTGGAGAGGGCAGGCTGGGGTGCTTGTGGGTGCAGCCAGGCTGTGCTGTGCAAGGAAAGGCAGGAGAGGGGTTAAAACCTCGGGAGCATGGAGCAGGACAGAGGAGCCCAGGATGCCCAAGGGGTCTCCAAGGGCAGAGTCTCCATGGGGGCAGTGCTGGAGCCCTTGCTGGGTGTTCCACCTCCCATTGGCGAGGAGAGGTGACCCATCCCAGTGTCGGCTGGGCAGGCTGCATGGGCCTGAGCACCCTGGGGTGGAGGTCCCTGGGATGGATGCAGTCCCAGTCATCATACGTGGGGTCTGCCAGAGCCCCAGAGTCTGGGAGTGAGATGGAGCGAGGAGGGGTGGTGGCTGGACGGTGACAGGGAGGTGACAGCAGGTGTGTGTGCAGGGTGTCTCTGCCCTCGTAGAGTGGGGCCGAGTTGGGGGAGTGACACAGCACCTGAAGGAGATTGTGGGGAGGCTGTCAGTGTGTGTAGGGAGTGCTGTGGGCAGGGGGTTGAGGAGCTGCAGGGGTGGGTGCACGATCTCCACAAGGTCAGGGTGTGTGGTGCCCAGCCACAGCTGGGAGGCTCTTACTGTTCTAATTGTGCAAATAGTGCTGGAAGTGTTGGGAAGGGGTGCCCAGGGAGGTGTGTGAGGCTGCAGGTACAGAGGGGTTGGTGTGTGTGGTGGGGCTGTTTTGTGCTTGTGTGCAGCACAAGGAGAGGGGCTGTGTGTGTGTCCTATGTGTGGCGGGGGTGTGGGGGTGTGTATCTGGGGATGTGTTCACACGCGTGTGCATTGCACAAGCCAGGCACCAGCAGTGGGGCCACGCAGGGAATTTGGGAAAGCACCTGTGGATCCACATGGAAGGGTGCTGGTGCATGTCCAAGGAGGCAGTGTGTGCCACCAAAGTGGGTGCTGAGCACACCCCCTGTGCCAGCCTGGCAGCCCAGGGTCAGGGCTGTACCCCAGTACCTGCACACTGGCATTCCTGGAGTTGGGCAGCTTGGGCTTGTGGGAGGAATGTAGGGTTTATCCTGCCTCTTCCAAATGAGCTGGGGAGGTGGGATGGGGTAGCTGACAAACTTCCCATGTGCTGGGAAGGAGAGGGCTGTTCCCAGGACTCCAGCTGATGCTTTCTCTCCCTTTTCGTCTAGAGAAGAGACAGGACAATGGGCGAGTGTATTACGTGAACCACAACACCCGGACCACGCAGTGGGAAGACCCTCGCACACAGGGGTAGGAGCCATGGAGGGAGTGGGGAGGGAGCTCATCACTGTAAGGTGCAGTTCTCCAAGGACCTGCCCTGGCTGAGGACTTGGCCCAGGCCTCTACTGAGGCCCATCTTCCACTGGTGGAGAGAAAAATCTAATGGTGCCCTGGCCATGGCCAGAGTGCTGCCCAGGCAGGGCTCCTCTGTTGGGGTACAGGCAGGTGCCAATCCCATGCCATGAATCCTTCCTTTTGCCTGGCATGGAGCTGCAAGCTGCAGGAGGTCCCCAAGAGCTGCAGATCAGGGGGGAGATGCTTGAGGGGCTGCCTGCTGAGCCCTTCCTTGCCAGCAGGATGATCCAGGAGCCGCCGCTGCCGCCCGGGTGGGAGATGAAGTACACGAATGAGAGCGTGCGGTACTTCGTGGACCACAACACCCGCACCACCACCTTCAAGGACCCGCGCCCGGGCTTCGAGTCGGGGTAAGGCCCACTCAGGGTGCCTGGGAGGCACACTGGGCTCTGGCACGAGGCTGCTCAGGGCAGGGGGTGCTGAGCCCTGGCCTATCTGCTTCTGCAGGAGCAAGCACGGCGGCTCCCCGGGGGCGTATGACCGGAGCTTTCGCTGGAAGTACCACCAGTTCCGCTTCCTCTGCCACGTGAGTGCAGTGCCCAGGGGCCCCGGGGGCTGTGGGGTGGGTAGGTGGTGGGTTCCTTGAGCACAGAGGCAGGTGAGGAGAGCTGCTGTGCCAGCCTCACACAGCCTCATGTGCCTTGACCACAGTCGAATGCGCTGCCCAGCCACGTGAAGATCAGCGTGTCCCGACAGACGCTCTTCGAAGACTCCTTCCAGCAGGTGAGGAGGTGCTGGGGCCGTGGAGCCCGGTGGGTGTGGAGCTGACCCTGACCCTGACCCTGGCCCCAGCCTCAGCTTGGTGACACTGCCCTGCTCATCCCCAGATCATGAACATGAAGCCATACGACCTGCGGCGCCGGCTCTACATCATCATGCGTGGGGAGGAGGGCCTGGACTATGGTGGCATCGCCAGGTGAGCGCCGGCGTGCCAGGCTACGGGGCTGTGCCAGCCCGTGCCAGGAGTCCACAGGGCAGCACAGGCACAGGGCAGCTGCACTCATGGTCCCAGCCCTTGGGCAGCGGGGCGTTCGAGTGGGAAACGGAGTTTTAGAAATGGTGCAACACCCTGAAATCATCACACCACCCTGTCCCTGGCACTGAGAGCACCAGGGAACCCATCTGGGGTTTCTTGCTTTCCCCAGGTGTGGGAGTGATGGGTTGAGTGGCCTCTTTTCCTGACAGCCAGCAGGCCCTGGTGCTCCCAGGACAGTTAGTGTGTGCTGGGGCAGATGGGCTGTGACGTGGTTGTTGCAGCCCCGCTGCTGCCCTTGGGAGGGTTGCCACACGGTGTGCCTCAGCTAGGGAAGAGACCTGTGTCTCCATAAACTCCTGCCAGCTTGCTTGGGGGATGTCCTCGGTGCTGGGCTGGTGCTTGCCCTGCCCTGCTGTCCCCGCTGTCCTCCGTGTGCCGCTGCCCCCGGCTCTGGTGCAGGGGCTCCCGCTCTCCGCCTCTCTCCGTGTCCTGCCAGTGGTTTTACCCTATGGTAGGTTACGTCATGCTGTTCTACCACAGGGTAGAACCACGGACGGGATGCCGGGGCTGCCTCCGTGTCTGAGGATTCCAGTGTCCCTGCATGGCTGGGGGAGCACAGCCAGAATGGTGCTGCTGTCTCGTGCTGCTCTGAGCTTGGTGTGGGCTCCTGGGGCAGTCTGTGCAGAGACACTGTGAGACTGAGTGCACAGCAGGGGGAGTGTGTTTGTGTGCAACACTCTGTGTGTGTGTGTGTGTGCGTTTGTGTGACGGCCTCGGTGGGACAGAGTGTATGGCACCTGCTGGGATCCCTGATGCTCCCAGAGGGGTCTCTGGCAAGCTGAAACACTTCACAAACCCTGCACGGCACCCAGGGTGGGGGACACCCTGGCCCAGCGACACCAGGCCCCAACGCCTGCCCCAGCACCCTGAGGAAGTGGGCACTGGTTGCTGCAGGTGTGTGCAGGGGCACACGCTGTCCCCTCCCCAAGCCTCCCGTCTCAGCATTCCCCTCATCTCACCCCAGGGAATGGTTCTTCCTCCTGTCCCACGAGGTGCTCAACCCCATGTACTGCCTCTTTGAGTATGCGGGCAAGAACAACTACTGCCTGCAGATCAACCCAGCCTCCTCCATCAACCCCGACCACCTCACCTACTTCCGCTTCATCGGCCGCTTCATTGCCATGGTGAGAGCCTGGGGGGCACAGGGTGCTCTGTGTCCCCTGTGTGGGGCAGGGCCCTGGCAGGGACAGGGTGGGCAGGGGGGTGAGTGGCATGTGCCAGAGCTGTGCTGGGCTCAGCACTCTTGCCCCCCTTAAGCCCCTTCTCACCCAGGTGTGGGTATGTGGGAGTCAGGCTCCTGAGGGGGGGTGTGGGGTGATGCATTTTAAATCCAGGGAATGGCTGTGGGGCCAGAGGAGACCTGGTTTCCCAGGATCTGTGGCAGGGATGGATGGCTCCAGGTCTTTGGCTGCCATCCCAGGTGCTGTCGGGTCTGCAGCTCCAGGGACTATTTTTAGCCCCAGTAGTGTGAGATTTTCCAGCTGCCCAAGCTCCAGAGCAGCTCCTCCCGTTTGTCTCGGATTCCCCAAGGCCAGTGTGCTGTGGGTTGCCCAGCCCTGGGCTGGCAGGGGGGCTCTCAGAGCTCCCTGAGCCCAGGGAAGGGTCCCTGGCTCCCAGCCCTGTGGGGTGTGCGTGGAGGCGGCCCCAGCCCCGCTGTCCTGCCCTGCCCTGCCCTGCCCCGCCTCACAGGACACCAATAAAACCCCAGACTATTACTCACCGCTGGGCTGTTCTAGACAAGCGTCTGCATTATTTTTGGCTGCCTTTGCCTGGGGGCTCCTGGAAGCCAGGGATTCAGGGAAGCCGCAGCACAGCTCTGTTTAAACAAGTGCTCTTAATAGAGCTGTGAGGGGTGAGGGAGATGTGGTGGAATTCACAGCAGGGAGGGAGAGGGGCTGTGAGCCCACCCACCCCGGGCAGCGCTGTTGGGGGCAGCCCACTCCTCCCCACCACATGTGCCAGCTGGGAGCGAGGCCACAGCTCAGGAACCCAGGAATGGTTCCCTTTGGCCCCGTAGCTGCCCCAGGATGGAGCACTGTCTCGCCCCACGGCTCCTTCCCAGGGTCCCTGTAACCTGGTGCCACCCCCCACCCCAGGCTCTGTATCACGGCAAGTTCATCGACACCGGCTTCACGCTGCCCTTCTACAAGAGGATGCTCAACAAGCGGCCCACGCTGAAGGACCTGGAGTCCATTGACCCCGAGTTCTACAACTCCATTGTGTGGACCAAGTGAGTGGCCTGTGCTCCCTCCTGTCCTGCCATGGGCAGGCACAGCTGTCCCCACAGCCCCTCACTGCTGCCCGTGTACCCCTGCAGGGAGAACAGCCTAGAGGAGTGCGGTCTGGAGCTGTACTTCATCCAGGACATGGAGATCCTGGGCAAGGTGACCACCCACGAGCTGAAGGAGGGTGGCGAGAGCATTCGGGTGACGGAGGAGAACAAGGAGGAGTACATCATGTGAGTGACCATCCCGAGGGTCCTGCTGGGTGCCCGCCCCCCCGGCTGCAGGGGTGGGAATGTGGGGCTTGGGACGTGGCCGCTTCCCTGGCCTACGTGGCCTGTGACAAGTCCGAGCTGGCGCGGTTGGCTGGGCTCCTCTGCGGTCTGGATCGCTGCAGGTTGGGCAGCTGCCAGTACTTTCAGGAAAGAGGAGAGGGGAGAGAGGGTGAAGCTGCTCTGCTGTCCCATGGCTGCTCACCCTCCGTGCCTCGGGGCTGTCTGGGCTGTCAGGGCCAGCTCAGGCACCAGCTGGGGCACGTGGTTTGAACCCCTGGACCTCCTGGGAGTGCTGGGCTGTGCTCGGGGCTGATGCTGCTCACAGGCTTGGGGGCAGAGAGAGAAACCCACCAGTGGGAATTGAGGGGAGCCCTGGTGATTTGAGGGGGCTGCTCTCCCCCTCCCCATGTTCCCAGGGCCCTGCCCATGCTGGGCCAGCAGCACTGGCTCTGTGCCCACCCTCCTGCCTTCCCAGGCTGCTTACGGATTGGAGGTTCACACGGGGTGTGGAGGAGCAAACCAAGGCATTTCTGGACGGCTTCAACGAGGTGGTGCCGCTGGAGTGGCTGCGGTACTTCGATGAGAAGGAGCTGGAGGTGAGCTGGCACCTGGGATGGGGATGTGGACATGGATTGGCCCATAATGACCCTGCTCACACCCTGTGCCTGTCAGCTCTACTGATGGGGCAGCAGCCCTGGGTGTTGGGTCTGTGTGTGGCTCATTGGAACCATTAGCAAGAAAACACCCTGTTGGGGTGAGGAATTGCTGCCAGACACCTCAGTGCTGGTGCCTGTGCTGGATGAAGCCCAGCACCAGAGCAGTCAGTGCCCAAAGCGTGGGCACAGGGCCCCGTGTGTGTCCCCTGCTGACTGTCCCCTGTCCCCAGCTGATGCTGTGCGGGATGCAGGAGATTGACATGAACGACTGGCAGAAAAATACCATCTACAGGCACTACACCAAGAACAGCAAACAGATCCAGTGGTTCTGGCAGGTCAGTCCCACCACTGGCACGGTCTGAGCCCAGCTGAGGGCACGGGCTGTCTGTGGCAGGAGCTGTGCTGGGCCTGGGCTGGTCTGTGGGGTCGGGGATGATGGGGAGCCCCCTCACCTGCCGTGTGCTGTCCCAGGTGGTTAAAGAGATGGACAATGAGAAGAGGATCCGGCTGCTGCAGTTCGTGACAGGGACCTGCCGCCTGCCCGTCGGGGGCTTCGCAGAGCTCATCGGTGTGTTTGGGGCTCAGCCTGGGCAGGGGGGCCGGGCAGAGCAGTGGGGCTGGAGGGTGGGACGGGGCTGTCCCTGCCCCCAGCACAGGGCACACGGCAGCACACGGGCAGTGAAGCAGCTGCGAGGCCTGAGCAACCTGGAGTTGTGCTATTCCCAGACACATTCCTTGGCTGTGACTGGTGCTGCCATGGTTAACTTTGTCAGGCTGGTTTGTAATCTCATTCTGAATGAGATTGGATTTCTGATTTAATTTTTATTCTTGTGCGACAAAACTTTTCCAGAAAACTGCAGTATGGTATTATTTACTCTTATCCTCTAATTTGCTGCTTTTTGGGGCCTGTACCAGCCTCTCCCTGACTTTCCTGGCATCTGTGTTCAGTTTACCAGCTCGCTCAACCCACTCAGTTATTCTTGCTGGCATATTAGCTTTTTGCACACCCCTGGAACCTGTCCAGGATTCCCAATCTGTTAAAAACCCAGCTCAGTGATTCAGACTTCCTGAGCCAGGTCCTTTAAAACGCCCGGGTGGGCTCGCACCATCCTGAGGGTCTACAGATAAATAAGTTTGAGCCCTTGCTATGGGACCATCGTGCTTGGAGGGGATGATGTTGCCCCTCTGTGCTGTGAATCTGCATTTTGCTTTTTGCTTTGGTTTTTTTGTGTCCTCTCTGCAAACAGTCAGTGGTTGCTGCCATGGATTTATGCCCCATGTGTCCCTGGGATCACAGGGATGTGATGGTGGGTCTGCTGGCTGACAGTGTGTAGGAGGGATTTCTTTTTCATCTCCTGCTCATTTAATGAGCTTTGCTGTGCTTGTCATTAACAGGCAGCAACGGGCCCCAGAAATTCTGCATTGATAAGGTTGGCAAAGAGACGTGGCTGCCACGGAGCCACACATGGTAAGTCACTGCCCCTTGGCCTGGCAGGAGCAGGCAGGGACACAGCTCTGGGGCTCCCCATCCCATGGGATGTAGCTCCCGTTCCTGGAAGGCCCCTGCCATAGGAGGGGGCTCAGGACTGTGGCCCCTCACAGCCCCTGCTCTCTCCCCAGCTTCAACCGCCTGGATCTCCCTCCCTACAAGAGCTACGAACAGCTGAAGGAGAAGCTGCTTTATGCCATTGAGGAGACGGAAGGGTTCGGCCAGGAGTGATGGAGCTTTGGTGCTTTCCTGGGGCGGGAGGGAGGGCCCCGGAGCGTTGCTGGCAGCGCCGTGGGGCCCACACTGAGCCCTGACCCACAGGCACTGCTGCTCCTGTTCCCGGGTGAGACCTGCACTGACACAGCCCGGGGGCAGCAGGGCTGTCCTTCCCTCCTGAGGACGCCCGAGGTGTGACGGCGAGGTGGACACAAGCACTGCTCGTGAAGGGCACGGGCTGGTGCAGAGGGCACGGGGCAAAGGCTGGGCCCTGGGGGCAGCACAGGGGGCACAGGGGGCTCCCTGGCCCTGCCTTGCAGACACTGTTATGTGAGATCTGCTTTTGGCACAGGCTCTTGTTCCACTCTCATTTTCTGCCTTTTCATGGGATTTCAAGAGCTGTAGGGGAGAGGGGAAATGGCCCTCAGACTGACTTTGGGCCCTGTCCTGCACCCAGCAATGGTAACAGGGACCCCCAAAGTGATGGATCAGGGGTCTTTGCACTGCCCAAGCACCAGGATGGCCCCTTCCTGTGCCAGAGCCAGGGCCTGGCTGTCCTTACGTGTGACGTGTCCTGTTTGCAGCCCGTGGACCCTGTGCAGTTGTATTTAATAGTGATGTGGTTTCTGCTTGGAGCTGGGGCTCCACAGCAGCCTCGAGGGCTCTGGGCACTGCCTGTTCCTCTGTGGCCAGCGGGGCTGGTGGCAGGAGCTCCGAGAGCTGTGCTGAGGGCAGGACCACTGGGATGTGACCTCTGCCACCACCCCTTCCCCTTGTGCACAGGGTCAGGGACAGACTCGGCACGTTGGTGTCCGTGGCACCTACGAGCCTGTGGAGGCGGGACACGGCCCCGGCCCCGGCCCCAGGCTGGGAACCAGCTGGTTCCACATGGCACCACCTGCTCTGCTGCAGCTTTGTGTGCAATAAACCATCAGCAGCTGCCGGGTGTGCGTGTCCTGGGTCTGTGTTTGTGTGCATGTCTGTGTGTCCTGGGTCTGTGTGTGTATGTGTGTGCCCTGGGGGTAGGGATGTCCGTGTCTGCACATGTGTCCTGGGTCTGTGTGTCCATCCCCCAGGTCTGTGTGTGCATGTCCTGGAGCTCTGTGTGTGTCCCAGATCCATGTGTCTGTCACAGGAGGTGTGTGCAGAGACAGGGCCATGATGGGTGCCTGGAGCTCAGCACCAGGGATGTGAATCCTGTGCCCTGTGTCTGTCTCTGTGTCAGCAGGGACAGCAATTGCATCCCTGGGAGCTGCTTAGCCAGGGCAGGGCAGGACAGGGCCACACGTGCTGTCCCCATCAAGCTCTGGAGCTGCCGGGGCAGTGCTGAGAACCCAGGATCACCTGGGCAGGGAGCACAGTCAGGGCCTCCCTGGCACAGCTGTGACAGCAGGATATGCCCCCCATCAGCCCCACAGGGACCCAGGGACTGCACAGAGAGGGGCCAGTTCAACACAGCCCTGTCTGTGGTGCATGAACTTGGCCAGTGGCGATGGATTAGCCCTGGAACGTGGTGATACACACACTGAGCCAAGCATGGGTGTGAGCTGAGAGCTCCAAGCCCCTGAGCATGCACTGGGCGAAGGAAAAGTGCTGTGCTAAATGTACAATCAAATCAAAAGCCTCCCCCTGGCTATCCCCCCATCCCTGCCCTGTGCCCAGGGACAGAGTTGGTAGCAGCAGAGAGCAGAGTGCTGAGCAGGCACAAAACACCCCAGCACTGAGGCACTCAGTTTACAAGTTTTTAATTTACAAATAAAAAACTACACCTTTTTCTCCTTTTTCTCCTCTTTCTTGGCATCGCTCTTCTCCTTGTCCTTCTCATCTTTCCTCTCTTTTTTACTTTCTTCTTTCTCCTGTCCTTCCTTCTTCTCTGCATCCCTGTTGGCAATCTTGTTGTTGATGAGGTTGTGCAGGGCCACGACAGAGCGGATGAGTGAGGCCAGGTACACCACCACCATCTGGTCGTTGGTCTTCAGGTAGAAGGCCTTGACAAACTCCTGCAGGTTCACGTCTGGGAGCAGGTTGAACACGTCCTGGAGGTGGTAGATGATCTGGTGGTTGATGGGCAGTTTGCCCATGGCCACTTTCTCTAGGTAGCTCCTGATGTCCAGAAGCTTGGAGTTGAGTCCCTTCAAGCCGTGGACCTGGTTTGTGATCCGCTGGGACAGCGTTCCCACTGTGGTGTCCTTGATGTCCCTGGAAGCCAGAGAGAATCAGGGTTAGAAGCTCCCCTTGCAGGTGGGCACAGCCCTGCGAGGCCTTTCCAGCTCGGAGCAGCGTGGGCAGGGCAGAGGGGTGCCAGAGCTGTGTCCTACAGCCCCGTGTCCCCCAGGGGGAGCAGGGCCCTCCCACAGCCCCACACTCACCGCAGCAGGTGCTCCACCCCAACCTCCTCGGCCTCCTCCGCGCCGATCTCGCTGGTCACGTGCTCAAAGGTCTTGGAGGTCGGGGTGCCATCCTGCAGGGACACACACCATCAATTACCGCCACAGGATGAGGGACTGTACCCAAAGCACTTCCCGACAGTGAAGGCCACAAGGCATCCTGGATTTAACCAGTGTCACCCCGTCCCAGCAATTTCTCCTGCTCTGGGTGATTTCCAGTTACTGCATTTTGCTGGTCTGTGCCCAGGTGGGAGCAATGGAAATTCTCACTAAACATCACAGTTATTTCTCTCTTTCCTGATACAACCTCACTGTGCTTTGGGGGAGCAACTTCTGCTCCACAACAAAGGCCTCAGAAAGGCAAAAGGATCCCATATTTTTATATACAGCCAGAATGAATTTAAATTAAACAGTTACATCTGACTTACTGCAAGAGATGAGTTAGTGTTGCTCACGCCTGGCCCACCCCCTCAGCACTGGCAGGTGCTGGGTACATCTGGGCACAGTGCAGGCAAACACCAACCACAAGTGACAGCCTAAAAGTGCTCCCATCTGTGCCTCTCTTACTGTACACAATAAATACTCACGTCATGAACCTCCTCCACAGAGATATAGGCTTCTGTGGGCAGCCCCAGGTCCTTTGGCTTCACATCAATGATCACCAGCACCTCAGGGAGAAAGCAAATGTTTTGGAAAACTGCATTTCAGTCAAAGAGTAGGGAAAAAATACCCAAGTCTGTGCTTTCTTCCTCAGCACTGGCTGACTGCAGGCACTGAGAGAAGACAGCAAGTCCAGAGACTGCTGATCCCAGTTCCTCAGTCAGTTCACAGCCACTATGCTGTGTCACCCCTTTTAGGGCTAAGGGCCCCCCCTTTTAGGGCAAGAGGGAGAAGCCCCACCTGGAAGGCCCAGGCAGGCCCCACTTACAGAGTTGGGGCAGTATCTCTTCATCAGTTCATTGATGGCGATGTCATTCTTGTGCAGCTTCGGGCCTGTGTGGTACCAGCCCACAATTCTTTCTCTAGCTAAGCAAAAGCAGAAGAGGGTTTGAAATCAGAACTGTGAGGAGACCCCAGCAGGGAGAGCTGGATCAGCAATTCAAGGGCGAAAGTCTGATCTGTGTAAAGGGGGGAAATGAATTGCCAGGCACTGGCTGGGCCAGGAGCTCCCCACACTGCCCACAGCCACAGCTTCACTCCTGGCCTCTGAGCTCAGCTGGGTGTCCAGCAGCATTTACTAACTCTGTAGCTCTTAAGGCCTGACAATTTGCACCTCTGAGATGCACCTGCCTGTCCCTGAAGTGTTCAAACACAGGTGGATGTGGCACCTGGGAATGTGGTTCAGTGGTGAACATGGTGCTGGTGCTGGGCTGATGATTGCTCTGGGTGATATTAAAGGTCTTTTCCAACCTTACTGGTCCTGTGATTTTGTGAATTCACTTTACCACAGCCCTGGATGTTTTTGGGAGCTTATCCCTGACTGCCAGAGGAGCTCAACTCACCATTGACCTTCTTAAACATTCCATACATGTTCTCCAGGTAGTCATGGTCCAGGAACCACACGGTGTCATCCTTGTCATCCTCATCAAAAGGTACTAGGAATAAAACAAAACATCAGGATTTCAGAACCCAATTTCTACAACGAACATGTTTATTGAAATACCATGTTTTGGTTATTTTTGGCTGCTACCAGAGAGTAAGATTTAACGAGGGGTGTTTATGAAGGCAGTTTGTATTTATTGTTAGATATAGGCTCATCTGTAGAGGGAGGGAACAACCTCTGCTCCACCAGGGCGGCCCCAAAACCCCCCCACATCCCCCTGCCCAAGAGCGGGGTGGGTTTGGGGGGACGGGACACCCCAACTCACCCGCAAAGCTGTTGGACACGTCCAGGATCTTCTTCTGCCAGGAGCCCAGCAGCACTCCCACCACTCGCTTCTGGTTGCCCACCTTCCCTATCCTGCAGGGCGGAGGGTGCTCAGAGCGGGGCCTGCCCACAGCGGGACCCAGGGAAGGGACAGGGAGGGCGGCCCTGTCCCTGTCCCGGACACCCCCTGTGCCACCCCCTGTCCCTGTGCCTGTCCC
>WBMV01001072.1:655773-762382 GCA_013396655.1 Campylorhamphus procurvoides | reverse complement strand
GGCCCCGCTCCAGGCCCCGCTCCAGGCCCGACCGCGGCCCCTCAGCCCGCCCCGCCCGGCCTGCCCTGCGCGGGGAGGGGCCAGCGGGCCGCCATCTTGGGGCGGGACCAGCGCCATCTTGGGAAGGGACCGGCGCCATTTTGGGAGGTTTTGCCGCCATTTTGAGAGGGTACTGTCGGCCATCTTGAGAGTGTACGGCCGCCATTTTGAGATGTACCGTCGCCATCTTGAGAAGGTACGGCTGCCATTTTGAGAGGGTGCTGTCGCCATCTTGAGCGGGTACTGCCGCCATTTTGAGACGGTTTCCTTGCCGCCATCTTGGGGCGGAGCCGCGGCGCCCGTGAGGGCAGGCGCGGGAAGGGCCGGACCTCCCTCTCCTCCATTCTCCTCCCCTTCTGCTCCCCGCTTTCCCCACGCTTTTTCTTCCCTTTCCTTTCCCCCTTTCTCCCCTCCTTTCCCTTTCTCTCCTTTTCTCCCTTTCCTTTACTTTTTTTACTCCTTTTTTTTTCGTCCTTTCCTCCCCTTTCCCGCCGATCCCCCCTCTATCCTTTCCCCCCCATTTCTCCCCTTCCTCCCTCTNCTATCCTTTCCCACCTCATTTCTCCCCTTCCTCCCTCTCCTCCCTCCTCTCCTCCCCCGTTTCCTCCCCGTGCCCCCTGCCCCGCCGTTGTTGTGTCCCGGCCCGTGTGGCGGTGCCGCCCCGCCGTGAGGTGCCCGTGGGCGCTGAGGGGCCCTCAGGGCCGTGGCCGCCACCGCCGGGCGCCCTCAGGGCCCAGCGCTGCCCTGGCGGGTGGCGGTGCCCCCAGCGCTGCCCTCCAGCTCCTGCCCCGCTCGCAGAGCCGCAGGGACGCCGGGGACCGCGCTGCCCCAGCCGCCACAGGCCGCGGAATAGGGAGAATCTCTGTCAGTGTTGGTTTCTTCCAAGGGAGCCGTGTCAGGCAAAGCCAGCGTCCCGCAGCCTCTCCACTCTGTAGGGGTTTGTCCTCCCAAGCGCAGGTAAAGGCGACAAAGGCTCAGGTGAGAGTTTGGAGAAGGGTTTTTGCACCTCAGGAGCTGACACACAAGTTTTATACTTTATTTATGGCAAGGAAACATTACCTGGGGCTGCTACTCTTGAGTCCATGTGTGAAGAACATTGTCACAGTAGTTGAGGATAATTCACAGTTCTTAAAGCATTACGATACTCCTCGTTTTCTACACTTTTCTCACGTTTTTTTGCAATGTTTATATATATATATACATGGGTAATATTTTGGTATTTCAAAATACCAAATGGTACTTTGGGTGAAAGTGAAAGTTTTGTGGTTTCGTTCAGCATCTTAACATTTCACAGACTTCTGCAAAGGCAGCGTTAATTTACAAGCCCTGCAGGACCTGAGACCTCTTGTGGAGTTTTCAGTCCTTACATCCTTTACTATTGCTGCTTAAAAAAAAAAAAAAAAAAAGGTCTCTGGTGGAGTTTTCAGAGGGTTTTTTTTCCCAGCAGAGGGGGATATCTGACCGTGGGATCAGAGCACGCCCAGACCTCTTGTCGCTTGTTTTATCAATATACATATAAAACTCAATGTTCAAATTAACTAGTTCGATAAGTAATTTAGCTCATTGATTTTCGGGCATATCCTAAGTGCCATTACAAGCTACGGATATTTTAAATGCCATTACCTAATAGAAGGAATGTTTTAAGCACCTTTTATTGATTTTATTACTGCTTTATTTTGCTGTCTTGGTTTAAAAAATCATTTTAACCGCTCTGTCATCGAGAAGAAATATATCGTTGGTGGAATACAGTCAATTTCCTAAAAACCTTTGACATCGTTAACTAAGGGATTAGAGCTGCTAAATGACGCCGGGGGCACAGCGAGGGATGAGCCGGGCTCTGCTGGGCTCTGCCAGCCCGGCTCGGAGGGGCAGCCCAGTCCCCCTGTGGGGCTGCTCCGGGCTCTGCCGCACCCAGACACGATGAGGGGCCACCGGAGTGACCTGCTGGCGCTTTTTGGTGAAACTGCTCCCTAACTTGGCGCCTTTGAGGTTTGATTTGCTGGATGGTGTTGCTGGGAGTGGGGTGTATTGATGTTGTGCACAAAAGGAGTAAATTGAGGCAGCTCCCAGGGATTTCAGTCCCTTCCCTTGCCAGCTCTGAGCAGAGTATCAGAATTATTGAGCTAATCAGCTGGCAGATGCAGGCTGGGGGTCCCGGCAATGCAGCGCTTAATCAAAGAATTGAAAAGTAAGTAATGAATGTTGGTGCTCAATAAAAGGCGGCTAATGAGGTGATTGAGCTGTGGAGTGGCAAACATCAATACTGAGGGATGATCCAGCTCCGGAGTGCTGAGCTGGAACCCAGAGCTGAGAGGTTCTGCCTTACCTGAGCAGCCAGCACCTCACCTGGAAGGGGGCAGGCAGGGAGGGAGCTGCGTTTTGCTCATGAAATGGAATGATTCCATCATTAACTATTAGGCTTTATTTAAAAAAAAAAAAACAACACCAAAATCCACACACAACCCCCAAACTTACACAGACCTGTTTGCGGAGGTTTAAGTATGGTTTATAGGTTGAAAAATAAGAATACATTGCCATAAAGTAGTTAAAAAATCAAATTGCTGATCAGAAATGTTCAATCAGCCTCTAGCTGCCTCGCTGAGCTCTCGGGGGTGCAGGGAGGGGCCCTGGCTGTGGTTGTGTGCTGGTCAGAGGGTACTGGGGATGCTCTGCCAAAGGAGGTTTGTTTGCACCAAGTGACCACGAGGAACTGGAGCTTCTTTGGAATCCACTTGTGCCCTGATCCTCCTCCTTTCCCACGGGTAGGTGCTGTACATCCTTCCTCAAGTGCCAGGTTGTTGTAACTGGTGACACAGGGGACGCCTTTGTGTTCTTTCCAGTGATGAGAGTTAGAAAAAGAGCCATGGGAAAAGTCCATGCAGCTGGGAAATACTGATATATGATACTTTAGATCCTAATCCTGAATGACTCTTATTAATGTAGTTGGGAAAAACCTTACATTTGTCCTAGATTGGGACTGAACACGTAGAGACCACGTCCACTAACACGTATTTTCCTTGAGGTGCCTTCTAAAATGTGTTTAAATCCATCAGGAGAAGCTGGGCTTTCTCCAGACCTGTTGATAGTTTGGCACATAATACTTCTGTGCTCCCAGTTTGAACAGGAAATATATTTATTTCCCTATAAACACATTTAGCTTTGTCCAAATAGCTGTAGTTTCCTGTTAAGATTTCCTTGGCCAGGGTGTGCCATAAACTGGGTTAGAATGAATGGTGCTGCCTGGAATTGAGCAAGGACAATGCAAGCCATGGAAGCAGAACAGAAAGCCACCACCATATTAATTGTGATTTATTTTGGTTAAAGTGTCATTCAGTGACGTGCTGACACTGTGTGAGTGCGTGATGGCCTGAGCCAAACTGCAGTTTGCTTCTGAACACCACAAATAACAATTCTTTACCCAAATACCTCTTTCAGAATGCCATCTCTAAAGCAAGTGACTAAATCGCTATAAATGGATCTATTTGCTTTCTGATATGAGCTTTAAATATTTGTGTTGTAGTGATTTATTTCTTTGTTTCCCCATCAGGTGCTGTTGCTTGACCAAAGCTGTGTGTGTATATATATATAAGAAATTAAATATATGTACATAAAGTAAAACTCCCGTTACTGGCCACAACTGGGCCATTGGTGAGTATTGCTGTAGTTTCTGCCAAGGGATTTAAGGCCTTTTGTCCCTGTCTGGGGGGGGTAGCAGGTGACTGGGGTAATCCTGCCCTTTCTCCAGCAGTGGAATTTTGATAACTTTGGATGTGGAATCATTACTTTCTTTAGTTAAAAATCAGGAGTATTGTCAACATGTTATATAAAGCTACAGAAAAAATTTCATGTTTTATATTCGATGCTTCTGATTTTGTTGCCCTGTCCAGACATCACAGGGTATGGAAACTTCAGAAATAAGGTGTTTTAATAACTAAGTCCTGACTCTGATTTTCTATTTCAATACAGAGCAATTTCCTCACGTTATTCTGGTCTGTTCGCTACAAAATGATTAAAAAATAAATAGTGGAAACAAACAGTTAAAAAAAGCAAGCACAACAGGTTCTAGTCATACTCATTTTTCCACACCTTGAGGACTAGCAAATGCTTTAATATGAGATTTTATTTGTACAAAGCAAAACTTCAAACCCACTCCAAAGCTTTCTTATTAAGTGCTGTCAGTGCGGTGATTTACAGGGGCAATAAAGATCTGGAGGGGGCACATTCATCACGGGGTTCAGCGCACCAGGAGCCATTTTCTGCAGTGCTAAAGCCAAGTGATAAAATGAATTCTTTTGTTCTATAACCAAGGCACATTCCCCAGGTTTTGTTTTTTGGGTTTTTTTGAAATGTGTGTTGGACTCCTTGGCTTGTAGCTTGGCCGCGTTCCTGTAAAACATTTATAAATAATGAAAAATTGCTCTCATGCAGATGTGATGATGCATCTGGCAAAACCCACTGTCTGAAAGACAGGAACTTGCCTTTTACTTTGCCTTATTCACTAACTTTTCCCCAGTGTTAATTCTCGTAGGAGTTTTAACAGCACTTTGCAAACTAGATGGTTTGGGGGAGTTTGTTTGGTGTGGTGTTCTTTTTTTATTATTTTTTAAGTGATTCTATACCTCTCTGCAAAGCTGAAAGAATTCTGGCTAGGAAGTAATAAAAAGTATTTAAAATAAAGAGCCATGCTCATGGGGAACAGTGTGATTTGGAAAGCTTCCCTTGCTTCCTGTGTTTCTAAACTCGTGTTTGAGTGACTTTTGGGAGGCTGCTCCGTCAGGCGTGTGGAGAGAAGAGCTGGGCTCCTGTGCCAGTGGAGTGTGGGTGTTTGTGTGGGCACGGCCCAGCCTGCTGGGGTCGGTGTCTGTGTGTGTGAGCAGCGGACTCAGAGTCCCACTGCACAGGGAGCACCACGAAAAGAGGGAATTCTGGGGTTTCCTTCTAAAAATGCCACCAGCTGCAGGCTCTGCCTGGCAGTTCTGGGTAGCCCAGTCACACTCGGCTGTCCCGTGGTGTCACGCAGGCACCTCTGAGACAGGAGAAGCACACTGCAAGAAGTACTTTCCAATATAATGTTGAACATCTTTCCTTGGAAGTGTAAACCTGTGTGGAGTTGTGGCAATGTCCTGGTTTCAGTTGGGCTGTCACCATAACCTGTGCCACGGGCAGGGCCACCTTCCACTACGCCAGGTTGCTCCAGGCCCCGTCCAGCCTGGCCTTGGGCACTTGCAGCGCTCTTGCCAGACCTATTTATTGATCTTGAGTAAAGCTCTTTGGCTGCCCAAGGTGTGTGTGAGACAAACACTTTTGCACTCCCTGTGTTGGGCCTTCCATAGCTTGGAAGTAGGACTCGTGCAGTTGCCCTCCCCAGCCCTAGTGCCTGGGAAATTGCAGGCAGTGTTTGTCTGGCTGACTCACAGTGGCTCCTTATCCACAGGGAAGCACTGCTGCAACAGCCACAGCTCCCAGCGCAGCTGCTGTGCCGCCTGCTGGGAAACTGGAGCTTCAGTTGACCCAATAAATGCATTTTGCAGATCTCTTTGCTGTGATTTTATGTTGGCACTTGAAATTTAGCAAGAAAAGCCGTGGTCTAGGAGGCTTTTTGCAGAGCCATGTATGTTACTGCTGATACTTTTATTGCAAAACCTTTAGTCTCTGATATTTAAGGTCAGAAACTGTAAGTGTGTGTGTGCTATTCTTTTTTAACCCTGGGGCCTCTTATACTGTAGTGTCATGAAAGATCCTAAAGCTTTGAGGGGAAAAAAAATGGAAATACTTCATTTTATGAAGCAGTTTCGGGGTCAGTTTTTCTGAAATGAATGCTTTTATGTTGGATAGTTTAAAGCCCATCTGTTAACTGAAACCAAGCCTAAGCGAAGTTGCAGTTGTGTTTCCTATTAGTCTTGTATCTTTCCTATTAGTCATGTATGAAAGAATACAGAGCCATCCAGCAGAATTCCAAACAAAAATGGAAAAAGCAGATGTGAAACTGTTGCCTTGTTGCTTTTCTTTTACAGGAGCAAATAATTATTAATGGATCACAAAAATACTGTGAGAGTAGTTCTGTAAAATGTTATCAGAGTCCCTGCTCAAGGTGAGCCCTAGTGCATTGCATATTGCAGGTGAAAATTGCCTTATTTCACTCAGAGACACTGAAGAGGGTTTGAAAAATAGATCATGGATGTTATGTCTGGAAGCCTACAGTGAAAGATAAAATACACAATTTTAAATAGTTAAGCACTGCAAGTCTCTCAGGGCTCATTTATTATGTTGTCATGGTGAGCCAGGAATAAAAAAATAAAATTAAAAGGCTGTTCCTTGGGTAGTTGGTACTTAGGGGCAGTTTTCTTTTACAAGAGCTCCATGCTGGCTTAGGGAAAGATCTTGGAAGAAAAGAACAAACTTTATTTTTCAAATAAATTCAGCTAAGAGCTCCCAGCCTTCTGTGACACTGCACTGAATTATTGTTAGTGTTCGCTGCTGGGAGAGTAACACTCGCTGGTGTTTAACAGCAGTGCCCTTCCATGGGATTCCAGAGGCAGGAGGCAGAGGAAAGGCAGGGCTGAGTGCTGAAGCAGAGGCAAGCCTGGCCAGCCTGGAGCTGGGTTCCCTTCCTGGGGCTCTAGGGAGGGACACGCAGCACGTTCTGTGCGTGCAGCTCTGTGGGAACTGCTTGTAAAATTCTTCATGGGTGTGTGAAGCACGAGGTCCTCTCTTCCCTGAGTAATATCTCCTGACGTGTGTTTCTTCCAGACTTTCTCTCTTGTCCACTCCTACCTTGCAGCCAAATATGAGGAACGTATGAAGTTGTGTCTGTGCAAAGCTCCGTTTGTCACGGGCAGGAGATGTTCATTTTTTTGCTGACTTCTGTCCTGGTGGAAGGTTATGGGCTGCACTTGGTAGATTATGAGTTTAAAATAGCTGGGAATTGTGTCCAGCCTGTCCCTGCATGGTTCCCTGACTGTGAAAAGTGGCATTCCAACTCATCCATTCTCAGATTCCAGTGATAGTCCCTTTAATTTCCCCTTGCTCCTGTTGGATTCTAGAAAAGATTAATTAGTTATCCACTGACCTTGATAAAAAGCGATTTTTTTTTTAGGATACAATATTAACAGATGTTCTTCTGGGGTATGAAGGTAACATCACAAGGGGGTACTACAGTTTTATCAAATTTGCCTTGGTAAGTTGTTTTATTAAGGTAAAGTGATTACAGCCTGCAGAGTTAATTTTAATAAGCTAATACACCCCAGCAAGTTGGAAACCTAAATGATACAATTAATTTAAATTTCGAGAATGTAGAGAAGCTTAGGAAGGTCATCTGTATGTTACAGTGAGATTGCATATAGGCTTGGCAGAGGTAAAGTGTGTTTCTCAGCGCAGACTCTGGGAGATCCCGAGGTGTTCTGCACTGACCTTTGTGGGAGGATGTGTTAACACAGCTCTGCTAAAGCTGCCTTCTCTGAAAAGTGTTTGCATGTGAGAAAAAGAACCCTGTCCTTTCTCAGCTGACTTGGATGTGGGGGGAGGTTAATGGTTTTAACACCTGTATGGAGGTGGAGGTTTATTAGGACTTTTTTTCAATGGAAAAATTCATCCTCTGGCATTCCTCTATTAGTGGAGTCATTACTCTTGATTAAAATACATTGCTCTGACTTGGTGGGGGAAGGTGGGTGGGTGTTAATGCCCCAGGGCTGCCGTAGGGAACCCGAGAAGGAGGGGGTAGAGCTGCTACCAGTGGTCCCTGTTGTCTTTGGAGGTTTGGATGAGCTCCAGAGAGCCAGGCCAGAAAACAGGGAAGCAATAATGTCTCAGTAGAACACATAAAACAAGTATTTTCTCCTAATTTCTACAGAAGAGAACAAACTTGTCATTCCTATGATCCTGTTGAGTGAGGGTTACTTTCATTAGGAGGTTTCTGAGCTCACCATTTCCCCCAGGATGAAGAAAACCAGATTGCACGTCAGCAAAACAGTGGAGAGGGTGGTTTGCCAGGGACACTAATTGGGAATGATGTAATGACATGGGATTTTCCAAATGCTGTTCAAGATGCTTTCAGTGACTGTTTGCAGTGTGTTACTGAAATCCTCACATAACGAGGGGCGTGGATTGGAGAACGTTGCCTCCAGTGGCCACAGAGTGCTGTTTGTTCTGCTCAGGACATTCTGAGGTCACTCCTTGGCTTTGTGTGCAAGATGCACCCAAGGAGCATCATCAGAACATCATTAGCAGAGAGCAGTAGCCTCAGTGTTCTGCATCTTCCCCACAAAGATCAGGAGGCTGGATTTATGGACATTGGAGTGCTAGCAAAAGGCTTTCATTTCCCTTACTGTGAGTTTTGTTCCCATTTAGGAAAGCTGAAGGCAAAATATGTCAAAGTTCTGGTGAAAGCGTTTAGTCAGAGAAACCTCACAGGTAACTTTTTTCCAAGAAAAAAACAAATGAGTGTGTTCTAGTTTTGTATAACAAATTATTGGTATTGAATTATCAAATTATATGCACAATTAAATTTTTATTAAATAAGGAATAGCGTATGCAATATTATGCTAATCTTGTGCAGTATAACAAGTTTGTAAGTTTAACACACCGTGCGCTGAGCCTCTGCTCTCCGGGGACTCGTTTGAGACGTAGGGCATTTAGCAAATGAAAAGGAAATTAGAAAATTAGTCACTTGAGTAATTTAAACATGCAAATAAGTGTCCCAACTGTGGTGATACCGCATTTAGCTGAATTTACTCGGGCTGCTTTGACTTTATCACCCTAATTATTCCGGGTTTGTGTCAGGCTTAAGAAAGCAGGAAGCCAGAATTCTCTGTTAGAGAAGTTTCTCGTGGTGCTGTGTTATTGCACTGTGTGTTCACTAACGCACTCATTGGGAAAAACTTGGATTCCAAGGTTTTTTCCCTGCTAATTAGCAGAACAAAGGCAATCAGGGTCTTGAAAACACTCGGATTTGATGTGCCAGGCTGAGTGAGGTAGGAGGCATGTATGTTCTGATAGCAAACATACAGCACAGCTGAGGAAATTCCTGTGCTGGAGCCCCTCAGGAATTCACTAAAAATTGCCTGTTTAGGTAACGATTTTTTTTCCTCAGAATCATCTCCTTGCATGGCTTCAATGTTAAAACATAGCTGGATCCATGAAAATGTCCATTATTTTAGAAATCTTATATACAAGCAACTAGTTGTGAGAGGAATGCTGATGGAAATAAACATGTGACCCAGCTGCACATGCAGGGCTGTTTTCAGACTTGTGTTAATATTAAAAGAATGTTAATATAAAACATTAAGATAAGAAATCAGAGGCCAGTCTTCACCTCCATGAAGCCCAGGAGCTCCTGCTGAGCTTTGCTCAACCAGCAAGTACAGAAGTTCTGTGATTAAATTGATTTAGCCCTTATTATTGCCATTTGGGTGACCATTCTGAGGATGTAAGATTTTCTCTTTTTGTAAAGGTATCTTGATGATAAAATTCTGAGAGTCTGACAGACATTTCTTCTTAGTTTTTGGCATAACACTTTAAATTTTTTCCTTCAGGAAGCGCACAGAACAATGCCATTTTTCACATGAATAAATAATCTTTGCAGCCATGGATGCTTCTTAATATTAGTTGAAAGCAAAGTCGCACACAAGGCTTCTAGTCTATAAAGAAGGTGAGAAAACAAATAAGAACAAGTGTTAATTCAAGTACACAGAATTTGTGTCTGCACAGCAGGTGAAAATGCTACATTAATGCTGGAAATATCTGTCCTGCTGTGTAGTTTTCCTTCCTTTTTATTACTTCAGTGTTTGGTCTCGTATGAATGCACCATACTTATTTGCATGTTATCACAACGGATTCCTCTTTGCTTCCAGTTATCCATATAAAGAGAGAGATGCTCTAATGACCCTAAGAAAGTATTCGGGTGAAATACTATCTTAAAATGTCTCGAGTTTCAGAGCACAGTGTATATATACATACATTTTATTTTTAGTCGAGGTTATTAATTGCACACAAAAATACCAGCTAAGAAGAATGTTGGTAAAGTGCAATGTCAAACACTTCTAATTATGGGAAAGTCAGAATCGGGTCAGTCGGGGTGTCCATGGGATTAAACAGAGAATGGTCTCGACTGTGTGACCCAAGCATTGAGCACCCGTGTCTGAGGGGCCACCAGCTGTGGCCGTGGTCCCACCACGGAGCTCAGTAAGGCCCCTGTCCACAAAGGGACCCCACCCTTGCTCTGGGCAGGGACAGGGATGGACAGTCCGTGCTTTTCAGAAGTACCTCCTCAGTGATTAGTCCTGTGCTCGCCAAAACCTCGAGCTGGATGCCCGAGGGAGCCTCTTTCCAGAAAAAGCAGTCTTGCCTTGGTGTCCTGGGAATGCAGTGCCCAGGTTCCAGATCTGTAGGAAAAGGGGACTTGTGTGTCGGTGCCTGACCTCAGCTCATGCCGCTCTCGGGCGTTCCAGATGTCTAATGCCTCTTGCTTTACGTGTCCTCCCACTAGTTTTCAACTGGGTTGTTTTATTTTGTTTGTAAAAGATGAGAGACTACTCTAGTCGTAGTTCCAGCCTGGGGCTGGTGCCTCGGGCTGGTGCTTTCCATCCCCCTGGCACATTGTGGTCTGGATCTGCAGTTGTCAAAAGATATCTGGTGTGGAAATAATTCATTTTGTTTATTTATTCCCTCCCCCCCAAAAAAAAGAACATACAAAATGTGAATTAATTTGAGAATTCAGTCTTGCTGGCCACACAAATTCTCAGTTAAAGCATGTTCTTCATGAGGAGCCAAGCGTGATTGATGTTGTTCTCTGTGTTTGGGCTGGATGGTTGTGTTATTAATGCTTTTTGGGCTGGTGTGAGGGGTGCTGGAGTAATCTTCAGCACTCTTCCCCTTGCATGGCCAAAATCACCAGAGCTAGTGCACTCCATGGGCTATGTGTTCCTGCTGGAGTGGTCAGCATGGGCATTGCCTCCTGGTGGCTGCACCTCCCAGTGCTGAAGAGCAAATCATGTGCATGAGGTAGTTAAAAGAAGAGTTTGTAATGAGCCTGGTGGGCAGAGATCTCTTGCAGGAGCCAGTGCACTGCACAGCAGCTCAAGGACGCTTTGGCCATGCAGGATGTGTGAGCTGCTGTGTTGGTGCTGGCTGGGGGAGCCTGCAAAGGCTGGGCTGGGCTCTCCTTGTGCTTCCTGGCCTGCCAGAGGCAGAGCTGTGCCAAAATCCTGCTGAAATCCACTGACTGGCATCTCAGGAAGGCATCCTTGTAGTCTCCCTGTCTGTGTCTTCATTTTGCTGCTTGTGTTTTCAGCATTTTCTAAAAGTCCATTCTTCAGGTCTTCAGTACACAATGAAACATTTAATCATTTAAAGTCCAAATTAGGTCTGAAAATGAAAGTGGTCAGGATCCTCCAGAGAAATCTCAGTGACTCCAGACAATATCGATACCAGCTCTTTAAAGCTGAGCTGGGTCTTGGCTTCCAGGTGACCCTGGGGCATCCCTGCAGCTCTGAGTCAGGGAGAAGACTTAGGACTCGTTTCCAGGTTCTTTCTGGAGCTTTCACTGGGCAGCAAAAATGTCACTCATTGTTTAGTGAAGTTCTTGGTCTTCAAAGAATGAGTCAGATGAGGTAGCTGTCAAAATATGTGCTTGGTCCTCTTCTGACCTAAAAAGTCTATTTTTTGGTTCCTGATGTCATGAGGCCAAACCTTCTTTTCCCACTGACTTTAGGAAGATGACTGTGATTGTGATATCGTGTTGGAAATGTCAGGCACTGCGTAATTAGTGTCTGAAATCAGTGCTTAATAACTTGTCTTCATAAATTTATTTTCCCTTCTGGAAAAAAGCATTGATATTTTAAGCATTTTAACTGTTCCTGCTTATTTTTTTTGCTTCCTTTTATGACATAAAAATTCAGTTTGGTTCATTTTGAGACTGACTGGAAAGGGAAGTTTGTTTATTTTGGCAGCTTAGTTGTAGATCGGCCAAGAGGAAAATGAAAAACTGTAGCCTGTGGGCATTCTGTCCTGCTGGAGAAGGGATAACTGTCTCCTTCCTAGGAAAGGAAAACAGGTTGGGGAGAAGCCTCAGTTATTTGTATTTTCTTTTCTTGCTTGTTTTCTCCAGTAGCAATTCTGCACAGGGTCTGTTGGCAGTGTTGGTGGTGGCACAGGCACACCCATAGCTCAGAGTATGCTCTCTTTTGCCCAACAGGCATTTAAATCGATATATTAAATATTTGTTTTTTCTTCTCCTAATGTTTGGAAAATAATTTGAGACTGTATATCTTTGACTACTAATCTAGAAGTGAATCAGAAAACAATAATCATTCCTGTAGGCTCCTTTTTTAGTGTTTTAAATCAGGCAAGGGCACACATTCCAGCAGCCTGGGCACGGCCGCTGGTACCCTCAGGACTGGTGCTCTCACCACAGCCAGCCAGGGACAGGCGTTGTCAGGTTGTCCTGCTGTGATCCCAAACACCTCCCAGACTCAGTTGGCCCCATCAGTTCCCAGCCTGGACACGTGGAGGATGCAGAGGGAGCGTCTCTGCCAGCCCTGATGCCGTGAGACCCCTGGGCTGCAGCAGCCTCTGCCACGCCTGCCCTGCGGTGACACGGGGCCAGCAGAGCTTGGCCTTGGCAGGTAAGTCAGGGACAGCTAATTCCTGCTCTCACGGGTCTGTGACATCTGGATGGGCGGTACTGGACACCTTTAGTTTACAAATCCCGGGATGCTCACTTCATTTGCTTTTGCATTATCTTCTATTTCATGTGAAACGTTTGAAAGATTCGTAGTGAAGAACTTTACACCACGTTTTATCCCTTTCCTTTGTGTACTCTTTACCACTTGGATATATGGGAATTTTTTCTTACAAGGGATGATAAACATGTAAAATCCTAATTTTTAGGAGTTGGGGCAAGTTCAGCTTCTAGTCCTTTTAAAAAAAAAGATTCTAGTGAGGCAGAGAGAACAAACTAGATTGAAAAAGTGAGGGACTTGAGTGTTTTTTGATAGGTTTTTTTTAAGCTTCTTGCTCAAAGGCATCTCCCCTGTCCTCAGAGGACTTGCGTATTGGTTTGATGTCAGTTCTTTCACAAATAAACTCTTCTTTCTGTTATTCTAATCATACACGTATGCTGCTAATAAAATTCTTCCTCAGGGTAACTGGGAGGAAAACCATATTCCTTTGTTTTGGGCCGGCCAGCGGCTGCAGCACTGGTGGATTAGCAGATGAGAAGCTTACTCCAGAGAAACAGCTTTTTCTGGAAAACTACTTTGACAGAAACCTCTCATTCCTGTGACCAGAATTCACAGGCTTTCAAAGTAAGGGGAGCCTCAGTAACAAATAAATACATACAGCAAATCCAACAGGAGATTCAGCCACTGCTCCTCAGCCTTCCCCCACCACTGGTCCCTCCTGCCCCTGGGGGAGTGGGGTAAATGAAGGGGAAGAGGAGTCACTGATGGTGCTGAGAAGCCTTTAATGCTGGGAAAACACACTCATCCCTCTCCTTTTAGGCAGAGCTCTGTTTTTGGAAGCAGGAACGCTGAGGTGTGGTGGGGCAGCAGGCACCAGGCTGGAGCTGTGTGGTTTAACGTGTCAGTTCCTAAGAACCAGTGCAAGGGGGCATTCTGGAAACTGGGCACTGTGATATGGAATGCCACTGGTGTGCTGGACCAGCTGCTGGTGGCATCACTCGTAGTCCATCCCTGTGGCTGGTACCTGGGGTGTCCCACTGTGAGGAAGAGAGGGCTGCACTGGCCACAGAATTCCTCAGCTCCCATTAAGGGAAGAAAGCATCTGTATTTTCTTGATGTCTTTAAATCATTAAATGTCTTCGGGGGCAGGAAGGAGAAGGAAACCCCTCTGGAGAAGTGATGTTTTTGATGGCCTGTGCTCTGTAGCTGGTACTCAGCACTGAGCATCGCCCCCCTTCCCGTGTGCTAACAACAGACCCACATTGTGGGGTTAGGGCTGCTCTGCTGCTGTGGGTCTGAGGCAGCACCTTCCCTCTGACTCAGGGTTTTCCACTCCTAATATGTGAGAGTGACGAAGACCGAGGGTGTGCTGGGATTCTGTGCCAGCCTGGGCAGCCCTGGCTGAGGCAAAGACAGCTTTCCTGGATCTTTTTTAGGACTGACTCTAATCGTATTTCCTTATGCTGCACAAGTAGGTTTGTCTCCCTCCTGCCTCCGATCCTATGGCAACAGGAATCACAGGTCACCATTAAAAAAAAGCAAAATCTGAGGTGTTTGAGCCATGTGTGCCCTGACAACAGCTGGATGGGGTGGGAGTTTCTATGTGTAAAAGGTTGGGAAAAATCCATTTGCAGGATGAGAATGACTCCTGGTGCAGAATTACCGTGTAAACCTGGCACCGTGGTTCATGGTTCATTGGCACCAGTGCTGTGCAGCAGGAGGTGAGGTGGTGTGGGCACACTGTGTGGATGTGCCAGCACAGCATTGCCACCCTGGTGCTGGGGCCTGCCAGAGGCCAGGCCTGCAGGGAGGAGCGTGGGGTGCTACCAGCACACAGCAGGTGCCCCCCCAGCCTCACCCAGACAGGAATGTGCCCAGCAGATTTCCCCCAGAGGAAACATGAGGAAAACATCTTGTTTTAGAGAGATATTTAATATGTTTTTCATATTTGGAAAGCAGTTAATGTCTGGGAATGTCCTTTTGCTCCCTGGCCAGCATGATTAATATTACTTTTGATCTTTTTTTTATTTTTTTAAAAATCAGAGTAAAAGTGATTTATCTGCAAGGAAAGCAACAGCAATTATTTACTCTGTATTCATGGTTAAAGTTGGTTTCTTTTAAACATTGCTTTTGGGAGGGTAAAAGTTCTTAAAAATAAACATGGTTTGAATTATTTTTAGATTAAAATACTTTATGGAAGGAGAGCTGAGTTTTAGTGTTTGAGCAGTAAACCAGGTAGACAAGGCTGTGGAAAACACAGATGTAGAATGTCCTATAGAAAGTTGTGCTTTCAACTACCTGGACCTAATTGCATGGAGCAGCTGACGAGGATGTTAACGAGGATGCTCCGAGGTTGTGCCCAGATGGGTTTGTGCCCAGCTGGGCTGGTTTGCTGCCTTGCTCTGCTGCCAGCCTTGTGCTGGGGCTCGGCTTCCCGTGGGCTGTGCTGTGCCGTGGGGGGATGTGCCAGCTGGTGGGCACAGGGTTTAGGAACTGGACTTCACTGGAGCAGGGTGGGATAGTCCCAGCCATGGCACGTGGGAAGGCCTCACCTGCTCAGCTGGTCCTGTAAAGCATTGGTGAGAGGTTCCCTCAGCAATGCACCATCAGGGACTTGGTATAGGATTATAATCAATGTGCAGATAACTCAGGATGTGTTTGGAAAAGGCCATCAGAGTAATTGTTGTAGCTTTTTTGCCTGTGAAGCTGAAAGCTCCATGTGCCAGGTTCTCAGTGGTGCAGCCTGGCTGGGAACCATGGAACAGCTTAAGGTCGTGGGATGGAGCTTGTGCTATTTTAATACTTACTATTTGATCGTGGTCCCTTCCATATCCAGGAATAGACGTGCTGTCCTGAGGCCAGAGATGGTCCCTCTCTGTCCCAGGAGTGGCTGCAAACCCAGGCCCACTCTAGCACTGAAACCAGGGGGCTCTTGGGGCTGAGCACCACTCGCCCGGTGCATCCGGCTGGAGAGCTGCTCATGCCTTGCTGTGCTAGAGGGGGAGGAGAAAAGCCAGCTTTGGTTCTTAATTGTTTTTCAGTGTAAGTGTTTAAAGGTTATTGAGTTATCTTTGGGAGATGTGGTAACTGGTGATCCGTCCATGACCCCTGTGCGGGGTTTGGGGTGCAGGTGAGAACAGCAGGTGTGGGAGGATGGAGGCACAGCTCTTGTCACAGATCCCATATGGACACAGAGAGGACACCAGCTTTACAGCCAAAGAGGTTCTGGCCCAAGTTTGTCACAGGTTTTGTATGAATTTTATGTTTATTTTTCCAAATTTTGTTTTTCATAACTTTTTTTTTGACAATTGGTGAGTTCCTTGTTTGATATTGTTATAGTTTTATTTTATGACAAAAAAAGAGAGCCCAGTGGTGTCTCCTGGGCAGTCCAGGGCAGTGAGGGTCCAGCTGGGCAGTGACAGGGTCCTGTGGAATGGGATGTGTTGAGTCTGGATCTTTGCTGGTTCTTCTGATTGCTTTGTGCCTCTGGCTATGCCATGTCTAATTAAGAGTAACATATTAAAAAACAGTCTAAGCTATTGAACCCATAATGCATGAGTAAGCTAAAAGGATAACCCCAAGTTACTTTTCTACTTACAGAAAATAGCCCAGAGATTTTCATTTTGTATTGAGGCTGTTCCTGTGTGACAGCACGTTATGTACCACAGACACGATTTTCAAAGAAAACACCGTTTATCCTTCTCATTTGATTAAATTCTGGGATGAGTAACAGAGATTTCCTTTTACTTACACATTCCATTAAGGTCTTACAGATGCCATTTGGGTGGAAATATTGCACTGGTCTGATTATTGTGTAAAATCACCCATGTTGTTTTCAACCTTAAAAGCCCAATGTAAAGTGTGTTCACCCCAGCTGAGACAGAAACACCTGAGCAAATCCTGTGGAGCAAATCGTGATGGACTTGTTCCCAGCTGGGGCTCCCTGGGCTTCTTAATTTCTATAGTTACTTGGTAATACAGAATGGTTTGGGCTTTGTATTCCTGTTTATAACCTCACAAAACTTGGCTGCAAATTCCCCTGGGGTGGTTTGTTCTGGACGCATGAGCTCAGGCTTCACTGAAAAAGTTTATCATTTTCTCTGCCATGCCTGATGCAATTAGGGCTTTTTGGTGTTATTAGCACTGCATGACAAAGGGATGTGGCCAGAGAAGCCCATTTACTGAGCCATGACTCACTTCTGCATATCGGGTAATCCGTGACTCACTCATGCATCCTTCATCTGCAAGGCTGCTCTGTGGAACATCTGATGATTTTGATTTGTCTCCCTGGATCTGCCTTGGCACAGGGGTGTCCAGGATGAGCCTATTGATCAGCAGCTTCTTTGGAGACTGAAAAGTTTCCTTGTTGTGGGTGATGTTGCACAGTGCTCTCCAAATGTGACTTAAGACTAGGCAGAGATGTTTCCTGGTTGAATCATCCTCACTTTGAGCCATCCCCATCACGCACCTGATCCCCCTGTGTGGCTGGCCCTTGTTCTCAGTGTGGGATTCACTACCAGAGTATTTTGATTAATGCAAGTAACTGCTGCACGGTAACATTTTCTGTGTCAGGATGCTGAGAGTCCAAACCTGTCCTCTGACCCAGTTTGATACAGTTGTTTGTTCTTTTCAATGTTAGTGTGCAAAATATAACTCCACTCATATCAAATCTATGCAGCTTAAACTACCCTATTCCTAAAGGGAATTTAGATTCCCATTAAATATCGGAACAGTTCTCTGAAAAGTCCATAACTTTTTGTCTTTCCTCAAGTGTCTCAGGGTTTGGTAACTGGTTCCTCTGATGGTTTTTGTGTGTGTTTTGTTCTGTTTTGTTTTTTTAAAAAATGATACTTGTTCCCACTTTCAGGCAGGGATTCCACTGGTCCCTCCCAAGGTGCTTCAGCACCACAGATGTGACTCATGTGCTTCAAATCCACAGTGAGCTAAGAAATATCTTCTCCAGAGGGCTCCGAGTTGTGAACACTGTAAATGAGGGCAGTAACAGCAGAGATATAGGAGACAGATGTTGTGGCTTCCGGCTGGAAATTCAGTAACCATTCTGGCAAAATACTTTAGACTTATTAGATACAAAAAGGTGCTACAAACCCATGCAAACCTGTCAGACTTGGATGTTGCTGCCTTAAGATTATGGTGGTTGCCATGCAGGCTCACAAGCTGTAGAAATTTGAAGTAGGTTGTGAGACTGTTGTCCTGAATTTGATCAAAACCTGCTCTTTGTGAGTGGCAAAATCATGTGAAGGAAATATCAGTGTTATGAGAGAATCATGGAGTGATTCAGAAGGAACTGTAAAGCCCATCCAGTCCCACTCCCTGCCACGGGCAGGGACACCTCCCACCAGCCCAGGGTGCTCCAAGCCCCATCAGACCTGGCCTTGGACACTCCCAGGGATCCAGGGGCAGCCACAGCTGCTCTGCCCAACCTGTGCCAGGGCCTGCCCACCCTCACAGCCAACAATTCCTTCCCAATATCCTATCTGACCATGCTCTCTGTCAGTGGGAAGCCATTCCATCTTTGTCCTGTCCCTCCAGACCCTTGTAAATAGTTTCCATCTTTCTTGTAGACTCCCTTCAGGCACTGGGAGGGTAGAAGGAGAAGAAAACTTTCCTTACCAGGGGATACAATTGTACCCAGCTGGGTTTGCTAAGTCATGGGTAGTTTTTGGGATGCTGAGTTGTGGTCAGTACTTGGTGAATATAAGGGATGTGGTTCAGCGATTTTAAGAATGGTTCTTGCCACTCTGCTTGGGTGTGAAAACAACCCCTCTGTCACACACACTACCTTTATGGAGTGTATAAACAGGGGTTTTCATCTGCTTTCCATTTACTGGCACATTTTGTTGTCTTTGCCATGGGCATTTAAAACTGAGATGTTCTAAAGAGCCCTGCATGAAATTTTAAAGAGACTGGACCTTTCATCTGCACAACAGCAGGACACCAGATAGATGAACAAGAAAGAAAGAGAAATTGTTTTTGAAGCAATAGCAAAAAAAATAACAGTAGAAGCAATTATTTTATCAAAGGTTTATTTTCTTTCTTGTTTTTTAAAGACCTTTTCTCAGTTGAAGTTGGCTACCTTCTTATGTGTGTTTGATTTGTGGTTTTCACAAGGTCCAAATGAAAAATGTCAGCTGGAAGATGTGTATTGTTAATGAGCAATCACAATGGCCCCGGTGATTTCAGTGAATTTTGGTGCTCAGAGGATTGCAAAACTCTCGTCTTCTTTGCTCCAAACAGGCACATGTTTCTCTTTCACATCTCACTCTGTTCCTTGACTATGGACAGACCTTTTCAAAGAGTAAGGATGGAGTTAGTCTTTGTTTGTCTTTGTCATCTTCTTGCTTGTAGTGACATAAATCATGTTCCTTATGACAAGGAGCCGGACTGTGATCCCTCAGTCCCCCTGTCAGGCCATTAGGCAGTAATCTCCACTGGGGTTGCTTTGGCTCGTGTTGGTGGCCCGACTGTGAGAAGTTCGGTATCGCCTCGCTGCTTCCAGGTCCTTTCAACTCACTGCAGTTTTGATCAGTTTTCCTTGTGCTGGATGATCCCCTGCCTGCTGCTCCTCACCCCGCTCGGAGATGCTCCCCGGGGCTGGTGGAAGCTGTGGCTGGGCCCCGTCAGCTGGTTGGGGTGGCACTGACTTGCTCCAGAAGTGCAGGTGGGAGAGTTTGGGTTTTAATTTTGGTGGTGTTCTGGTGGGAAGGGAAATCAAGCTCCTCTCCTTGTGTGTTTATTGTATGACACGCTGGGAGCAGACTGCAAATACCAGTGAGTTCTCCAAGACTTGATTTGGAGCAGGAAGAAAGTTGAGGAGAGAGCACAGCCACCAGTTGTGATAGCCTGGAGTTGTGGGGAGGAAAGCAATCCATGGTGTTGGGACTGACAGCTGGGCTGGGCTTTACTCCCATGCTTATAGAAACCTTCTTTTGGAGGGGCTCTGCTGTCCAGAACATGCAGCACTGAAGACTCTGGGCTGATGGCTTATTTAAGGATGAGGAGAACTTGGAGAAATTGAAAATATGAATAGACATCTCTCATGTTCCTCAATTGCAAATCTGTATACCTTGTATTAATTAAATAGGGCAGTGGGCAGGGGAGGGGTTTGTACTGCCAGTAAATATTGAAACTGGGATCTTGTTTGAATTAGGATGATATGTGCTGGGCGAGAGACACCTACAGCCATATATAAGGCCAAAGCTTCCAGCAGCCCATGCTGGCTTCCCTGAAAAGCATATTTATATCTTCCAGACCAGTAATTAATCACTCAGTAGGATTTTTTGGGACGTGCGTTCACAGAAGATCTTTTTGTACTGCCAGGAACCACAAAGCATGGGCACAATTAAAACAGTGATTTAATTTATTACATAGAGGCATGGAATGGGAATGTTTTAAGCAATGTTGACAGACCAAGATTTCACAACCACCTATTTTTTTTTAAATAGAAAACAAATGCTGCTCCTCACAAAAATTAAATTACATTAATAGCAGTTTTCTAATATACTAAGAAAGAAATTCAATTTTTGGCATTAATTAAGATGTGTACGAGTGGTATAATTTTTAAAGAGAATACATTTCAAAGTTGTCTGGTTATAAGAAGCAAAAGATACTGCCTTTTGTTCAAATGCACTTTAAAAGTATGTGGCTCTTTTGAAAAATTAAAAGTAATTGCTGAAAGGTTTCTGTACACTGATAGTTTGCCTTTAGTTAGTCCTGGGAGTCCTCGCAGCTCCTCTGGTGCCTTCAAGTTCTGTTGTCCATTTCTTGGCCTGACACTTGGAGAAGGGCACTGAAACGGTGCAGTGAAAATCCACAAAGGTGACCAAATAAGTGGAACATTTATCTTATGACAACAGATAAAAAATAAGTCAAGCCTCTTCTGTTATCAGAAAGGCACTAGAGAGGTGATTGAATGTGGTCAGTAAGTGTCTACATGGGCAAAAGGAATTAGTGAATAGAGAGCTCTTAAAAGTAGCAGAAAAAAAGTAAAACGAGATTTAGTGAATTGAGTTAAAGGTAGACAAAAATTTGATTAGAAATAATGTATGTGTTAATCAGGGAAGATGATTAATCACTGGAACAACTTAATAGCCGTTATGGTGGATATTTTAACATCGAGAGCGGATGATTTTCCAAACCTGCAGTTCAAGTGCAGGTATTGAGCTTTAAACTGGAGGCAATACAGAAAATTCCAATGGTCTGTTTATGCAAAGTGTCAGATCAAATCATCACATTACCTCAAGTTCTGTGAATTAACAAGGCACTTTTGTTTCTGAATAAACACGACCTCTAATAATTTCCTGTTTCTTGAATAATTCATCAGTCCTTCCAGCCCAGGTTTTTCATGACGTTTTATTCCATCACTGTGAATTGTGTGAATGGGAATTTCTTCAGCAGTGAACTGTAGTACAGAAAATAAATGATGTGATGAGCTGTCAGAAAAATATCATAAAAAAAATCCTGGATGTTTCTGCCTTTTTGTGTATCCCTATCTGTTCTTCTCTTAACTCTTCCGTGCATTATGTGGTGGTGGCACTCCGTGTCACACGTGGTATTATGGAGTGACACTCCCAGCTCTAATTCTGCTGCCTCCTGTGCATGTCACAACATTGGCTTGTCTGGTTTCCTATTTGGTGTTTACAATACCTGTGTGGGAAGGAGCACTGATGGGATAAAGTGCAAGGAACCAGCAGAAGTGACAATGGAGGTAAAGGGTTCTGTGTTAATAAGCTGCTCACTAACATTGCTGGTGCAAATCCTCCTCTCACCGAGCTGTGCTGCAGTGCTGAGTGAATCCAGTGAATTACAGTCCCAAGGATGGGAACCCAGAGAGGGGCTGGACTGTCACCTGCAGTCAGAGGGGGCCTCTTGGGAGTGACTTTGAAGGTTATAGTGGAATAGCTTTCCGAGTCGACTTTACATTTCATTGCAGAGGAATTGATGGATAGATGGGGAGGTGGTCACAGAAATTAAATGTGGGTGACCATCTGCATGAGCAGAGGTTTTTATACAGGAAAACACCTGACCTGTTTATTTTTATCATCAAGCAATTACATGTTGTGCTGAGAGTTCTGTAACGTTGATAAACACCACTGAGCTTTGTCTCTTTCAAAGGAGATCTCCATCAGTCTGGGCCTGTAAACAAGGTTCACCTACTGGGAAATTTCTACATGAGATGTATTTTCAGAGGTGCTCCGAATGCAGGATGCAAACCTCCTTCAGGGTGGTGATTCCAGCAGCCCAGACTCTGGTATTCATGAGGGGAAATGAGTCGTGTGCTGTGACCTTCAGCATGCTTACTTTCCACAGGAAGGTCTTGCCAAAGTACCTTCACTCCAGGAGGTGCTTCCATTGGGGATCTACGTGGCACTGACCACCCTGGCCAACATGCTGGTGGGACATGTCAGATTGGGTGGCATGGGAGGACTGGTGATGGTGGGACCAGCACAGGGTTCCCACTGCGTCCCTCCTTGTGTTCTGGGAGCTGTGCCGTGTGTGTTGCTGGCAGGAACCCCGGTGTGCAGCTCCTGAGGGCGGGGTGTGAGGCTGTAGGGACAGGGGTCTGTGCGGGGCTGCTGTGCTGGGCCCATCCTCAGTGCCCCTCTGTGCTCACTGCCACCACACATCACATGTCCTGAGAATACCTTTCTTCACTGCATCTGAAGATGGACTGAACTAGGCTCCTAGTTCTCTTTAGTGCCCACAAAAATTGCAGTAGTGTTTTCTGTATCTATACTATTTATAGCATGAAAACAATTTATTCAGATACTCTCTTCACTTTGCTTGCTTGTATTTACTTTCTCTCCCCTTGCTTATATTTATTTACTCTTCTCTTTCAGATTTTCCCATTTACTTTCTAGTTCCTTCTCTTCCATATATGGTTATATTTGAAGCATGCAAACCAACCCATGTAACCGAGTGTGTGGTTTTTGTGGGTTTTGTGTTTTGTTCAGCTATTTTTCCTTCATGTTCTGTTTTCTTCTGCCCAAATGCTGTGTAGATGAGAACCTGGGTTCTGCTCCTTTGTGCTTTCTGTGTGTAAACTGCACAGGTCTTCCACTGAATTCAAATAACTCAGGACTGTGGTAGCTCTGTCCTTGCAGTGCCAGAGCAGCCAAATCTGACCAGGAGGAATGAATGGATGAAGTAATGACACTTTACTTTACAGATCAATCAAATACAATAAAAAAAGAGTAAATTTTTTTTTAACTATAAAAATAATTGAGTTTTCAGAGCAAATTTGTCTGCAGTTTAAGGCTATTTTAAAATAACATGTACAGAGATATTTCCACTGGATTTTGAAGGACTCTGTCATTTCTGACCTGACCAGATACAGTTTAAAAAATGTAGGAGAAACCACAAACAGATTTTCTAACCTGTTCCAGGACAAGTGAAATTTCAGTATGATTTACAGGATTCCTGGGGGAATATTTCACAGTGCACGTCTCTGTTTCTTCTGGGACTTTAGAGGCATTTGTTATCTGCGTTTCCGTGTTTTAAGGAGCAGGTATTATCCCATGTACCGGTACCAAATGCTCTGGTCCCAGAATGGGAAGAGTTTTATTGCGCTGCTGATGGTGGGGTCGGGAGGCCAGGGGACACCTGTTTGTTTGGCTCTTGGAAGAACTCTGTCCCCCAGTGGCTTTTAAATTTATTCACACACTGGAAATTGCAGATGACAGTTTCTCTGACTTTCTTTGGAGATTCATGGTTTGCAAAGTTTTTTTTCTTAATGAGCTGTTAATTCATAACAGTATTCAGCAGTGATGTAAAATAGCTGTCTGCTGCTTTCCAAGCTGGTTTGCATTGTGCTGGAGTTTGCAATTTTTAAAGGAAAAGGATTTATTTCCTCCTGAGATTTCCTTTTTAGATCACAAAATTTCTTAAGAAGAAATTTTTTAACTTTTTTGTGGTTAATATTTTCCCAAATGTGTGCAGCATCTGACTGTAAGTAATTTGGTGTGCATTGCTGCATTTTATAAATGAATTATCTTGCAACTAAACCCCCACATCTGCATCCTTCAAAGCTACAGGGGTGTCACATGTCCTCCAGGTCCAGCACAGCTCCTTCTGCTCCCTTATGGACTTGCTCTAAAAACTCCTGCACGCTGATGCATACTGCCATGAAACTTGCATTTAAACCATCTTCTGGCATGGAATCCATCCTCCCTATCCCTGGAAGTGTCCAAGGCCAGGTTGGACAGGGCTTGGAGCAACCTGGGCTAGTGGAAGGTGTCCCTGCCCATGACAGGGGATGGGACTGGATGAGCTTTAAGGTCTCTTCAACCCAAACCATTCCAGGATTCTGTGAATTTTTTTTCAGTATTTTGTTACCATAGGAGTAAAGTGCATAAATATTAGGTTCAAATATTCAATATTGAGCACAGACTGGCATAATATTTCAGAAAAAAGAGCACTCGCAGTCGCTTTCCTAGTCAGGTCCGATGGAGAGCTACCGTGCCTAGTATTGAAGGGGTTTTCTGCTGAAATATTTGATTCCATTTTACTTCTGAGCAATGCTAAGCCTCTAAATAATTTCCCTCAAAGAAAGCAGCGGTTTGGTAGGCAGTGAGGGTGTGGGATGGTGGCGTGGGCGCTGGGGGATCCCGCTGGTGCTGCTCCCGCAGTCCCCGCACATGGGGCAGGTGCGGGGCCAGCTGTGGGGCCAGCGGCAGGACCTGCGGGGTCCCACGGCCACCACCACGGCCACCACCACGGCCCGGCCCGGGGGGCGCCAGCAGACATCAAAGGTGCATGGGAATGGCAGAGAAACCAGAGATAAAAAGGAACATAAGGCTGCGACGTCCGCAGACATAGCCCATGTTTATAGCGGGGTCTGGGGGAATAATGGGTGTTTATAAATGAGTTCAAGGGGATAATGTGTATTGAAATATGAGTCCGCAGGGAGAGGACGTATTCAAAAACTATCTACTGTATATGGCATAATAATCCCAGTATTTCATAAACTCGTAGGAAAGTATTAAATAAAAATAAATTACAAATGTCTGTGGCTTGATTGCAAATCATTTCAGAGCAAAGGGAAAGAAAGTCCTTTGCAAAATGTGGAAACCATCTTGTGTTAAACAGCACCAGAAAAAAACCCCTAATTGTAAAAAGTAAATGTCAGTTACAGTTATTACAGTGGCCATGTTGTTTCCAATAACAATTTGGCATTTTATTTAGTCTGTAACAATCTACAATTTAAATTTAAAATAAAGATTTTTCTTTTATTTCCCTCTGAAGTTGTGTGCCAAGCACAGCAGAGCAGAATGTAACATCTGTTGATGATTAAAACAAGCTTTCCTATGGGCCCTGAATACAAAGTAAACATGGATTTTATCCATAGTCAACAGCATTTACAAATGTAAAGGGAGGAAGCTACTGAGTTTTTGAAGAATGAGCTGTGAGAGAGGAAATATAAGACTGGGGACAGCAGATGGCGATAATTAGTTCCATATCGTGAAAGGCTTCTATTAAAAAATAAAGAGGACAGAGTCCTGGATTATGCTGCTGGTTTATTAAAGGCTCTTTCTTTGCCATCAAGCCCTGTGCACACCAGTCTGGGCTGGAATGGGTGGGCACAGCTGTGTCCGTGGTGCTGGCGGCTGGCACCGACCGTGGCCACTCCAAAGACACGCTTTCTGAGCTTTTCCCCATGTAGGGCTATAAATGCTTTGCTGGCAGGAGGCAAAATTCAGGAGGAATTTATTATGTGGACCTATAGGCTAGTAATCCTGCAGTTTAGTCTGGTTTAATTTAGATTTAGGGGCAGGGTATCAGAGGTTGAAGGCTACTGAACCTCGGTGACGCCCCTTGTCTCCTGCTCTTACCCTGCTCAGTCCCACCTCGGGGCTCAGCTCTCCTCACTGAGTCTGTGTGCTTTTTGTATGGTCTGTGTGTTGTTACACGTCTGAGTCCCACCAGATTGTTCCACCCCTGGAAGTGTCCGAGGCCAGGCTGGACAACCTGGGGCTTGGAGGGATCAGGGATGGTGGAAGGTGTCCCTGCCCGTGGCAGTGGGTGGAACGAGATGGGCTTTACAGTCCTTTCCAAGCCAAACCATTCTGGGATTAAATAACTAAATATTACTGCTGGAACCATGTCATTTCATAGGGTTTTGCTCAGTCTGTTTTCCTGGTTTTGTCTTGCACTTAGAGTACATCAAGTGAAGTGTCAAAATGAAATTCCAATTTGCTGAGATTTACCTGCTTCCCAGGGAGAGGACAGCCCTCCTCCAGCTCCCAGGGCATGAGCCAGCCCCAAGCTTGCACAAGAGTTTTTTGACTCTTCTTTCCAATCTGGGCTGGGTTTGGTTTGCAACAAAAGCCTCTTTTTCCTTTTATTTTTTTCTATGAAAGTATTTTGTAGTGTTCCAGTTCATGTGTTATTTTGGAATTAATTTCAGGTTTTAATTGCAACTTCTTCTTTCCTCACTTCCACCCTCCTTCAATTTTCTTTCCAACTGGAAGCTGCTGTAGCCGAGCTCTGGGCAGCCGTGGCAGCTCCTTTGTAGCCCTGCACAAACACATGGAGTGTTAATCTGGCGCTCGCTCGCTTTTTTCCTTTTCCCTTCCGTCATTTTATAATTACCTGAGGTGGTAACAGCTCTTAAGAGCCTCGTCTGTCACCCTGGAACCAAATGCTTTTCACTGAAAATTAAGGAGAGGCTTCAAAAGTTTGAGTTCTTTCAGCAGTGAAATATAACAGTCCTCCAGCAGGAAGAGTATTTTGCTGCTGGATCCCATTACAGCGGGGGCTGTCGGATGTTGGGGTGCTTTTGTGGGTAGGAGGGCCGTGCTGCTCCTGTGCCCTGTGGGGCCTCCTGCCAGTGCTGCTCGCCTGGAGAAGGCTTTGTGCCAGTTGCAGGGGCCTGGGCAAGGTGGGCACCAATCCCACCTGGAGGGAAAGGTGTTAGGAAAGCAGAGCCCCCATCCCTGCTCTTCTCCCAGGTGTCAGTGGAACCATCTCCTCACGTGGTCTGTCTGCACACTATTGCAGTGAGCTATTGCAGTGACAGCAGGAAGGGGCTGAGCATGGACAGGGTTGGCACTGCATGGAAAGGGAGGCAGTTTGTCATGGTGATACCAAAAACACGCACTGAGTTTAGATATTGGGAAGAAATTCTTCCCAGTGCAGGTGGGCAGGCCCTGGCACAGGTTGGGCAGAGAAGCTGTGGCTGCCCCATCCCTCCAGGTTGGAGCACCCTGGGCTAGTGGGAGGTGTCCCTGCCCATGCCAGGAGGTGGAATGGGATGAGCTTTAAGGTCCCTTCCAACCCAAACCATTCCATGACTCTAATTTAAATTTAAAATGCAAAAAGAAAAACTGCATAGAATTCAAAATTACTTTTAAATTGCTGAAAGAATGTGTGGGAAGAGTTTTAGGCAAAATAAAACTAGCTCAAACCAAACTAAGTGTCCGGATCTGCTGAGACGTGTGTTTTGGACAGAGTTTTCCTAAAGTCGTAGCTTTAGCGAAGTCTCCAGGTAACAGATTTTGTACTTAAATGTCCAACTTCAAAGAGAAATGATGGCAGAAGCAGCCTTGCTTTTATTTTTAATTAAAAATTCAAAAGCATTACCTGAGTGGACCCCAAAAGTTAAAAAGCAGAAGGCAAATAAAATGTTACGTCTTTTAATGTCTTTGAAGTTGAATCTTACAATTGCTGGATCTCGTTATCTGGGGGTTTGTGCCTGTTTTGGGGGGGGTGTCCTGCGTCAGGAGCAGGTGGGTGAAGTGGTGGAGGTTGTAGGGGTGGGGTTTTTTTTGATTATCATTAAGTAATTTACAAATAGACCAGCAGTAGTGGGTACAGTGGAAGTGCCATGGTTTAAATGACTTAGGACCTTGCAGGACCAGAAAATCCTCTTAAATAAGCAAATGCACCCAAAACTCAGCCCTTGCTGACTCTTCTCTGCCTTGGGGAAGGGCACAGTGAGCGCGGTACCCCTCACTCGGTGTGTGCAGGGACCCTGGCTGCCTCCCAGCTTTCCTTGTCTTCCAGGCAATAACAGCTTTGGGGGGCCAGGCAAGTATTGGAGCCCTTCCAGGAGCTGCTTATCCTTCCTGTGCTGCAGAGCCGGGAGTGGCCCAGCCTCCCCATCCCATTATGGAGTGCTACCAGAGGGCCACCAGACTCGCTCTGCCTTTCCTTCCAAATAAGCAGCTTAATCATTCTCTGCTTCTAATTAAAGTCTTGAATCGGTCACATGTGTTGTAAATCTGTGCAAGGAGATCTTATTTAACTACTAAAAATTAGCCTCATGTTGGGTTTACCTGAGCAACTGGAAGATACCTCAGCTCCAGTCTCCTCGGAGCGAGCGTAAAGCCTCTGTTACTGCGGAAGCTGGCGCAGGAGCGAGCCAGGGACTGGCTTCAGCCCCTTTAATAAAAGCCATTATTTCAGCTTCTGCACAATTTGGAGTCTGGCCATAACATGGGATGGGATGGGAACACCTTGCAACACTTACAGATGAGCCCCTGCTTTCAATGGACCGCGGCCAAACTTCCGTTTGGCTTTCTTGTTTTCTCTCCAGAATTGGCTGTGGTGGCGTTTCTGTCCAAGGGTGGCTGAGACTGTAGCGGTGCCTGTGAGAGTGTCTCCACCATCACATGTTTGTGGGGGTGGCTTTCCTACTGCCATTACGTGATAATACTCTAATGTCCTTAGGCTTTGCCATGTTTTTCTGTCAGTGGTATGACCCAGTACTCCAAGGTGTCCTTGGGATTGGAATGGATTGCCCAGAGAGGGTGTAGAGTCTCCCTCACTGGAGATATTCCAGAGCCATCTTGATGCAATGTGCTCTGGGATGACCTGGCTAGAGCAGGAGGTTGCACCAGATGACCCACCGTAGTCCCTTCCAACCTGATGCATTCTGTGGTCCTGTGAGAAGGTCAGCTTAAGTCAAGTATGGGATTTGTTACCCTCAAACCAATGGGAAGTAGCTCGCTGTGGTAGTGGCTGTCTGGAGGGGCTGTGATAGCCCATATGCTGCCTGGTGGCCACGTCTCAGCCCCTGCCCTGGGGACAGTCACCTGCTGTCACTGGTCACCAGGGAAAGCCCCAGGAGGGCTTTGCCAAATGCACAAATGGGCCCCAAATGGGGCCTGTGTTTGGCCAAAGGCTCTGACTCAGAGTCAGTCAATTGAAACAACACTATGAAACCTAAAAAAAAAATCAATGTTTGCTCAACAAGGCTCTGTAGAAAACATTTGTGACTTGAGTTAATTTTATTCCCGTCCTCTAATATTTTATTGATCAAATTCTGTATTAACTTCCATGACTTTCTGCTGAGGATTGATGTCAGGTTAAGTAGCCTGTAGTTACAAGTCCCGCTTGCTCTTGGTGAGTGTGGAGATAATCTGCAGCTTTTCCAGTGTTCTGTCATTTCCCTGCTCTGGTAACTTTTCTGTTACTATTGACAGATTAGGGATCTCTCCTGGCAACTCCCTTAGGATGTAGGAGCACAGGGCACCCAGGGGCTGTTAGAGTTTGGATAGCTGAGTACTCTGTGCCTAGAAATCCTCGGAGGGATTCATTGGCTTTGTCTGATTTGAGTATGCTGGCTGAGTCTTTCCTGACAAAATGTTTGTTGACCATTCCTGCCCTGTCTGGTTTTTTATTAAAAATATAATCATCTCCATCCAATAGTAAAGCAGTTCTTGGAATTTTTTCTGGTCTTTGCATGCTGACAATTTGAATAACGTTTTTTTCATAATGTTTGCCACATGTGCCTTCCCAATCTTTAAACAATTTCCAACAGCAACAGTGGCAACAGTGTCGGGTCAGTCTCCAGAAGGTGGCCCAGGCACTGATAATTGTCCCTATGCTGGAGACTGGGACTTTCAGCCTCCTTAGAAATACAGATAATATTGTTCTTCAAAGGTCACTCCCAAATCTTTGCCTTGAAATAAGTTGCCCAGGGAGGTGGTGGAGTCACTGTCTCTGGAAGTGTTCAGGAGCCATCTGGATGTGGCACTTGGGGATATGGTGTAGGGGTGGTTATGGTGGTTCTGAGGTGATGGTTGGACTTGATGACCTCAAAGGTCGCTTCCAGCCCTGATGATTCTGTGAGTCTGTGTAGTTCTGTGAAGGCAGGAGATTCACTGTGGCAGGTTTAAGTGAAATAGCCCTTGTCTTCCCACAGATTTGTGTCTGAAAAGTGAATTGTGGTAGGACAAGGTGGCAGCTCCATCTACCAAACAGAAAATTCAACTAAAGACTAAAGACTAAGAACAGCCATAAAGGTAAAGCATTAAATATTGTGGGGGTGGGTTTTTGTCATGTGGCTGGTCCTGGATTAATTCTATGCATCTTCTTCAACCATGGCATCGCAGAATGATTTGGGTGGGAAGGGACCTTAAAGCTTATCCAGTCCCACCCCTGCCATGGGCAGGGACAACTTTTACTATCCCAGGGTGCTCCAAGCCCCATCCAACCTGGCCTGGGACAGTTCCAGGGATGGGGCAGCCACAGCTTTGTCTGGGCAACAACTTCTTAATAACTTCTAATAAGTTGAGAGATTAAGGAAACCTCATCAGACTTAATGCTGGAGAACAATGAGTCATGAGGGGTTTTATACAGGTATAATACTAGGTTATTTATAGAAGTTAGAAACAAGGAAGGGGAAAAATGAAATTCAGCCTTGAAAAATACAGATGATGTAGCTGCCTGTGTGTGAAAGTACTAATCCATCACAGGCATGTTCCAGGGGAAAACCCAAGCTGCAGCGATGCTCAGAGACGTTTTTGGGTGCAACAGACACCGAGTTAGACAGGAGTTTGCAGTGTCATATAGGAAAAAGGAACAGTTTGGAGTTGCCTGCACAAAACCATCATGGCAAAGAGCAGGAAAATCATAGTGACCCCCGTAGTGCCCTGTGGCTGCAGCTGGGGAATCGTGCTCCATCCTGGCACCACATCAGTGCCTCTCTGCTCACAAACTGGAACAAGTTCACAGGAAAGCAACAAAGAGAACTGGGGACCTGGAAGAATTGATTTATGAGAAGAGATTAAGAGAGGTCAGTTGTTGCAGGCTGGCTCCGCAGTGACTAAGCAGTCACATAAGCATGCAAGTATGCCCTCAGCTGTGAGCAGCCATGGAAAGGTCTGGGATCCAGCAGAATGCCCACCTTACCAACACAAGGTGAGGGACTGAGAAATTTTTAGACAGTGGTAGGAAAAAACCAAGCAATAATGAAATATTTAAGCCTAAGCAAAAGTCTCTCAAAGACAGGAGGAAACTCAGGTTTCAGGGAGTTGTAAAGCAGTGCTCTGTGACAGCAGAGTACAGAGTGCAGTGAAATGCTGGATGTTGCTGAGGTGTCCACAACTATTTGATGTTGTCACCATTCCCAAATGCCAAAAGTGCAGAGACTCCTGAAGGCACCTGAGATCACACAGATTCTTTGTATTGCAGAGGTGCAAGCTTAACATTTTTCTCCTGAGAAGCCTGTATGTGGTTATGGATGAAAACTGCCTCTGGAGCTCTTGGGGTCTGCACAGGGGTCATGCCTTCACTCTCCACTGCAGCACCTGCCTCCTTGGTCCTTAAGATGTTTTGACCATAATTTTGCATCCCAGGTCCAGATGCTGGGTGGTGGCACCACCTTGTCCATGCAATAACTCCCAGAAAGGCCACAAATGTGGTCAGCCTGTTGGGAGGGTGTTGCTGTGGGGCAGCCAGGGAGGAGGTTTCTGCTGGACTTGACCAGTCAGAGGCAATGAGGCTGTAAAGGTAAATGCTGCACATCTGGCAGCCTGCTCTGGGCTGGCCTGGAGTTGTCTGGTGTAAAGTAAATCCAAATGCTCGTAAACTTACAAGGCTGCATTGATAAAACACTGATATCAAGATGCTCCTGACAGGTAGATGGGGCCCAGCAGGGCTGGGGCTGCTCAAAGGCACACCTGCAGGGGCTCCCAGGTGACAGCAGCGTTCACAGCACAGACCCTGGCGTGGGACCTGGTCGGTGGCTCTTCCACTTACTGGTTTGGAGTATCTCTATGATAAACAGGTGGGAAAATGTCTCCAGGGAGTGCCAGCAAACTTCCACTGATGAGACAGAAATGGCGATGAAAGTGTTTTCTGCACTTGCATCATTTCAGGCTGTGAGCTGTTAACACAGTGCTGTGATACATAATGAACAAGTTTCCTTTTCCAGTAAAGGAGAAGCCAGAGGCATCCCAGAACAAAGAACTAACACGAAGTCTGCCTTAAGACACTGTCTGAGCTTGGGAAGCCCCTGTGAGGGCTCTCTGCTGCCCTGCTCTGCAGCATCAGTGGCTTCTGTGTCCCTGACCTTGTTCTGGCATGGGCAGTGGATGAAACTGCCTGATCGGAGCTGAGCCTGGGAATAAGAGAGGAAAGGTATATTTGAGATGGAACTTAAAGCATGAGGCCTTTCCCACATGTGGGTCCCCTACCCAGCCCTCAGGGTGGCTCTCAGAAGTTACCCTGAAAATCCCAAGGCCTGGTTCAGGGGCCACTGGATGCTTAGAGAAGGAGGAGTGGTGCTGAGTGTCTCTGTGCAGGAGCAGCTGACCCGGCTGGCACAGATCTGGGCACATCCAGTGGCAGGGGCTGTGCCAGGTGCTCCAGGGTGGTTCCTGCTGCTGGGGGGCACCAGGTTCCCCCAGGGCACTGAGTGTGTGTGTGCAGGTGACACGTGGACCTGGCTTTGCTTTGATAAGGTGCTCCTTTGGGGGCGGGTGCTCTTCTCTGTTCCAGAGCGGCCTGACGGTCCCTCGTGCACAGTCCCCACTTTGTTCAAGTATTCATCCTTTGCTTGAATTATTTATTTATTCATTTTCCCCCTTCATTTTTTCCTTCTGTCTTTCCCCTGCTGGTGCCAGATGAATTCCTGTTTCTCCAGCAGCTCAGCAGGGCAGGGATTAATATGGCTGGCACATGGCTGCTGCTGCTTTGGGCAGAGCAGTGACATCCTGGGGAAAGAAAGTAAAACAGAAAGAAAAAAGAAAGTATGCAGCAGTTACAAATTGGGGGGGGGGGGGAGGAACTCTGGGTGCTTCTTCACAGCAGACCTGTTCCCAGCATCTCCAATCCCCTCAGAGAGGAAAATATAATGCAAATCTTTAACAAAAGGGAAAACTGAGAGTATCAACTTGTGTTGAAAGAAACTGCAAGTCTGAACCCCAAACCACGCAAACTGTGAGAGCTTGGCCAGGGTTGCCAGTGATGAGCCTGTTCTCACAGCTCTGGTTGTTCCAAGCAGCGGGATGCAGGAGGGACTGTCTCCTTTTCTGTTGCCCTTCTGCAAATGGCATGATGAATTCTGATTACTCTGCAGTTGCATCCCCGCACTGTGGAAGGCCATGGTAACTGTTTGGGACATCAGTTTTCCTTCTGCCAACTTTCAGGAGCATTTTATAGGATTAATATTCAATAAAACCCCCTTAACATTAAAAAAATGCTTAGTCCCCCAATTGTTATTAAATTCTTTTCCTGTGCCATAATGCGGCTGCTTTGATGTAAAGTCCTGCAGTTTCTGGAAGGAGCCTGCGTGATTACGCTAATGTGCAGTGCTCTTTCTGCTATTCCTATAGGGAAAATAAACCCCACATTAGTTCCATATTAGTACCTGACTTGGAGAAGTTAAAAAGTGCCAGAAAAAGGTTAACCAGAGTCAAGTACACATAAGAGAGCTGTGATTATTAGTGTTAGGGGAGCCATTTGAAAAAAACATTTCTGCTTTTACAGAAGAATTTATCGGTGTCTTTGCTTCTGGCTGCTTTATGCATTTTAATAAAGCAGTAGCAGCAATACCGGGGGGGAGTTGGTTGTGCCTGGTCCAAAGAAAGAGTTTCTCTGTGCAATATTGCCCCTGACCCCAGCCCAGGGCGGGGGGAGCCCAGGGACGAGCCCACCATCCAGCACTGCCCAGGGGTTCACATTCCTGACTGCTGGCCCAGAGCAGGCTCCCCCACTTGCCAGCACACGGCCGGGATCCATTCGGAGAGACAGTGAAACCAAGGCAGTAATTGCTTTTGTGTGTTAAAAGTTACATCCAGCCTACCAGCAGCTTTGGCAATTTCCCTGCCAAATGTCTGGGATTATTTGGAAAACATGCTCTGTTGAAAGCAGCCCCAGGCCAAGATGCACCCGCACAATGGGGTAAAACACAGGGGTCTGGATGCAGCTGGGGCCAGAAGAGCCTTTTTGGTCAGGGAGATGCTAACATGCTTATTGCGTGTGGGGAGGGGTTTGTGCTCCTCTGAGGCACCCGCTGACGTGGGGGAACAGCTCTCTGCTGTCATTTAGCTGTGGGAGTGTTACAATTTTTGAACTTCACCATAAAGACTTGTCATTTATTCATGAAAAACTCTGATATTGTTCACCCTTCACAGCTACAATTTAATAATAACACAATTTAGCCACCTCAGATGGTGGGCAGGCCCTGGCACAGGGTGCCCAGAGCAGCTGTGGCTGCCCCTGGATCCCTGGGAGTGTCCAAGGCCAGGTTGGACGGGGCTTGGAGCACCCTGGGCTGGTGGAAGGTGTCCCTGCCCATGGCAGGGGGTGGCACTGGATGAGTTTTAATGCTCCTTCCAACCCCAACCCTTCCATGATTGTCTATGATAATACACTTTGGGGATGCATCCTGAGGGCAGGATTTTGCTCCATGATCTGTATTCCCTCTCTTCAGCTGTTTACCTCTCTAAAACTGTTTTGTATGTTTTCACACACAGATTCTGATCTCAGGATCCCACTGCCTGTTCCTCTAACGCTGCTGTCTCGGCAGTGCTAATTCCTCACAGGTTGAGTAACAGTCCCATTCATTCATTTGGGGAGAGTAGGAAAGGATTTGCTTTGTAGGCCTGTAAGCCCATCTGCTCTCCCACATCTGGAAAGGCTCATGCTGTCTGTCCTGTTAGTGCACTGGGACAAGACTTCTGATGGAAACACTTAATTCTCAAAGTGATGCTGGATAATGATAAATCCTTTGTGAAACGTGGATTTGCATTTAAGATTCTTTCCTGCTCCCATTGTTTGTGGGACATTTTACTCATCTTCATTTCCACTGCCCCAAGTCTAAACTCCTAATCCCCTCTCCTGATGCTTCAGCTTGAGCTGATACTCCTCCATTACTCCTTCATTTCCGTGGTTTTCAGAGCCCAGGCTTCATCTCAGCCCCTTCCCTTCTCCTGGAACCCTTGCCAGCTTTCTCTTATTCTCCACTGCTGCTTTACTGGGCAGTCCCATCTCGTGGTCCCCAATTCCCCTCCTTCTGACCCACCCCTGCTCATCACCAGATCAGCTCCCACTGCAGATCCAGTTCCGGAGGTGCTCCCAGCTTTTGGTGTGGATCAGCCACAATGAGAAACACAGAAGGGCACATTGGTAAATACAGATCCTGTCCAGTCAACCCAGTTTCCAGGAGAATCCCAACACTGACCCTCAGGAGGCTGTGGCTGTGGTGCATTGAGGTTGTGGACTCCCCATCCCACAAAGTGTCCAAGGCCAGATTGGGCAGGGCTTGGAGCAACCTGGGCTAGTGAAAGGTGTCCCTGCCCGTGGCAGGGGGTGGCACTGGATGAGCTTCAAGGTCTCTTCCCACCCAAACTGTTCTGTGATTCCATGACTTTCTGTTCAGCGATGCTCTGACATGGCCCCACACAGCCTCACTGGCATCCTCTGGGACAGCTGCACATTTGCTGAGAGAAGGATTTTTTCCCAAAGTGTCCTAATCAATACTTTGTTCTTGAACTGAGCAGGCAAATCCAGTGGAGAGCTGTGAGGGTTTGCCTTGGGCAGGAGCTGTTCCATGCTCTGGGAGCAGTGAAGCAGGGGATGTGCTCTTGAGGCTGGCAGAGGGGAGGAGGAGGGTGGCTGATATCCCTCCAGAGAGCAAGGCAGCCACTCACAACAGTCTTGGAAATTTTGAAAGGTTGTTGGAAATTGTGGAGTTGAAATGCAGTTAAGAGACACCCAAACCTCCATACTTACGTATTTCTTTTCCATTCCTGAGCGTGGACTGGAGAGAAACTCTGAACAAACCAGCCCCTCTTCACCAAAAGGCAGCCTCAAATCAGAGGGAAATAAACTGCCAGGTCCTTAATGATGGGCTGGAGGCAGCTTTTTATTTCATACTTTGTCCCTGCAATTTCCCCCTTTGTTTTACAGGGTATGACTTTACCAAAAATAGGCAAAGGAAGAAAATAAAGTTGAAAACTTCTGGGAACAAGCCAAGTTTTCCATGCTGAAAATCAATTATTGCCTAATATTTTCAAGGTGAGATCCCTGCACTCTGGCATTAGGCCAGTTCACCCACCTTCACTCACTTTGTACTTTATTCACGAGAGTCAGAGATCCTGCCGATAAAACTTTTTATTTCAAGGGAGTTTTGAGTTTCAAGTTGTTGCTGCTTCTTCTGGCCAGAGCTGTCAGTGGAGGAAAGCAACTTCTTCCCTCACTCCGTGTGTTGTGCACAGTGACCAACAACAAACACAATCACTCCATGAAATAAAATGATTGCTTTTGGAGAGAAGTGCAAGGTGGCAGAGTTAGACACTGGCCACTGGAAAGGTTAGTATGGCAGAGCTGCAAAAGATGGAAATAATTTATTTCCTCTTGGTAATGCTCCTTTCTGGCCCAGCAATTTATCAGAAATGTTAATCCAAGAAACCTAAGTGTGTATGTGCTGGGAGGAGGGAGGGGAGCGGAGGAGGGAGAGGGAGAAGGCATTTAAAATTAGCTTCGAAATACTGTACATCTCATTAAAAATGTAATCATGCATAAAATGAGATCAATGAAAATTTATCTAAAAGTGCAAGGAAAAGGCGTTTTCTGGTGTGATACTGGGTATAATAGTCTCAATTTTAATTTAGTCAGTTTGCAACAAAAAATCCCTCCAGGCTAAATAAACCAGTTTCCCTCCCAGTTATTGTCTGGACAGCTAATTTTCTGCACCTTTCCTTCTAATACTCAACCTTATCTCTTGCTGGATAGAGGTTTCAATATATTGCAGAGTTTGTTTTCTTTACATTTTCTATTACTGCAATTTAATTTGCATGATAAATGATGAGAGGTAGAAAGATGATAAAAAGAAGCAGAACATTTCTTTATTAATTTTGTTTAAATTAGTGTAACTTTTCCCTGACTGTGCTTTTTGCTCAGAAAGCCTACGTAGAAATTATTTTAAGTCTCCATATTGCAGTTAGAAAACATTTCACACTTGACAATAAGCTCCTGCCTCCCACGTCAGTGGGCACGTTCTTATTGTCGTGGCTTCCTCCTCCCTTACCTCTCTTACGATACTTCTGGACCAGTTTGGTGACATCCTCCCAGTACCTAAAGTGGCCCCAGGAGAGCTGGAGAGGAACTTTGGACAAGAGTGTGGTGGGACAGGACAAGGGGAATGGTTTCCCTCTGCCAGAGGACACCCAGGGCCTTGGCTTTCTTGTTCTGTTTAACCCTTTCCTTCAGAGGTTTATGTTAACTAAACACAAAGCAGTCAGAGTTTTACAAGTGGAATAACACAGTAAGTCTCCCTAAATACTCACTAGAATACTTCCAAAGCAAATCCCAGGAAAATGTATTAGAAATGCATGTGGTACTGGCATGGCTGTGAGTGGGGAACACCAGCCCCCAGTGCTCCCCTTCCCAAAGCCATGCTGCCCTCAGAGAGCACACAGGTACGTGGTCCGAGTCCTGTCCAACCTGGCCTTGGACACTTCCAGGGATGGGGCAGCCACAGCTGCTCTGCCCAACCTGTGCCATGTATAAACTTCAGGAAATTGCCATTTTCCTTCTCTGCGCTGTAATAAAAATTCAGGGAACACACCAAAATGATAAATAAAAATTATACTACCAGAAAGTGCTGCTGCCTCAGCAACCTGTGTGCTGTAGGCTGGGTTTGAGAAAACCCTCCAGGCCTATTTTTTTTCCTGAAAGAAAAGGTGAAAAGGAGATTATTTAAGTTTCAAATTCCCAAAGTTGGAAAATGCTGAATGAAGTTTTCTTTGGAGACTGTTGCTGCCTTCATCTTTGCTCTGAACGGCTCTGGAGTGGGTGTTTTGCTTTCCAGATTTTCAGTCCAGTGATAATTTAATCTTTCGAGCCCGCATTGGCTGTGATCCCTCTAACCTAGAACTATTTGCTCTGTTTCAAGGGAGAGAAATTTCCCACCAGTTTTTCCGGGATATGTGTGGAACCTGTTGTGGAAGAGGTCATCTCCATCTCCTTGCTGCTAGCTGTTCATCACTGTTGGCTTGCAGCTTGTGGAGAGTTTGGAGATCTGCCCTCCTGGCAGGGATCTACTTCAGAGGAACCTAAATGTGGACTGTTCTTGGGTCAGCCCTTGGCTTGCTGGAGTGCTGGCTGTTCCGTCCTCCCTGCACCATTCATGGAGGGCTCGGCCAGTTTGCCCTGTCGTGCCCCATCAGACATGGTTGGCTCCTGCCCATCATGAAACCTTTTGTAGCTGTTCCTGGAGGCTCTCCCAGTTTGGTCTGTTGTGATCTTCCAAAGGCACCATTATCCATAAGGCTTGTAATACGAAAAATCTTCATTTTCCAGTTCAGATGAATACCATGGCCATTATGCAGTGTGTTACTTGATGTCCTCCACGTCATGGTTCGATGCAATCCATCTGGATGGATGTTTGTGCTATGATGTTTTCTGCTCCATCATACCTGCCCAGACCAAAACAGGCTCCCTTTCCTCCCTCTGGTTTTTGTTGATGACACTACCAGGCTCTGAACTTCCTTAGTTTCTTTGTCCATTCAGAGTTAGTGCAGTTTTTGACTTGCCATCCTTTAACACACCAGCCTGCGGGATGTGATGTGTCAAATAACCTTGAAAATCCAAACAGATTATGTCCCATGTTTTCTTCCTGTCTGGAGTCTGTGGTACCTCTTTAAAAAATTCCAGCAAATTTGTCAAACAAGATTTGCCCTTTATAAGACTCTGCTGGCGACTTTTAATATCAGCTCACGTTTCTCCAGATGTTTTGTGATCTCATCACTTATTAATGTCTCCATGATTCTGTCTTCTGCTGAAGTTACACATATTACTGCTAATGTGGCTGTGAATGCCTTGTCTCCTGCTTCCCTACTGGACTGCATCTCATGACATGGATCTGTGCAGGATGGGTTTGAAGCTTAAGGGAAAGGATCTCTTTTTGGTCTCAGATCTGAGCGATTTAGAAAAACCTCCATTTTCTTAATCTATTACTTTATTACTGTTATTTAATAATCTTGTACAAAAGCAGTTGGGAAGTTTCCAGTAACACATGCTGTGAGGAGCCCTCACTTTTCCTGTCCATCCTGCAAATGTCATTCCAACTCCTGGAGTTAGACATACCTAATTCTTCTTCTAGGCTGACTGGACTTCTGCTCCTCCCTCCTGCCTCACACAGCCATTGCCACAGGACTGTGGCTGCCTCAGGTGCTTCTTGCAAGGAGACAAGACAGAAATCTCTCTACATCACCACCCCTAAAGGAGGTGCTTTAAACGTGCCCTGTTGTTGACTGCCAGCAGCTGGTGCTAAGCAGGGCACTGACTCTTCCTGGATTTTGCATGGAGCCATGGAAAAACTTTGCTGTTCTTGTGGTCTTGTGAATGTTGATTTCCCCTGAATTTCCAGAATGCTGTTTCAGAGCATGAACACTGTCTATGCCTTCCACATGCACAGTCAGTAGACAGTGTGTGTAAGCACACACATCCACCTGGAGAACCCATGGGGAGGTGGCACAGCATTTCCACTTGATTTCCTTCCTTCAAAAGTAATAAAACTCCATGGGGGAGCATGAGAACTTTTCCAAAGATCGCCCTGCTTTGGGACCGTTGGAGTGGCTGAGAATGGAAGTGTGTCCCATGCTGCAAAAATTTATGGGAAACTTGTAAGCTCCATGAAGCGCCTGGAATTTGGATGGGATACAAGCCAGCCTCTCCATTACATGTCTACAGCTCTCTGCATTTTTGTGATTATCCTTATGAATAATGTAAGCTTCTGCTTCAGATGGGAAAGGCTTTGGGAGGGAGTTAGGGAATGTGTCAGAGTGCTGGTAATGACCTCGGCATCCAGAAGGTTCTCACTGGATGCAGCAGTGCAGTCTCACAAAGAGCCAATAAAGTTTCCCGGTAAAGGAGCAAAAATTCTTTTTTCTTGCAGTCACTGCTTTTATTTAATAAAATAAAATAAGTGGCATGGCTGGCGAGGAAGAACTCACAGTGGTGTCATTATGCAGCTTAAAACCCAGTAGCTCTTACTTGGAAACACTCATGTCTGTGAGAGTTGATTTTCTCATGGCACTGACTCTTGAATCACTTGGATGCTGCTGCTGGACTTCTTATCTTTTTAAGTATTTTGTAAAAGTTTAGCATTTTGCTTCCCAGAACAAGAAGTATCCTTCCTCCTTCTTTCCAGGGAAATAAATTCTTTATCTACATCCCTTGAATTTCACCACCTGGGAAATCCAGCAGGTGGCAAAGATGCTGGAAGCCATTTCAATGCTTCTAATGGATAAGATGTTTACATTGCATGGGCCTGGATCAGAAGGGTCTGTTGTGTTGGAGGCTTTTGGATAAACTCGTCGATGTCACCTGAGAAAATTGTGCTTAAAGCTCATCCATCAGCGTGTTCTGTGTGGGTGGGGTGGCAGTGGCTGCAGGGCTGTCCCTCAGTGAGATAACATGAATCTGCAGAGCTGCTACTGCTGCAGCCTGGAGGAAAAGGAATCCTTCAAACAATTGGGCTCAAAGGAGAGCACAGAGGGAGGGTTTAATATTTTCCTTGCCCTAGCTTTAAGGGATGGTGGCAGAACATTTCCACTGACTGTGCTCCTGCTTGTGGTACCTGCTGGTGACACTGAGCAGGCTCATTCCCTGTAGCCCACCCAGGGGCTGAACTTTGGCTAAAACTTTCCTTTGGTGGCTCCCCCAAATGCTGTAGTTCAGGTTAGACCGGGAGATGCCAGGTTTGTCACTGTTTACCTGAGGGAAGATGAGGTGCTGGGAAGAAATGTTTCTTCTTCCCCCTGGTGAGCAGGACTTGGCGTTTGATCCAACAGCTCCACACCGGTGGCCCAGGCACTGGGTTGTCCCTCCAGACATGAATGTCCGTGTGTCCTCTTGGCTCCCACATCAGCCTGTTTCTCCTGCTGCAGCAATCCCGTGGCCTGGGAAGGGAAGGGAGGGGAAGGTTGGCTTCTAGTTCTGATTCATCACTTTTATTGAACTTAAGTTCTTTTGTTTTAATGCACACTTGATTGAGCCAGCATTTATCCAAACGGTTATGGTGTGTAGGAAAAAGAGACAGTTGAAGAAAGAACAAATGAATCTAATGTAAATCAAATACTTAACGCTTTTATAGAAACTACAAAGCCTTAAATGTGTATTCTTAATGGTAATTTTACAAAACTCCACCAGGCATCTTCAAATGGAGGTGTGACAGTGATTGTTTCAGGCTGGAGATGGCTTTCCTTTCACATGCTAATCATCTGCTCATGGTGATATTTCTCAGCGTCGTTGGAGTCAGCGAATTGAATAATTTATGGAATGAGTTTTGTTGTAAATTTATTGTGTCACAAGCAGGTTGTAATTTCACTAACAGTACACTTAAGTTATTAAGTAAGAAAAAAAATAATGTAGTTGATAGGGCTGTGCATTTGGAAGTTCTCTTGCTCCCTCCCCAACGAGTTCTCATCTTATATATTTTCAAACAGTGTATTTACCTAATTTTTATTCAGAATCTGATCTGAGAAAGGGAGCGAGAGAGGACATTAACATAAGTGGGTTTGCATTTGCACACTATTGTTGAATCTGGTAGTCGTAAACAAATTACAGCAGATTTTGTAGAGACAGAAATAGCATTAAAATGGCAGGGCTCCGGTGCGGCGCCGCCTTTGTTCCCTGTTTGTTTGTGAGCGTTGGCCTCGGGTACCAGTGATGGAGGGAGTGCTGAAGGCACGGGCAGAGCCGAGCAGAGCCTCCCGCTGCTCCCCAGCCCTGGCCTTTGGCTCTCTGGGGTACCCAGGGCAGGAGGGGACACCTGGACCCCGCAGGGAGGCTCTGGCTGCCCCCTGGGAGGCCTGGCAGCTTTGCTGATGCAGCTTCTGCAGAGTTTTCCTACAGCCTCCAAATGGGTCTTTGAGATGTTAAATCAGCAGCTGAACCCCTCTGTAGTGGCCAGTGGCTGCCTTCAGGTCCTGGGAATTTTGGGTGATGGCTGGTTTGGTGTCTGTGATAACAGGCAGGTTTGGCATCCCTGTGCCACCCTGCACACCTGCCTGTCCTGCAGGTGCTTTACCTTGTGCAGGGCTCTCCTCTGCCATCCCTCACACATCCTGGACTAAGCTGACTGTGCCACTGCCTTTTCCACACCTGTCACGTGCAGCCACAGAGGTGACACCCAGCTGGGCCAGGAACCCTCCTGCTTCCCAGCAGGACTTTGGCAGCTGGAACTTGGTGGGATGTGTAAATACCAGGAAAGGCAGAGGCGTTGTGATTGTTTATTTAATTGTTTCAATATGCCAATGTTAATACATGTAATTACACACTATAAACACAGTTAATTACTTAAATTAACTAAATATTTTTGCATCTCAATCTAAAATTGCAATCAAAAGTTCCCAGTGGGTGGCAGCTTTAGAAAATAATTTTTCTTCTGTATGGGTTTCAGTTTCAGTAGGTTCCCTGTCTCTGGGTACTTTTCCTGCTCCTGTAAATTGCAGTTGGGAAGTGTTTCTCCCTTTCCTTCCTCAGCTGAAATTCCTCATGGAAACTGTATTGTAATTATGGTGGCACGTGTTAAATTTTTAATTTGATTTTCATTTGTCTGTTCAATTGATATAATTGATGTGCATCCTTTCTCCCTCAGGATACAGGTTAATAACCTACTAACCTCGGAATGAAGGAATGATAAAAGGATCCCACACCAGAGTATAAGGGACTGGTTATAATATATGTTTTTAGCTGTAGCCTTATTTTTTGTCCTTTGTATCCTCTGGCATTTTGTATTTGCAAAGCCTTGACAGGCATTAAAAACATTAATTGTTTTTATTTTTCCAAAAAGATCTATTCACCCTGAACCTACAAGGAGGATAATTAGATCCCCATTTGTGAATTTCTTAGGAAACAAAAGAGAAAAGTTTTGCAAACAGACTCAATTTCTGTTTACTTTCTGAGCAGGCACTTCTTGGTTGTTTTAGTTTTGCTCTTTTCAGGATGCAGTGGGGAGATGCCAAACAAGTAATGCATATCTACAGAGGGTGAGGAAAGTGGGTAAAAGAAATGTTTAGGTAAGATGAAGGCATTTGCTCCCTGGTGGAGCAATGCTGGAGCAGCAGAAAGTGCAAAGGCACCTGGTGGAACACTTGGCAGGTTTGTTCCCTGCAGTGAGGAGGGTCCTCCCGAGCGCAGCCCAAAGGCAAATCTGCTGCTGCCTGAGCTAGAAGGTCGGGCTGGGCTGCCCCTCCAGCCCCAAAGAGGGCCAGAGGAATTAGTGCTGGGCTGATGGAAATGCTGGCACAGGCTCAGGGACACCCATGTGCAGGTCTCAGAGGAGCTCACGCTGCAGCCAGGCCGAGTGCAAGGTTATTCTAGCGGAGAGAAACCCTTTCTCCTGGTTATGGAGCTGGAAATGGAGTGATTAAATGAGGCAGCAGTAAGTGCAGAATTAGCACATGGCTGAGCCCACTCTCTGCTGGATGAGGCTGGGGGTCTCGCAGGAATAGCAGGGCTGGGAGGAGCGGGGGGAGGAACCAGCCCCGGCTGTTTTCTCACCTCCCCTCTTTGCCCAGGGACAATGTGCCCTGAAGTGCTTTGGAGCCAAACATAGATTGCTTAAAAATCCCTGTGTGGTGTAATCCTGGGCAGTGTGCACAGTGAGATGGAAGCTGCAGAGCTGGGCTGGGTGGCTCACAAGCAGCATAAACAGCATAAGATGGATGAGCTGCGTTGCTGGGGACGCCACTGCAGCTCCCAAATTGAATCAGAGACTCTGGGATTTCAGACTAATGGGACTTTCTGCTGAGGTAGAGCAGAGTCTGTTTTGTTCTGCTGGCCACTCCCATCCCTGTACTGGTTCTTGCATCTTCTAGAAGAAAACCCAAGAACCTTAGAGGACACTGGTGCTGTGCAATCCCACCCCAAAATGAGTGTCTTACTTTGCTTCAGTAGGTGAAGATTGACTGAAACACTGGGGTACAAAGTTTAGTATCCTTGTAAGGTTATTAGTTTTCATTAGGAAATCTCGTTGGTTTAACCTGGCTGTTTTGGTGCCCTCAGTGACTTCCTTTGGGACATTCCAACAGGATGTGTTACAAAAACATGTTGTGTTTTGACCCTGTTCATCTGGAGTATCATCGACTCTATAAGTACACTCGTTTTTGCCTCTAGTATACATTTCCTTCTACTTATTAACATTGATTTTCATGGCTAGCCGTGTTGCTGATTCCCCTCTTTCCTTGCTACCCTCTCCGGTGCTAATTCACTTTTAGCTTTCCTACCAACCATATTAAAGAGCACAAACTTAGCTTGTGCCAAGGATGACTCGGCCAGGCTGTCACACAAAGCTTGGGACTATTGGAGTGCTAAAAGGTGGGCACACATCTAGGGATGCTGGGAAACCCCATGGCTAAAGTTTTTATAGAGCAGGTTTTGTTCTTGCTTTCATACAAATTGTTTTTTGCTGGGGGACTCCCAGAGCCCTTTTAACTTCTGAACTTCCTTTCTGCCTTATGGTAGTTGGTTCTGATTATAGTTATTTATTGCAGTTGCAGGTGAGGCAGGAGGTGAGCCCGGCTCCCAGGCTGGGGAATGGTTTGTGTGCTAACCATGCACCACCTTAGAGGTCCATGTGTCGTGGGTGGAAGGCCAGGACTGTCTTCAGGTCAGCCCTGGCAGGGGTGGGGGCTGCATTTAGCAGTTGTAAACCAGCAGTTAAACCACAGACCTATCAGACTTCTGTTTTTGGGCTTCACATTGCTCTTAAAAATGTTTAATTCAGACTGTGTTCCAAAGTTGGAATCACATGGTAAGCCAGTGCTGTGTGTACGTATAGTCTGTTGCTGTTGATTGGATCCAACACCATCACTTCAGTTTTCATCCTCTGATTCAGCATTTACCCCCTGGACATTTGATTTTTTGCTATTTATGACCTGTGGATCTCACACTGGGTACCTCAAAAGTACTGGGTTTACTCACCCAAGTGTTTGCTTTCTGTGTGCTTCTGACGGACCCAAGAGCCTGAGTGAAACACACCATTCCAGTGCCCAGCAGCTTTGCAGTGTCAGGCAGGTGGACTTTGCCACTTCCCTGTCAAAAAATATTTATCCCCATTTGTTGTGACTCTTTCTGTGTGAACCTGTGGCACCGGTACTGGTGGTTGTTCTCAAATTGCCAACAACAACTTCATGGTTCCTGAGCTCCTCTGGGGGATTGGTTGGTTGTCACTGCTGAGTGACCCCCAACCCCAAGAGCCCCGAGGGGCACAACCAGCACCCACCTGCACCCCACACCCATTGTCTTCTCCATCCTGCCAGTACAACTGGGGAAAACCATGTCGTTCTGACCACAACGTTCTGACCAACTTCAGGCTTTATAGATTAAATCTCACATCTTGAAGTGCACCCAAAGCTGACAGCAAGAGAGTTAATAACACACCGAGTCTCCTGCCACGTCCTAAGGCTTTTTTCTTCAGTATTATTCAAAATTTAGGCACCTTTCATATTAATTAAATGGTAACTTTCTGTATCCCACCATCAAACTATTCAATAATGCTTGCTCAGAGCAATCAGAAATGACAAAAATAAAGTACTAATATAATTTTATTATGAATGATTCGATCCCTGGGGTTTCTATCATATTAAACAAAGAAACAAATTAACCAGTGACTGAATTAAGTGGAGGAACTTGCATCATGTAGAGGCAATAGATTTTTTCACAGTTAAGCTGCCAGCTACTTTCATACTTCAAATCCAGTTTCCAAATTTCCCCGAGTTTCCTAGAAATAATCTTGCTGTTATGCATCCATGTATATGTTAGCATGAAGCTGGTTTTTTAATAGGAACTACAATAAAGAAGATCAGAAGAGGAATTCTGAATGTACTACTCTTCATTTCCAAAGATACTGAATCAGTGATGTTCCTGAGGACAGTTGTAGTAGCTTGGGCAGGTCTTTGTGGATGGCTGTGGGCAGCACCTCCCAAACCTGCCATCACCTTGTTGTGCTGGGTGGGACACTCTCTTGTTTATCATCTCTTCTCAGCTCTTAAAATAATGATAATCTTCTCTGTGTCGGCTGTCAGGTGTCTGTAGGAGACCATTACACATGTTACTGGGGTGGCGTGACACAAGTTTGCTGGGATGTGGTCACTGATGTTTAAGAACACCAGTGCCACCCACCCCATACCTGGCATACCACACTGTGGGGCCACAGTCCTTCTCCACCCACCCCATACCTGGCACACCACGCTGTGGGTCCACAGTCCTCCACCCATCCCTCCGTGGCTCTCAGGCCTCCTGGCAGTGATGCTCCACATCTGCTGCACCAAGGGGGTCAAACAGGGAACATTATTAAGTCCCTCAGCTTTTAATACCACAGCTCATCCTAATACGCCATATCAGATGCCTTTGGTCATGTATCTCTCTTTCTAAAAAAGATATTATTGTGTCAGAGGGATTAATCAAAAGTGGGGAGAGCGAAAGCCTGCCCATTCTGGGCAGCCTCTGGTTTCAGCCGTTGCTCAGTAATGGGCAGCCTCTTGCTCCTCACTATAAACATCTGGATGAGGAGGCTGAAAGAATTAAATTTTGTGCCTGAAAAATGACATATTGAGTAGGAGCTCTGCTTTCATCTCTGGGATCGTGTTTGGAGAAGAATCTGCGCGGAGTCTCAGCGTTAACATTCTTTAACTGCTCCTCAAATTACTAATGCTTCACATTGCTTTAATCCATTCGGCTGTAATAGCTTTATTAGATTAAACTCCCTGCTGAGCGAGTGAGGAACAGTGGGATTATCACACTTCCCTTTGAACAGCCAGTAAAGACAAAATAAATGGTTAACAAAATAGAGCAAATTCAGTTTGCAGGTGAGCAGCAGCTCCCAGCCCCGCGTGCTGCGGATGGGCTCCAAGCCTCCCTATTATTCCTTGCTTGAAAAACGCCTCTTTAGCAGCCTGAAGAAATTCCCGAGGTAAAAAAGAAGTCCTAATGGAATAAAAGTTCCTCTTTCCCCTTTAGATGTGTTGCTAATTGCATCGTGCCCACTGCAGGGACAGTGTGAGGAAAACCTGAAACCTTATTTAAAAAAAATTATTTTTAGCTTCACTTTTGCTGGAGCTGTAGGTGAGCCAGGAACAGCCTTTATCCAGTGTCTCCAGAGTGGGAATGCCTAATGACTGATTTTTTATTATTTTTTTAGCAAATCTAATTAACTATTTGAAGTATTCCATCGAGAGGCTCACGGTTACTATACACAAGCAGTGGGTGGCTCTTCTAGAGTCTCTTAAAAACTCAGTTTCTTCTCAGCATTCTTCAAATCCTCGTCTGCTGGAGCAATTTGAATTTTGTTATTAGTGACTGCTGGAAATCATAATTCAATAAAGACTAACTCATTTAAAAATGCTCCATGCTGAGCGTGCATTAGGTAACTTGGGAAACTTCGGAGACACAGAAAAACATATACTAATATCCAGGTCTACACAGGAAATTGGTATGGCACTGAGCAGCTTGAAGGAGGCTTTCTGTATGTTTTTAAGAAGCTGCAGAAAGGTTGGAAGGAATGCAGGTTTTTTTTAGTAAATCTATTCCTTCCCTCTCCCCAGCATTTTTTTCCTAGCATGCTGGCGTCTGTCCAGAGGAACTGGAGCCCCCAACACGCAGGGGACAGTGAAAATACACACCATAAACATTTCTGTAATCTTTTGCTAGATAAGTAAGAAAGCCGTCGGGTTTCTCCTCCTGAGCTCCGTGTATGTCCCTTATTACTGATCTCAAATGAGTCTGGAAGCTTTAAGGATCTCTCCTGCCCCGTCTCTCTCTCCTCCCTTCCTGGCACTAATCTTAGGCCATAGCCTCTCTAGTCCTGCCGCAGGGAAGGGGTGCTGGAGCCACATCTGCAGCTGCAGCTGGGGCAGCTGCTGCCCTTGGGCAAGGCTGGCAGTTCCCAAGGCCCAGGTCCCTTTGGAGGATGCTGTGCCACCCCGGCCCTGCCCGGAGCCAGCCCTGCCATGCTGCGTGTGCTGCTCCCCTTCACCCCAGCAAATACACTGGGGCATTTTTTCCCAGTTTTTTTCCCCACAGGTTGTTTCATCTTTAGAATCACAACACTTCCTGCCAACATCAGAGATTTCCGTTCTTGTCTGCTCTCTCCCTTGTTCTTTCTAGCCATTTTCAGACTTATATAGCCCTTGTGTTTCTCACTCTCGCTCCCTTTCATCCCCCGGTTCTCTCGCAGAGCCTCCCTCGTTTCAATTCCCCACTTAGCTGGCCTTCAGAAAACAATTCCCGTCTTCCACCTGGTTTTCCTCCTTTGTTGCTCTGGGGTTTGATTTCACCTCTCTTTGTCTGCTTCCCCCTTCTTGGTTTTTTCCCTCTTTATTCCCCTGGCCCTCTTTTTAAAATGGGAGAAAAGGATCAATATTGCCCCCCGCGCTGTTGGATAAGGTAGCGCTGGATGGAGCCGGTGGCGATGGAGTCGTGGCCTCTGCAGAGAGGGAAGGGAAGGGGGAAGGTGCCGCCGTGTGGGCAGGGCTGGGCCCTGGCAGTCCAGCCCTGCATAAATATCTGTAATTGCACGGATCAGAATCTGGAACAAAGGCCTGGCTTCTTTGCCCAGGCAAAATGCCCATGGAAACAGGCCGCTGTACGTCAGAGCAGGGAGGCCAGTTTGGGGTTGTTTACCCAGAGATAATTTAGGAAAGTCTGACGTGCAGGAACGTCCTGCTCAGTATCACAGCATGGCCTGGGCGCATCTTCTACACTTGGTGTGATTTCACTGTGATCCATGGAAGCTGGGGATCCCTACGGAATTGGCATCCCCTGCTGTACCTGCCATGCCCCAAAACCTGCTGTCAGGTGGAGCGCTTGGGGGGAACCCAGCCTGGCTTCTGGTGGGCTCTGGGGACACCTCAGAGCCCCTGCCAGGGGCCAGGAAGGGTCTATAAGAGAGCTGGAGAGGGACTGTGGAGTGCCAGGACAAGGGGAGTGGCTTCCCACTGCCAGAGGGCAGGGTTAGATGGGATATAGGGAAGAACTCCTTCCCTGGGAGGGTGGGCAGGCCCTGGCACAGGTTGGGCAGAGCAGCTGTGGCTGCCCCTGGATCCTGGGAGTGCCCAAGGCCAGGCTGGACGGGGCTTGGACCAACCTGGGCTGGTGGGAGGTGTCCCTGCCCGTGGCAGGGGGTGGGATGAGATGGGTTTTAAAGTCTCTTCCCTCCCAAATCATTCTGGGATTCTGTCGCACTCAAAGTAATTTCAGAGGAGGTTGAATTTTTAAAAAGTTTCTTTCTTCCTAAGATTGACAATGTGTGAAAAGTAGGTAGAGTTTATTGTAGGGAAGGTCGAGTGTCCCCCAGCCGCGCCCCGGCTGTGTCCCAGCGCCCCGGTCCCCGTGGTGCCCCTGCAGCCCTGGGCGGTTCCCACGGTGTGCTGGGGACATCCCTGCCCTGCTGTCGCCTCCTTCCTCCCGGCACGGCCCGGCCCGGGCAGAGGCTGCCCCTGCTGCCCCCTCGTGCCCCCTCGTGCCCCCCGGTGTCCCCGCGCGCCGCGGACACGGGGAGGGGGCACGGGGAGGGCGCAGGTGCAGCAGGCAGGTGTGGGGTGCAGGTGCGGGGTCACGTGTGGGGTGCACGTGCAGAGCCAGGTGCAGGGGGCAGGTGCAGAGCCAGGTGTGGGGTGCACGTGCACAGTCAGGTGTGGGGTGCAGGTGCGGGGTCACGTGTGGGGTGCACGTGCAGAGCCAGGTGTGGGGTGCACGTGCACAGTCAGGTGTGGGGTCACGTGTGGAGTGCACGTGCAGAGCCAGGTGTGCGGTGCACGTGCACAGTCAGGTGTGGGGTGCAGGTGCGGGGTCACGTGTACGGCACACGTGCACAGTCAGGTGCAGGTGCAGGTGCGGGGGCACGTGTAGGGCACACGTGCAGACTCAGGTGTGGGGGGCAGGTGCGGGGTCACGGGTACGGCACACGTGCACAGTCAGGTGCAGGTGCAGGTGCGGGGGCACGTGTAGGGCACACGTGCAGACTCAGGTGTGGGGGGCAGGTGCGGGGTCACGGGTACGGCACACGTGCACAGTCAGGTGCAGGTGCAGGTGCGGGGGCACGTGTAGGGCACACGTGCAGACTCAGGTGTGGGGGGCAGGTGCGGGGTCACGGGTACGGCACACGTGCACAGTCAGGTGCAGGTGCAGGTGCGGGGGCACGTGTAGGGCACACGTGCACAGTCAGGTGCAGGTGCAGGTGCGGGGTCACGTGTAGGGCACACGTGCAGACTCAGGTGTGGGGTGCAGGTGTGGGGTCACGTGTGGGGTGCACGTGCAGAGTCAGGTGCAGCGGGCAGGTGCGGCGTCACGTGTAGGGTGCACGTGCACAGTCAGGTGTGGGGTGCAGGTGCGGGGTCACGTGTAGGGCACACGTGCACAGTCAGGTGCAGGTGCAGGTGCGGGGTCACGTGTAGGGCACACGTGCAGACTCAGGTGTGGGGTGCAGGTGCGGGGTCACGTGTAGGGCACACGTGCACAGTCAGGTGCAGGTGCAGGTGCGGGGTCACGTGTAGGGCACACGTGCAGACTCAGGTGTGGGGTGCAGGTGCGGGGTCACGTGTAGGGCACACGTGCACAGTCAGGTGCAGGTGCAGGTGCGGGGTCACGTGTAGGGCACACGTGCAGACTCAGGTGTGGGGTGCAGGTGCGGGGTCACGTGTAGGGCACACGTGCACAGTCAGGTGCAGGTGCAGGTGCGGGGTCACGTGTAGGGCACACGTGCAGACTCAGGTGTGGGGTGCAGGTGCGGGGTCACGTGTAGGGCACACGTGCACAGTCAGGTGCAGGTGCAGGTGCGGGGTCACGTGTAGGGCACACGTGCAGACTCAGGTGTGGGGTGCAGGTGCGGGGTCACGTGTAGGGCACACGTGCACAGTCAGGTGCAGGTGCAGGTGCGGGGTCACGTGTAGGGCACACGTGCAGACTCAGGTGTGGGGTGCAGGTGCGGGGTCACGTGTAGGGCACACGTGCACAGTCAGGTGCAGGTGCAGGTGCGGGGTCACGTGTAGGGCACACGTGCAGACTCAGGTGTGGGGTGCAGGTGCGGGGTCACGTGTAGGGCACACGTGCACAGTCAGGTGCAGGTGCAGGTGCGGGGTCACGTGTAGGGCACACGTGCCGGGACACCTGAGGGGGCTCGCGGAGGGGTCTCGGTCCGTGAGGGGACAGCGCGGGTCGGGTCGGAGCGGGCGGTGCCGCGGCGGGTTCGGCGCGCTGGGAGCGCGGCCCTGCCGGGATCGGTCAGGTGCGGACACCACGGCCTTTTGGTGCCTAAATGTAAAGAAACACGGGATGCGCACGGCAGGGACCGGTCCGTTTCGCCGGGGAAGGCGAGTCCCTCGAGGCAGGACGATGGAGGAGCGGCCCGAGCGCTGCGGAGCGGTCGGTGCTGGGGGAGCCGGCGGCGGGCCCGGCCTGCAGGAGCGCCTGCCCACAGGTAGGTGTGACCTGCCACAGCCTCCCTCACCGCGGGTCCCAGGGCTCGGGGGAGGGTCTGCGTCACTTCGAATGCATATTAATTACCAAATAACCATATCGAATTGAGAGGGCAGGGTTAGATGGGATTTGGAGAGAAATCCTTCCCTGTGAGGGTGGGCAGGCCCTGGCACAGGGTGCCCAGAGCAGCTGTGGCTGCCCCATCCCTGGAAGTGCCCAAGGCCAGGTTGGACGGGGCCTGGAGCACCCTGGGCTGGTGGGAGGTGTCCCTGCCCGTGGCAGGGGGTTTGGAACCCTTCTGATGTTTTAAGGACTCTTTCCGCCCAAAACAGTCTGGGATATCATGCTCTTATGACTCAGTTTGAGCCTGCATTGACCTTTGCTAACTCTAAGTTTGCACTTAGTACACAACTTTGTTTCCTCAGCCCATATCTGGTTCAGCTCCAAAGTTTTGGAACTTGCCCCACTTGCCATGTTGCCACCCCAAGAGCATCTGGATCCTTACTCCCTGTTGACAGAAAAGAGGGACAGGATCAAGGCTGGCTCTGCAGAGCTCTGAAAGAGCCTGTCCACTTTTAGCCCCAAAGGTAGTTTAATCCTGGTGCTTTAGGATGGGGCAGGCCCATGGGAGCATGCACAAAGTGCAGTGTTGCAGCTCTTTAAATGACATGGGGAGGACAGGAGCATGTTGTATCACAATTCAAACATGTGGCAAGTCCTTGGCATGCCAGCAGGTAATGCTTTTATGGAGTCCTGGGTATCATCAGAGCCCTGGAAATAATGGCTGAGGCCAGCACTAGGGAATATAATTTCTTTAAATGTAAGAAAAAAGCAAAACTCAAAAAATAGTGATGGCATTTTAACTAACTTCAAGTGTTCTGCTGGTTCAGTCGCCCCTTTGATGTTGCAGCCGGGTGACCTGGCCTCCCCCGCCATTCATCACTGCCTGGAAATCAAACTCGCCCGTGCTCCTGCTTTACAGTCCTCCCTCTGTTCTGCTAATAAACACAATGTTAGTGAAAATAACCATGCGGGAAGTGTTCAAAGAGGATATCCATGGATGAATTTTAGTGAGAGTGCAGTTTCTTGCTGCCGAGCCCAAATCTTCAAACTGCTTGGGAGAAAAGAGTGTTCATCTAAACATGTGGCATTGGAACACGAGGCTCCCAAATCCCTGTGCTCCTGGGGCAGCTCTGTGATCAGAACCACGGGGAAATGCCTTTAGTTATTTCACCTCCATTTTACAGTTTCAATGTTAGTTAAGGTGACAGCTGTGTAAACACAAAACCCCTGTTTAAAGAGTAGAGAATTCCCTTCTGATGGTTCCTAGCTGATGCTCAGGGAGTGGTCTCAGGCTGGCAGTGGGCACGGCACGTGTGTAACACACCTGGACACTGTGTGCATGCGTGTGTGTATAACACACCTGGACACAACGCGTGTGTAACTTGTGTGGAGGCATTGTGCATATATACACACTTGGACACAGTGCTTGTCACACCAGTGTGACCCTTGTCTCTGACCTCACAGGGATTTTTTAACAACTATGTGTCATCAATACCCTGGTGCCGCGAAAGCAGGACTTCTGATGAACTTGGTGCCTTATCCCTCCCCTGAGGGGGGCACTGAGGCTGGATTAGAAGAAAATTAGATGAGGATTTTGTGTTGTTTTGGAGTTTGGAGTCAGGCACCGGTTTATTCTGGGTTTAGCAGTTGCTTTTGCAATGTGTTGTCTGGATCATGTAGGAGTGGATGAAGTGGGCTGGAGAGCCTTGTGGTTGGGTGAACACAGCTCTGCTGGGGCTTTCAGAGCCTGTGTGTTTGTGTGTTTTCTCCTCTGAGACCTGGTGCTTTTCATCATCGCTGCCTCTGTACCTTTTTATAATCTGATCTATTGTATCTGTTGTACACAGAGTAACAGATGTGTAAGTCTAATACAGTAAATCACTGTATGTATTATGGCAGCTCCATGGAAATATCTCTTAGCAGCACCAAAAAAAATCCCCCCACATTTAATTTTCTGATTTCTTGCTGAATATGGAATGGAAAATATGTTGATTTAACTCTAAAAAAATGTACAGTCAATTTAAGGGGAAAAAAGAAAGAAAGGAACCCTTTACCATATCTAATTTCATTAGTAAACTGTAAATGGAAATGATGAAGAGGTACGATTTCAAAGGGCTGGGAACCCACACATTTTATGTAGCATTAATCATGTGCTCTTAATTTTTCTGCAGCAGAGGTCTACGTTCCTGCCTGGCGTTTCATGGGGTGGTGGGTGAGGGTGGGCAGTGGGGCCCGGCAGGGACCCCCCAGGGGAGGTTTGTGGCCACGTGCCCGCGTGCTGGGGCTCTGCTGGGGCCGATCCAAACACGGCGTTGCTGCGTGCTGCTCGCGTGGTCCATGTTCCCCTTTCAGAGGCTCTTTCTCTTCCAGGCTGTAAAGAGGGTTAAGAAAGGAATTGTCTCTATTATGGTAATTAAACTCCCAGGAAACAGCCTCATTAGACTAATAAAGAGTAAATAAAGCAGGCAGGACACACTTTGGTTTCCAGGACTGAGGACAACACTCACCTCCCCTCCTTTGCCTGCCTGCCTGTCCCTGCTTCTGAGCTCAGGATTCACCCTCTCACAACTTTCCCATCACTCTTCCGCTTGGGCCAAAGTTTTCCTTGCTTGCAGGACAGTGAATAGACATTTCTAATGCTTGGGGAAGCTTTCAGTTGCTTATCTTCATAAAACCTTCCTGGTTTTGCCTGCTGGAGGGCAACCCTGGCTTGGAGCTGATGCCATGGAAGGCCACAACGTGTCTGCTGGATGCACGTGACAGTGTGGAGTTTGGGTTTGGTTTCTTGCAGCAGGGAATTTGGGGGACTTTGGGGTGACACTGCTCCTCCAGTGCTGACCTTTGAGCCAGGGCTGCACTGAAAGCACACACACAGCTCTCCTGCTTTTTTAGCAGCAGATTACGGAGGGTGAATGAAATTAGCAGTAAAACTATTAAAATATTGATAGCAATCATTCCATGTCCTGGCTTTACTAATTAATTATTAATTTTACCTTGAAGGTTAGCGTAAGAGATGGACTTTATCAGGCCTCCACTTAGCATGATGTTTGACTATATATTTTTAAACATTATCAGGGCTCTAGCAAATAGCTCTCATTTTTTCTGGTGAGGGGATTTGCTTTGTGTGGCTTTGTGAGGTAGGAGAAAAAAGGGTCACCAAGATGATTAGAGGAATGGAGCATCTCTCCTTTCCTATGAGGAAAGGCTGGGAGAATTGGGATTTTTCAGCCTGGAGAGGAGAAGCTTTGGGAAGACCTAATTGTGGCCTTCCAGTAACTGAAGGGAGCTCACAGGAAAGACAGAGAGAAACTATTTACAGGGGTCTGGAGGGACAGAAATCCTTCGCTGTGAGGGTGGACAGGCCCTGGCACAGGGTGCCCAGAGAAGCTGTGGCTGCTCCTGGATCCCTGGAAGTGTCCAAGGCCAGGTTGGACAGGGCTTGGAGCAACCTGGGCTGGTGGGAGGTGTCCCTGCCCATGGCAGGGGGTGGAATGAGTTGGTCTTTAAGGTCCCTTCCAAACCAAACCATTCTGTGATTCTGTAAAATAATTTTTAAACTGGGAAAATTTTGAATTTGCTGTGAAGAATGTGGTTTTTTTCTCAAAAGCAAATTAGCATGACTTAAAGATTCAAATATGGATGCACTCAGGAGAGATCATATTGATTTCAGTGAACTCCACACATGGGGAGGAGCAGGGCTGTGTGTGCAGGACTGGAGCTTTACTTTTGTAAACTTCCCATTTCCTCTCTTGCATCAGCAAGGTTTAAAAGATTTTTTACTGTCTTGAGGGTAAATACCTTCCATTTCTGAAATGGTAAAACCCAATTCTTGCTTATTTCTCTTAAAGTGAACTCAGCTTTAAATGTGGACAAATAGAAAAACCTTCCCTAGCCCCCCTGGGGGCGGGAGGCTGGAAGCCTCCAGCTTTGGAAACAAGGATTTTCATTCTGTTGCTTTTGAAAGGGAATAGCAGAATAAGAAAATTTTACTGTAGCACTGTGACAAACAGGATTTATCCAGCCTGGGCCCTTTTACGATAAAGGACATAAGGAAATGATAGCTGCCCTGTGCATGCTGCTTTCCACTTGGAGCATCTGCAGCGTGCAGGTCCCCGGGGAGCTGTGGAGGTGCCTGAAGTTTTGATGTTCTGATGCTCCTTGCAGGACAGGGGCCGTGTGTTTCTGTGCCTGTGCTGTGGAGACGTACCCGGGAGCACAGGGTGGGAGTACTCACCTCAGCACACACACATGGAGCTTTCAGAGCCTCACTTGCTCCAATGAGTTAGAATGCCCCACTTGTTTTAAATTTTATTAGGGTGTTTATGTTTATTCACTGAAATGGCAAACTCAGCTTACACAGCCCTGTAAGGTACCAGGAACCCTGTGCTGGTTTGCTGCTCATCACTGCGAGTGAGATATTGATACATATAAAAAGTGTATTTGTAGCTTTTATCTTCAGCACTTTTAAAAGATTTTTTCAAGGTCTTCCCAGCCCCTCTGCTGGTATCTTGTCTCAGCACAACACACACACCAAGTACAGCATTCAGAGTCCTTTGGGGCTGTTGAGCATAAAGCTGCAGGTGCAATACATTGCTAGGGCCAGGGGGCTGTGCTGGACTGCCCCCCCCGCTGGCTCCCTCCCCTTCCAGGAGTGCAGCCACCGAGGAACCTGGCTGTCACATCAGCTTTGTCAATCTGCAGGAAGGAGAAACCACTTTCCATGTACTCGGGTCTCAGTTGAGCTGAGCAGATGCACATTGACTTAGGCTGGGGTCCAGGAATTGGCACTGCTGTAACACATGCAATTTCAAGAAACTTGCTCCCAATTATTTCCCTCCTCCCCCTTTCAGGGTATCACTTACCGCAGAAAAATGCCACGTAACATCCGTGTCCATGTAATTGCGGGCTGTGTGTCAGCACACTGTGATCATATTGTGTGCATGTGACATGAAAGCAGTTGGGTTATGGTGTCCTAAAGAAACAGCCAAAGAGAGAATTTCCTGCCATGTGAAGTGATTGTCTTTGTGTTGTTTCTAAATTATGGGAATAAATGCAGGATTAAACCCAAATTTCAGCTGGAATACAGTTAGTTCTTCAGAGACTGGCTGGAGTTGATACACCAAGTTCTGTGGGCACAGGCCTTGGGCAGGCTCTCTGCTTTAGAGACAGGCTGCGAAGCACTTTCTTCAAGTTTTTCTTGAAGAACTCACAGTTTGTCGTTTCTGTTAGAGGCTCTGAGGTGGAGAGACGAACTTCCAGGAGTCCTGGAGCTGGGAAAAGTTTCCAAAGCCTTGAGTAAAGCAGGCACACATTGCCTTCTGCTCAGAGATGAGTGGTCTGGGACAGCTGCAGGCACAGACAATTTTTCAGGGATTTGATGCCAACCCCCTTTTCCCTCTCCCTGCTGTGGGATGCGCTTGTGCCCAGAGCCAGGCATGAGAGGCTGTGGCTGCCCCGTCCCTGGAAGTGTTCAAGACCAGGTTGGATGGGGCTTGGAGCAACCTGGGATAGTGGAAGGTGTCCCTGCCCCCTATGGCAGGGGGTGGAATGAGTTGGTGTTTAAGGTCCCTTCCAACCCAAACCATTCTGTGATTCTAAGATAAGGTGTTCCTGAGCAGGAAAGAGATCAGCAACGGGATATTAACGAGAAGCACTTTGTGAAGGGGGGAGTAAGTTACGGTCTAGCAACCTGCTTCTTGGCATTTTCATGGAAGTGTCTGTTAGTGGTCAGGCAGGGAGGTCATGGAAAATAAGAGTGACTGGTGGGTTTGGCTTGTGTGACGGATGTGTTAAAGATGATCTGCTCCTTCATTAGCAGCACTTAGCGGTGGAGGACACCAGAGGACACTCAGGACGAGGACAGGATTTTTAACAAGTAATTTAGAGCCTGTCTGCACTGTGGGATTAGCTGGAGGTATAACCTGAGAGCTGCCAGTAACCTGATGCTTGTGGGTGTCTGTGACTGGAGGCAAGCAGTGGCTGGAGCTGCTGCTGGTGCTGGTCACTCCATGGGGCTGGGCTGGCTGCTCTGGACACACCGGGCAGCTCCAGGGCTGGGCTCACCACTCGCACTCGGAACTACTCGGGAGGAGTTACTGTAAGTGTGGGTGGCTGCAGCTGACAGGGCAGTGAGGACAACTTCACAGGCACCCCATGGAACGCAAAAATCCAGACAGAAACTTGGGAGACAGCACATAGCAGCTCTCAGTTAAATACTTTTCTTTCTTTCTTTTTTTTTTTGTGTGTGTGTGTGAAAAAAATTCTTTCCACAGTAGCAGACTTGCAGCTGTTAACTAATCCCATAACAAGTGGCATTTAGCCACACATTTTCCAAATTAAATAAGCTTGCATGTTGGACTAGTTTCATACCCTGTAATACAAATACTTTCCCTGCTGGGGAAAAAAAAAATTAAAAGAAAAATCCTCTCAGGCGTAGGAGGAGTGGAGAAGGGGAAGGTGGGTGTGCAGGGCTGTGTTGCTACTGCTGTCCCTGTCAGCACGTGGCTCCGCGCGAGCACTGCGGCCGCTGGAGGATCTGATGGGTTATCAAGGACTGCTCATGCTTAAATTATTAGTTAAGGCTGTGACATTAAAGAATTGTTATTTGGTCATGGTCTCATGGCTCTGTTTTGCCAGGAGGTGTTTGGAAATTCTCGTCTCTGCTGTCACATAATCTGTACTTGCCCTTTTGGGGCTTTTTTTTCCCCGGTCATTTGAATAATGTTTTCAGCTCCTTGTGACTTTGGGCTCAGCAGCTTTGGGCCACAAGCAATTAACGGCACATGTTGGTAGAACTTGGGCTGGATCTCTTTTGAGGGTGTTTGACAGCACCTCCTCTATGCTGCACCTACCTCCTGCACATTTTTAAGAATCCCATTAAAAATTTTTCAGGATCCCCGTCCAAGCCAAATGCATTGTTTCCATGGAAACAATTAATGGGGAGAGCAATTTATAAGACTGATGTAAAAAAATGAGCACTTCATCAGCCCCCCTGCTGCTCTGATATACAGTCTTGAGGCAGAGGCCGGGTGAGGTTTGCATAAGTGATATCCTTAAAAAAGGGGGAGACAGAGAAAGGAGCCTGGGAGTCTGCCTGTGGCACGGTGAGCGATGCCTATTGTGCTGCACAGGCTGTATTAGCTCTTGGAAAGGACGAGGAGATTCACATTTCGTGACGTCTTTTGAAATGCTTTTCCTTTAGAGAAGGGTGGTTTTCGTAATCCCACCCTCTTCCACAAGACATACAGCTGTGTTTAGGGATGGGAATCATGGCTGGGCATGGCCACAGCAGCTGGGTCCCCGTGTGAGACCTGGCCTTTGATTGAAAGGCTTTCAGAAGGCCTCAGGTTGCCCTGGTTTAAAGGTCTCCCTGATTAGAGAATTGCCTTAAAAGTGTTCTCTTTGTTGGATTTTTAAATTATTATTGTTATTACTTTTATTTTTTATTTGATTTAAATCTGCCACTTGAGCTTTCTCCTTGCCAGTGTTTTGCATTGATTTTATCAAGATGTATATAAAACTTACTCAAAATTTGCTGTTTCAAAAGCAAAGTGCTCAGGGCACACTCAGTGAGAGCCATTGTTCCGGACAGGTGTCTGAGCAGGACTTGATTTGGAATTTCCTGAAGAGCTTATTCTGGGGAAAAACTAATAAAAATTCCATCCTGTGCAGCTCTGCTGCAGGAGAAGCAGAAATCCTGCATGTCTGTGCTCTGAAATACGTGGCAGGGATTTTAGAGCCCGCCAGAAAACATTACCTGGTAAAAGAAAATTCTTCTTGGATTTGGTTCTGTATGGAATGGGCCAGGATGGGGTCGTGGGACTGGGAGGGGTGGAGCAGCCTGGGAGAGTTCAGCTCAGGGCCTGGCAGCACTGATGGGCTGTGTAAGGATTTAAATGAGAAAAAGCCATAATCAAGCAGGAGTTCTTTGCTCCTATTTTCCCTGCTTTCCAAGGGTTTTTCCTGTCTGGGGGTGTTTTCCTGCAGAGGGCACTCGCCATCCACGAACAGCACCCGCAGCGAGGCTGTGTCCGCAGCATCCCCTGCCAAACCCGGAGAGATGGAGAGAAAAAAATGTTAATTATGAAAGCAAATGATTCCCTGGTAGTGCACGAGGCCAGCAGGAAGAGCCTGAGATTTAAGAAGGAAAAAACCCAATGTGGGGAGCAAGCGGCTGGAGGGACACGGGAAGTCTGGGTCTGTGGTAATGGGAATCATTAAAACGGGTGAAGAAAGGAAAGGCTGCATGGCTGGGTTAAAATCTAATAGCAGTGGGACTGAAAGAGGCAAAATCCTTAATTAAAGCACTGTCCCAGAGAGGGAAAGGCTGCCAGAGTGGGGCAAATACAGGGAATTCCTGCTGGTCCGCAGCCCCAAGTGTGGGCTGTCACAGCGTTGGGAAGGGGCATTTGTTCTGCTTCCATGCTTATATATGGGAAAGGGACAGACTTACAAAGAGCTCGCCAAATTGGGAAATAAATACTCAGCAGCCAAACGATAAAACAGTTTAGGAATTAAGTATTCTGGAGTTTGTGGAAAAAATCTCGTATTACCAACAAGCTGCCCTTGAAAACAGATTATAAAAATTGTTTGGGGTTATTTTAAACCCGGGTAAAAATGGCCAGGCACCGTCTATGCCCTTCACTCATCCGAGGTGGAAAAAGCCTCACAGATGTGTTCCAGTTAATAGCACTTGCAGTTTATTATTTGCTTTTATTACACCAAAGGAGCGTGTAAACAAAAATATCCTCAGAGCCAGTTCTGAAAATGTAGGTCTGGGTATCATAGAAATCCATAATCTGGAGAATTTTTACATTGTTGATGAGAATTTTGAATTTATTTTTAAAGTTTCTTTTGGCTTAGACCTGTTTTAGTCTTTTTAATTTGTAGTTTGTTTTTTTCCCCTCTGCAAATGATTTCTACTTTTCTTTTAAAGTGTGAGCATTTTGAAATGGAATGGGAATTCTTTTATTTTATCCAGTATGACTTTTTACAAAATATGTTTTTACAAACGTAATTTACAGTTACAGAGTATGATTTTTGCAAAGTATTATTTTCATTTGCTCTAAGTCCCCGATTAAAATATTACTGATTTGAGTAGATTCCCTCCCATCAGCGTACCCATGCTCAGTGTTATGGGGAGGAGGGATGGGAGAATTATTGTTAATAACAAATTTTGTTTAGGGATGTTCCAATCCATTTTTAAATGGTTTGGGCTCTGTGAAGCTGAACCAGGTGAAAAAGAAGCAATTCTAAAATGACAGAGCAGTTCTTTAACAAGGGGCTCGAGAAGGAAGGTTGTCAGGTTTCTGCAGGAACCTCGGGCAGACGGAAAACCGATCCCATCTCCCCGCTGGAATAACCCGGCTGGTTTGGCAAACACAAATTATGAACACTCCAAATCCCGAACAGAAATCAGGGTTCAGAGCTGTGCAGCTCCTGTCTGTCGAAAAGACTTGTAATTTTATTTCAGCAGGTTTTACCTGTGGATTGAGGAGATGACCCTGTTCGGAATTAGGATGATGTTATTGGGGCTCCTGCCTTTAAATTAATGCGACAGTTCCAGGTATGAGCGTCCTGTTCACAGGTTTGTGACTCAGCCTTAAAAACTGGTTCAGCTTAAAAGCAGGCACAGAATATTTCAGTCTTGTAGCTTTTTCTTAACAAAATGAAATTGGTTTAACTAATTTTGATTTTAGTTGTGATTTGACAATAAAGTCTGAGCCTGCTGGTTTGATCTCTACTCATATTTTAATATTTAAAATGGTTGTGAATGAAAAAGAGTGTGGCTGCATGTTGTAATTTCATGGTATTTCTTCATTCTCTAGTGAAAAAATAAAGGTGAACAAGGAAGTAAAAAGGGCTTCCTTTTTATTCCTGAATATACTAATTATTCGGGAACAATTTTTGTGTGAAAAAAGTGAATGTTCATCATTTTTGTGTGGATGTGGGATTTCCTGAATGAAAGGAGCAACAGGACCATGTGCCTGTTTTTTATAGATCTGCTACAGAATCTCTTCTTTTATAAATTGATTCCCTGTATCCAAATTATGTCTTTATTTTTATGTTTTGCCAAATTTATTTGTTTTTATCTTAATGTGTGTTTCATACCTCTATATTTATAGGTAAGTGCACAAATAGCTGTAACAATCGAGTCCTAAATAATCTCACAAAGGAAAATATATGTGAATTCCAGTTGCTGGTTTCTCAGCGTTGCCGAATAAACCCAGAATTTAATTCTGCACTCCCTGCTTCCCAAACGGATCTGTGTGAGCAGCACGGCTTTTTGGGGGAAGACAGTGGCCCTGGACAGTGGCCCCAGGGTGTCCTGCGGTGGCCGCTGTCACTGCCCGGCTTGGGAAACGCCTCTTGGCTTTGACCCGACCCTTCCTATTATCTCCCTTCCATTTCACATTCCCTCTTGCTATAGATATTCCCATTCATAAAATCTTTCCCTGATTGCGGCAGCGAGGGCTGGGGTGTATCGGGAATAAATAAGATCCTGAGCAGCAGCTATTCGTCAAACCCCTCATTTCCTGGAGTCCTGCCCTGATCCCTGTTGCACGCATCGCATTAGAGGGCAAAATCTCCTCTTATTTATTTGAGACTTTCTCCTGTCGTTTATTAACCATCAGGATGTTGTCGGTGTGCTCAGCCCCAGACTCTGGTGCCCAGCAGGGCTTCCTGCTGCGGGAACCGCACACTGGGGCCGGGTCCTGGGGCTTGTGTTCTGTGGGGATATCAAAGCTTTGCTCAGACGCGCCGTGGCCTTTCCTATCTCGTACCAGGAGCTGCCCTCACTTGCAGCACAGCTGCAGGGACACGGGAACCTGCCTGGGAATCTCCCTGGCCCCTGGTGGGATGGGAACCACTGGCACAGTCTGCTGGAAAACGGCCCTTCGGCTCCCGGCTTGGCCAGTGTGGCCACACATGATTCTCGTGTGCTGCATCGGGAGTGGTGCAAAATACTGGAGCTAATTTAGAATGCTGGGATCCAACTAGTTATTCTTTTCCCTCTTTGCTCCCTCCCATTTCAGCAGCGCTTCCATGGTTTGCTGGATTATTTTAAGTTAAAAAAAAACACCACAAACCCTTATGCAGTTAATTTTATTTAATTTTTATTTTTCATTCCTGGTTCACATTTCAAAGCCTTTTGAATATTATTTACCAATATTTTCTTCTTTTCCTTCTGTCTTTCTCCCTCTTTTACCTCGTGTTTCCCTCTTGTCCTGCTCAGCGGTTGGGTTGCATTTTCTCCCCTTGCTGAAGCCATTGCTCCCTGTGCATCAGGAGCAAGGGATTAGATGTACTTCTCTCAGACCTGAGGCATTACTATTTCTCCCCCATACTCAGCATCCAATTGTCTGGCTCTATCTGGGTCCTAAATCCATCCTGAATTGGTTTCCTAGCTGGCAGATTTGTGTGTTCCATCTTGTTTTGGGACCTGGCTTTCATCTGAATATCTCAAATAATTTTCTATTTTTCCAAGGAGAAGTTTTATTACATGCAGACAATCTGTATATGACTAGTGAAAATGAGAAGATAAAGGATTGATTGAAAACATGTCAAATCCTGGTTTTTGCGAACAACCCTGGGTTTGATTGTGGAGGGAGCAGTGACAAACCCTCATGTTGGGAATGGATGGGCTGGTGTTGGCCTCCGGGAGAGAAATGGTTAAATTATGCACTCGCTGGAGTATGAAGGCAGTTCTTCTTTGCTGACAGATAGTTTGACCAGTGTCAGGTTATCCCGATGCGTTCAGCATACCTTCATTGCATCATAAATAAAACAGACAAATTACTTTTTTTTTTTTTCTCCTAGGGTGGAATAAGCAGGAGGAAGGGGAGGGATAGGAATTGGGGCTCTCTGGCTGTACAGAGAGGGGGGCTCAGGGGGGTGAAGAATTAGAAGGAAAAGAAAAAAGAGAGAGATCTTGCAGACACTCTATGAATCTCTGCTTGGCAGCTGAGAACAATGAGAAAAGCAAGCAATTACCTCGAATCCTTCCCCTTATCCAGACATAGGAAATATATTCCTGCCTGANTCCCTCTCTCCCTCTTTCCTTCTCTCCCCCTCTCCCTCTCTCTTTCCCTCCTGTATATCTAATTTAATTCTTCGAGGCAAGGCAGATGTAACAAAGAAAGGAGGGTCTGTGTGGATGGGCCACTTCCCACCGAAGGACGAAGCCTTCCTCTACGGCAAACGTCCTTTTCCATTCCCTGCCCTGGCAGACTGCACCCTCTGCAAGCAGCATCCCTGAAAAAGGAACAGAATGGTATTTTATAGCTCCAATTTTTTTACAAATTCCTCCCAAATCCAGTGGTGTAAGTACTCAATCCCACTGGCCGAGCAGAGGAAGCAAACATGTTCTTTATCTCCAGAAATCCATCCCAGAAGGGCAAACAGAGCCCTTTCCCTACATTGCCCTCAGCTCCTGTTTTCAGCGGTCTCTTGACCGGTGTCTCCTCTACTCTCCTGGAATTCCTGTAGGATTTAAGTTCTCATTCTTGAATCATTTTTAGCCCTTTTTTTTCTAAGCAACATTAGCACATACTTCCTGGTGTTGCCAGGTCTGTAACAGAGATGTCCCTGGGAGTTCCTCTCTGTTGTCCCTGCTGTGGCCCCCAGACTCACCCATGGGAAAAGGGGCACTGACATGCTGGGTTACCTGGATATGATGGTGAGGAGCATGTAGAAACCGCACAGGGCTGTGGGCCTTCCAGTTGTGACAGTGGTCATCTGCATAAAGGTGTTTTGGCCTTTTAATTGCTCATGAGCCCTTAGGTAGCAGATTTATTTTTACTTCTGAGGGAATAAATCCTGCAGGTGTGGTGATGCTGATGGGATTGCTGCTTCTCTCAATCAGCCATGCACTGTGCACAAACACCTGATGGCACAGGGCTGCTCTGGGTTTGAAATGCCCTGGAATTGTTTGGGAACAGTGTCCAGAGCTCTCTCCATGGCTGCACCGTGGGTGTCTTGCTCGCCAGGGTCCCCCAGTCGGCCACCTCCCCCTTCCCACCCAGCATGTACCTTTCAGGGAACATCCGTAATTTTGTTTGTCCCATGCTTTCTTACAGACCTTTCCCCTGCACTGCCTGGAGTCACCCCAACACCTGCACGTCAGGATTGAAAAGGCGACAAACTGTCTGTTGCCACCACCTTTGCTTTTAGAAGCAAACTGAAACCACTACAAGACTTTTAATAATTTAAGCTAAAGCCGCTGTTCCTTACGGATGTCTCTGGCTGTATTTTTACAGTCGGGGGATAGAAAGGAACATTACAGGAAATTTAAAGGAGGCTTTGGGTATTAAATCTTCACCTCTTCCAGAAGATAACGCAATTCTGTAAATCTGCGCGAGACCTTTGTTTAACCCACCCCCCGCCAGCGCGGGCAGGTTTTATAGGCGCCTGTCTCGCTGCTGCTCACAGCCTGTGTTTTACATAATACCCTTCAGCATCACTGATATTAACCTTGATGGCATTATTATTGCTATTTACAGTTCATATGCTGGCAATGGTAAACCTGAATGGGATTAATGAAATAAATTAAGTGATGGAAATATTAATGCTATTAACAATCAGTAACAATAGTTGACAGTGTAAGAAAAGGAATAACCTGCCATTAGCCAAGCAGGGTAGGATCTCTCTTACATCTGCATAAAGGTATCTGACACTTCATTTTGATAAACCCAAGATTAATTTTCTTTCAAGAAACAACTTTTCCAGGGTCTTCATGCTTGTGTGTTTGAAAACTGAGCTCCTGGTGTGTTTCCCACATCACCTCTCCAGCATCTGAGAGCCCAGGGGCAGGAGCTCAGTGGGGACAGGCTCTGTGGGCTCTGTCCCACACCATTGAACTGTGCCTGGCTTTGGTCCCACAGGGATCCTGGGCTTCATGAAGCTGCTGCAACACATTCTTTATGCCTGAGTTTGCTTTTCCAGCAAAAAAATTGCCCCTTGCTGCTGGGTCTGAGTTTACAATTGGAGGAGCTGCTGGTGATACACAACTGGTTCTTTCTGATGTACCACTTCCATTGAAAAACAAGATGTATCCAGCTGGAGGGTCACTGGGCTTTGGGGCAGAAGTGAGAGGTGTTGAATGACATTTTGGGTTGATGTGGTGCTGCTCAGGGACTTCTCCTCTTTGTCCCTGCCACACCGGCTTGGGAGCGGGAGGAGCGACTTTATCAGGCCTCCGAGAGACATGATGGCTCCTGGGCTCACTGGGACTTTACCAAAGCCCTGGAGAACAGAAATACCAGGCTGGCTTCCTTCTCATTCCTCTTGGGAAGTTTTTCCTAAGCCCTTGTGCACCACTGCTTGCAGGGCAGATGCTGAGGCTGGTGTGGGGCTTATTTAAGTACTCTGGAAAATTCCCTGCTGATAAGGTGAGCAAAGGTTGAAGAGAAAAAAGCATCACTAATTTTTTTCCCCTTCAAATGTGTCTTGCCAATCCTTCCCAGCTGGCTAAAAGCTTGGGTTTCTCACACTAGGGGAGAAAGTGAGCCCATAAATAAAGCAGGGCAGGACACCTGGAAGGAATAAAGTGCCCTTCTCAGCCTCGCAGGGGAGGATGACTGGGTGTCTGCTGCTGCTGCGTGGAGGAGGTGCAGGAAAGGAGCCAGGCTTGGGGCTGGGCAGTGAGGAGACACTCTCGTGTTCTGACATAACAATTTGGAAGCTAAGACATGGCTTTTAGTGTTACCAGTAGTGGTCTTTTGCTGAAGTTCAGCATGATGAGCACCTGCCACTGTTCCAGTAATGCTGTCTTTAGTCAGAACAGAAGCTGAAACCTATTTCTCAATATAACCCCAAATTTCAACCCCCTTAATCACTTCAACTCTGAGAGCTGCTCGGGGCAGGGGGTTCCCAGGAACCCTGCAGGTAAATGGGGCTGTATGGCAGTGAGATAGTCTAGTTGGAGAGTTTGACTCTCTTCTGTCACATTTTGGATTGTCTCATGTCCTAATTTCAGTGTGTGTGGTTTTGACTACGAGGAGAAAAACAATTTCTTTTAGCAACTTGTGTTCTTTTTGCACTCTGGTGGGAAGAAAAATGCTCAACCACCTGAGATACCCCTTAGACAACTCTCCTCAGTAGAAACTGGCTTCTCCTTGATTCTCAAACCCCTGTTTTAGGAGCGTCTGATAAGGAATAGTGGACTTTGATCCAGGATCATGACAAGGCACTGCCTTTGGAAGGGAATGGGAGATACTTTTTGTGCTCATCCTTAGTGAAGCCACTGCAGGCAGGAAAGCGAATTCAGCAAACATGCAACCCAACAAATGACTGCATTTTGCAGCAACAGGCCTATCCAGAGCTGGTGTATTTCAATCTCGATTTAATCCCTAAATGTGAGAGCATTTCTGGAGGCAGGTGTCTCCTTGGCCCTGGAATTACAGATTTGTCTTGAGATATTAAGAAAATGCCTCTTATTAAATCGATACTGTCCTTAATAATCCAGTAGCCATTGCTTAGCTCCTGTCAGTACTTGAACCAATATTGTAGTTTATTCCAGGAAGAATCCTATTTTCTCTTCCTTCTTGGTGAAGGGAAAATGGCTGCCGTGTGCTGTAAGATGGAGCCTCACTTCTGGAGAGATAGAAATGGAGTTAGCAAACATAAATTGTATTCAAGATAGCAATTTCTGCTTTATCTCACTGCACTGTGCCTTCCTCCCAGTCCTCCTCTCCCTCCCTCTGTACCAGCCCCTCTCCAGAGGGGGGAATCTTTTTATCCACTGGTTTAACTTGCATTTTCCTGCAGCGAGGCTGCGAGTTTAAGTTACAGCACGTTGGGTTTGCTCACGCTTTTCCTTGGAAAGCTTGTAAAATAGCCTGAAAGAACTGACAGCAGGATAAGGCCTGGCATAAACTTGGGAATAATCTTTTTGAATGTTAGAAAAAAAATACCAAAATACAATTTACTTTCCTATTTTTAAGTTCACATCCTTTGGGCTGCGCACGTTTCTAAGCACCTTTGGTTTCCATTTATTTTAATGCTCCCCATCTCCTAAGAGCAATTCAACATCTGAAAGGTTTGGATCCAAAAGGGTTTGTAGGAATAATGCCAGACCCAGGAGGAGGGGGTCAGGGGATCAAAGAGAGGGGGGTTAATATTGCTGCCTGAGTCTAAATCTGTTTTTCCACCTGAAACCAATAACACCGTGGTGATAGGGATTCTGTAGGTACTAATTATTCTTCTCCTTATTCCTAATTTTACTCCAGGCTGGGCTGGCATTAGGTGTAATTGTTTTTATTAGAGAATAGTACTGGAAACAACCATTTATAAACTCACTATAAGCTGTAGAAACATTTACTCTCAAAGTTTCGTGAAGCTTTCTATGATTTCTGTGCATATTATGGTTAACGTTTCCAATTAAGCTATCATACGTGCTGCATATATTATGTAATTATACTGGAGGAGCAACTCAGAAATTACAAGACAAGGACACAACAAAAAGTTAATTAAAAATGTGAAAGCCTTAAGAGGCAGAGAGAACAACAAATTTCAGGAAATTAATAGTCTAGATTAAAAATTATTCAGTGCCTTCACTCTAATGGGAGCCTGTTTTAATATTCAGCATTCCATGTCAATATTGGAAGTTTAAATCCTGAAATGTGAATTTCCATCCTTTTGTGACATTGGCTCACAATCTTAACGTCCTTTTAATGTACTTTTTGTTGTGTAAATCTGTGTAAGTACCATCAGTCATCAAACCTGACATGTGCCGGAGTGCGGCAGCCCCAGCCCGCATCTATTAGGGCTTTTTGTGTTTGTGCAGTGGAACCTCCTTACACAAATTCCACTGAAGGCACAAACCTGCTGAAGGAATACATTTGCTTTCCCCAGAAACAATAGACCTGCAGCAAAGGAACATCCAGGGAAAGAATAAGTCATTGCAAAAGATAAATTTCTTTTCTGCAACAATGCAAAATGTGCCAAGGGTCTGACCCGCCAAGGAGATGGAGCTGTTGACTTAGTGGGGCAGTGGGCAAACTCCATTAAAATACAGACCATCACTGAAATAATTTAAAAATTATCCAGCAAGAATCTTGTGCTTTTCGTGTGCTGCTGTGGTTTGATGTGGTGTAAGAAAACGTAAGGGAAATGTGAATGAGAACATTCCTCCCCCCTGAACTTGAGCATGTGACTGAAGCTGAACTTAACACACTCCTCGACAACGGCAGCAGCCACATGGTGTTTTATTTAAATGTATTCAAATTTAAAACATGTTTTGCCTATGTCCACAAATAAACAGCAGTGGGACAGGACTAGAGGAATGGTTTGAGGAGGGTGGGGCCAGCTGTGGGCAGATGTTTTCCCTGATCCCAGAGACAGGGCTTTGCTGAGTGCTTTTAGCTCAAGGTGTGGCTGTGCCTGGGGCTGCCTTTTAGGGGAGCCTTTCAGGGAAGCCTTTCAGGTGAACCTTTTGAGGGCCACCAGCAGGGTAGTGTTGTCTTCCAACCACTCAGCTGAGAGGATGGGGCTGGAAGAGCATGGCCCAAACCCTGTATCATTAAATGACTGCATATTCCTCTCTGGAATTAAGGTATATTGTTTACCTACCTGTCACACTGGAGCTCCAAGGGCACTTTTATGGGTGTCTGCTCTGTACTTGGCACGCCAAGCTGGAGTTTTGGCCGAACTGGCCAATGAGTCTGTAAGTAGATTCATTGCTGTCATTTGGAATTGTAGTGGCAGCATTTGCCCATTATTGTGTTATTTTAATTCCCACAAGAATCTAATGAAAATTAAGTGAAAAAATAAGGCTTTCTGTATTCTATTTTCAGAATGATGGATTGATAGAAGGACAGGCGACTCTGACTTGTAGGCTGAAGATTTTATGCATATATACATAACAGATATGGAGACAGAATTTTTCCCTTATGGCAATGGAATGGTTTTGATAGTCTCCATTAAAATAGATTTGAAAATACCATTTGTTTTATGTTTAAACCTTAAATTAAATTTTTCAATAATAAAGTATGCTTATTATAACCCAATTCTATCAATCACCGAAATGAACAGCACATTGGTGGGTTCAAGCAAGTAAATAAATGTGTTACTTTATTGCATGTCAGGAAGGTTTATTGGGTAGAATTCTTCCCTCTGCACTGGTGGGTTAGAGGTTTAAGTGTCCTATCAAGGACCTGCAGTGATGCAGTGCTGACCCTGCCCCTCAGGGCCCTGGACGGAGGATGCCGGCTCAGACAAGGCATCAAAGCACGTGGCTCTCTGTCCGAGCCGTTCTCTTGGTCCCTCTGGGAAGGTACCTTTGGAGGTGTGGTGTTGGGATACACGTGGTTGCTGCAGATCTGCCAACTGCAGCATTTGAGTGGGAATCACTGTGATCGTTAAAATGGTTATTTTAATACATGCTTGGAGAGATCCTGAGTGAGAAAATAGTTTTAGATAAAATTTGGCTTTCTGCTGGAAGTAGGTGTGGATGGAGAGCATTTCACTGCTCGGTCAGTGCTCAGCAAAATGTTTCCTTTCCCCAGTGCAATAGTTGCCTACAGAAGGTGTGTCAGTGCCATAGGACAGGAATCCTTTGGCTGAGCAGGCACAGCTGGGTGACCCTTGGATGTTTCTGAGTGCATGTCAAAGCTCCCAGAGGTGTTTGAGTTGGGCTGTAACCCTCCATGTCCTGGGGATCCCCTTCAGGATGGAAGCAGCTCTAGGGAGAAGGCAGTGTCTGTGGTTCTGATGTTTCTGTGGCTGATCCCACACCAGGCACATGCCCTGTTCTCCTTCATGTTCCAGATGTTTATGGACTACAGAGTGCCTAAAGCTGGCTGCTGGGTGCAGATGTGGGATGGGAAATATCCCTCTGTTGTGTCCTGTGCTCCCACCTTGCTCTGTACCTGAGGTTCTGCTGTCCTTGCCCAGCCTGGCCCGTGCTGCAGTTTTGGCAGCACAGGACACAAGGAGCACAGGACACAGGGACCCCTGTGTGGAGCAGCCCCGTGCAGGTGTCCCTTGCACTCTGGCTCATGGGCAGAGGGTGCAGGTCATGCAGCACAGCTCCCAGTAACTCAGAGCTGCGAGCCTGCACTCCTGTGCTCTGTCCCACCGTGGCCTGTGAGTGCTCTCTGAAAGGAGACCAAATAAATCACGTTACAGTAGCCTGGAAAAGAGGTCACAAATCTTTTTGAAGAAGAAAAGAGCCACTTCTGGCCACTGCTGAAACATGAACTTCCACATGTATCCTGTTAGAAAAAATGAATTCCATGTTGGGAAATTTATCGACATGTTTGGGCATAGCTCATAGACAGGGAGAGCTACTAACACTCCAGTGACACCTTCCAGATGTTCTCCCCTCATAATTACCCATCTGCTCCAGGCTGCCTTGGTGCCCCCCAGGCATGCCGGGCAGGCAGGACAGCGGCCGCTGAAGGGCACTGACAGGCTTGGCAGAGGTGGGAATATTCTGGCAAGTGGAATAAATTCAGCGTATTCTGGGTTATCCATCACTAACATGTCTCAAATGAAAGAGCAGGCATAGAGTTTGGGGCTCACCTCTTGTTCAGACACAGCGAAGACACCGACCCTCCACCCTCTCCCAGGGAAAGCAGACTCTGCTGCCCAGATTTCTGTTGTTCCAGCCCACACTGGTGACCACGTGGAGTATGCACAGCACGGCAGGAACAGCTGTGGGAGGTGTTGATGTAGCAGATCATCAACTACCACAAGCGTCACAGAGAGAAAAATGTCCATGACAGGTCGAAGTCTGTTCCCAAATTACTGGAAAGTGTGAGAAAGTGAGAGGGGCTCCCCAGCAGTTGTTTTGGCAAAGCAGGTTAGTCCCAGTGCATGAGGGTTAATTCAAAATCTCCGTCCTGCAGCTTCCAGCCCGTGCTCCCATCAGTACTCAGGGGTCTGTCCCACTGCCAGCCCACCCAGCTGGAGCCTTCACGGGGCATCACTCACCACAGCCTTTGGGGACGAGCAGAAAGTTAAATGAGTATTTTCTCCAGAAAGACAAAGTAGAAGAAAAATGTGTTTCTCCAATGACAGGTGAAATCTCTTTGTACAGATGTTTGGGAGATGAAACGCACAAAGTGAAGCTTGTGCGGGTCTTTTGTTTTACAAAATGTACAAAAGCTCCATGAACAGCTGCAGCAAAGCCAAGGAAGGGCTTGTCTTGACTCTGTGAACAGCAGTGAGGAAAAGGGGGTTATCAGTTCAAGCCAAATGAGATAATCTCTGATCTGGGCTGGCAGTTCTGGCCCTCTCACCAATTTTTTGTCCCTTGGGAATTTAAGGAACTGAGAAGAACAGAACTTACTTTTTAAAAGAACAAAAAAGAAGATAAGATTTAGATTGACTGAGGACCTTCAGATCACGAGTATTTTCCAAACATAAAATTTTTTGGTGTGCAAAACTCTTAGATTACCATTAATTGGATTTTGCTGTTTGTGACTTAGGACTTATGATGTCATTTCATGTTTATCTGTGAAGGAACCTAGGTATAACATCATGTGAACATGACCAAGTGTGATGGAATGCCAAAAGCTAAAGAGAAACAGATGAGTTCTGGGCTGGATACCTGCTCTGCCCTCATATCTAATAAGGAGAAAGCTGGGATGTGGAAACAGCGTGAACAGTAAGAAGAGAAAAAAATTTGGCACGTCTTTTGTTGAAATTCAATCCCCCCCCTCCCTAGTATGCCCAGAAACCATCTGCAAACTTTTCAATCATTTTTTAGGATACAGTGAATTTTATCATAATTTTGTCAACCAAAACCATATGTGCTTTTTCTATTGACAACATGGAATAACAAAATCATATTTGTTCAGACCACAAGGCAGGTAATAAATAACTGTGGAGACACTGCTACAACTTAATGTTTTGGGGGTTTTTTTGTTTTTCTTTTTTTTTTTTTTAAGGAATTGAATATTACCAAAAAATTTAATTTGGGAGGTAAAGTAAACTTTTGAAGAGAAAACCATCTGAGAGAAAGCTCGTGGCTCAATAACTTTCCCTTTCCTGTTAGAACGATTGCAGCTCAGTGTCCCGAGGCCATAATGAAATGAGTTGTTCCCCCGCCCGTGTCCGTCCTGGTTATCCAGGCACCACAAAGTGCCCCTGCCCCGGCACGGCCCCGCTACTGCACCCTGTGGCTGCCCATGGTCCTGGGGTGAAGGGATTCAACGGCAACCAAGATCATTCAGGATGTGCCTCCTCCTCATACACAGCCATGAGATACCTTCCCTTACTCATGTTAGACAAGTTAATCTTTCATCTGTGACCAAGTACTGCCAGAATCATGAAAAAAACCCTGTGGCTGCCCCATCCCTGGAAGTGTCCAAGGCCGGGTTGGATGGGGCTTGGAGCACCCTGAACATGGCAGGGGGTGGGATGAGATGGGCTTTACTGTCCCTTCCCACCCAAGCCATTCCATGGTTCTATGATTGCATGAAAAATCTTGACTCTAGAGCATCAGAATAGTCCTGCCCCAGGCTGGCTTTGCTGACAAGCAACAGGTGCTCATCCTTTGAGTCAAAAAATTGCAAAAATTAGGAATGCTAGGAGCCATCTAAGGCACTTCAGAAAAGTCATCCCTTTTAGGAATTACTGGGCTCAGCTTCTAATCACCAAAACCCCAACAGGGAGTATGGCACAGATGTGTTAACAATACCGGTTAGCCACTGGAAGAAGTTCCCAAAGAAGCTGGTAAACTCCTTGTCTCAGACTGTTCCTAACTTGGACAGGCAACTTGCCTGGTCAGTGCTTTAATGAGACTTCGAGCTTAAAGGATGAAAATTATTAGAGTGTGGTTACACTGAAGTTTGGGTCAAGTGATTTAAAGAAAACAAATCAGTGAACCCCTGTGTAGACAAACATATGGTTTGAATATGATTCCATATATTACATTAATAAACATGCAATTGTCATGGTGTTAGCAGTGATAAACAGCCATGGGGTTTTATGGTGATGCCTCATTAAGATCCTCTTGGGGCCATGGTTGGATGTCCACCACTGGATTTTGCATTTCCTTTGCCATACCCTTTTTAGTGCAGCTCCTCCTCACTTCTCATGAGCTGCAGAATTGGGCTCTGGCAGGTTGTTTTCATTTTTTTACCCATAACAGTGAGATAAACAAAAAGACACAGACCTTGGGCAGAAGAATTTACTCTTAAAGCTCTGTTTGTTTATTGTAATAATATCCCAAGACTTCAGCTGGGTTGTAGCATTAGGGTGATGAAGCAAGAAGACACAAAGTCCACCTCAAACCTTCAAAATCTAAAGGGCACGAAGGAAGCAGAGGAAAGTCATACGATTTGTCAGCAATGAAAATGATAAAATAATTAATAGACTTTGCAGGTCTTTAAAGCCTTCCCGCTAACGTCTTGATGATCTTAACAAATAATCAATTAAAGCCTTCTGAGATTAGCAAGCATTATTATCCCTGTGTTACGGATTAGGTGACTGAGGTACAAAGGAATTAAATTCTCAGCCCTGTACCTTTCTCCTGGTCAGGGCACATCCTGCCCAAAACCCTCGTACACACATGGACATGCCAGCGCCAACAGGTGTAGGACTGGATGATCCTGAAGGTCTCTTCTAACCTTGATCATGTTGTGAAGTCAGGAGAGCGGGTCTTGAGCACTTCTGAGGATGACACACAGGAGAGGGGTGTTTGGCAGCTGAGCTCTTTGGAGTCTGCTCCTTTATCCCTTTGTTAGCACCTCCACTTGTTTTAACCTGATTTCTCAGGACAGTGTCATCCCATCCCAGTCTGAGGTCATAGTTAACAAGGTAATGATGTTTCCAAATTACTGGGAGGAGAAAGGTGGAGATAACGTGGTGTTTGGGCATCTTTGCTACAATGCTGAGACCCATTTAACAGGCAGAATGTATTTCTTCAGAAAGTAATGACAGAGCTGCAGAGGATTGGTGGTGGCAGGGAGTGGTGAGGAGTGTGTTTGAGAGGTGTGGACTCCAAAAGGAGGTGTCCTGGCTGCAGGATGGCCACAGCAGGCAAGTGCTGGGCTAACCCTAACCCTGCACAAGGGTTTGTGTAGTAGCCAGACCAGGAGATTGAGGGGAACTGTGGCAACTGCAAGACTTGGGAAAGATGCATTGGAAATATCCAGAGAGGTTTGCTGCCAAATGCAGTAGAAAGAAGGTTTTGGGTGGTTTTTCTCCCCCAACAGATGCTCTGTTTTCCATCCCTTTCATTGTTTTCTAACAGAATTTCCCCTACCTCCTTCTTTATGTGGAAATGAAGGACAGTACTTGCTCTGTCCCCAAAATATGGATGGCCATTTTCTTCCAAATCCATGATTTTCAGTGCATAGCACCTGTGCCCCACGTTCCCTTTTGGGCCCGTGGAAGGGGAGAACACACATCGTGTTTTACACTGAAAATTAGACTATTTTTTTTCTGAAGAGATCTCATTAGCACCTAATTTCCAGGTAAAGGAGCCACTTGTTTTTCTCTCCTTTCTGAACACTGAATGAGGGGTATTCCTTCACTGTTTTCTGTAACATTCTCAAACCTGCAGGATTCACAACTCCTTTCATAGCTTACCACACCGATGGCTTTGTCTGGGTTGTAAATTCAAGCAGTTGCCACCAGCCTCCTTTTTTCTCTTCAATATTTTAATATTGCATCTAATATTTAACAAGCATAGAAACGATGAAAATGCTGTGGAATGGGTGATTGTGAATTGGGTTGAGGCTGCTAAAAATCCTCATTTTTCGCAGAGATTGGTGGTGCTTTTGTGTTGTTTTGTTTTTAAACCAAACCAGAAACTACTCCAAGAGCACTAAAGGAGCTTTCAAGAGGTGAAATGCTTTGCAAGTCTGGGTGCTAATAAACACAAGAACCCTGTTCTCAGTGCACTTTAAAGAAAAACAAGATTAGGGTTTCTTTCACAGACACCAATTTGGAGGCCAGAGTTTTAAAAAAGCACCTTCTGCCTTCCAAAACCAGAAGGCAATTCCATGGGGGCAGCTCCTCCACACGGGCAGGGTGAGGGCCAGGAAGGGAAGCTGAGTTGGAGAAAGTGCTACTTAAAGTAAATGCTAATGATTTAAAATGTTATTCCTTCTGTGCTTTTAGAGAGAAGGAAAAAAAAAAGTAATAAAGGCTTCCAGCCTGTACCTCATCTCCAGTCACTCCTGTGAAATTCCCAAGAGAGCATCCAGGCTCCCCTCTCCCCCTCTTTAAAAATGGTGGACCTGGAACCACTTACAAGAGAGGCTTAATAAGAGGCAAATGTGTTTTATATTTTGTATCTTGTTAAGTGAAAAAAGATGGATTCTCACAAGTAGTCTCCTGGTGCAGATTTGAGTGGTCTGTGCATGCAAATGTTGTGATGCTTCGACTGCCAGCATCCCGCGCCAGTCCCCCTTGGCCACTTAAAATCCCACCCCCAGAGCGAGCTGAGATGAAATTGCTTCATTTGTGCAATGGATCTGCAGATCTGGGGAGCTTGTTTCTATCTGATTTGCTGATAATTTACTCCTCATTTGATTTTTTTTCCCCTTTTCTTTCCCCCCACCTCCTTAGAAAGGAAACACTGTCTCAGCTCACATCTCTTCCCTAAGGAGGGAGGAATTGTTTCACTGGGCTGAGAGGATGATTGAAAGCAACTGAAAAAATTAAAAAAGACCTACACAAAGATGGCACATTTTTCAGAGGACAAGAAAGCCCCTTTGCATCTGAAAACTGAGAGTAAAATTTTTAATTTATGTTCCTGATTGCTGAAAAATCTGCTCAAAAAATCCAGTGCCTCTGTGAAGGTGTGTGTGGAACAGCGAGGCATATTTCCCCTTGGATAATCATTTTTATGACCTTTTGGTGCAAGATAGGGCCATGCTCACTGTCTGCTTTCACTAGTCAGTGGTGAGGAAACGCCTTCTATTTGTCTTTGATCCAGAGATCTGGATTGCTAAACCTGATGGCCACAATTAAAGACAGTCCTGCTGCAAACCTGACCTCTGCCTGCTCTCAGCTTCATGTAAACTTTTCAATATGGATGTAATTTCATATTAAATTACCCGTGCTTTATTGCTTTTTAGTACAGTGCTGTCCCGTTGCCTTTTAAAAATCTAAAGAGTAACAGAAAAGAAAACTTGCAGTGCATTTGCTTAATTATGTAATTATAGACTTGTTTTCCTGCATTTAGGAGCCTTTTTGGATGGGCTGTCTATTGGAAAACCATGATACTTGAGGTGGATTGGTTTGCTGTGCCCTCGGAGCACATCCAGAATAAGCCATGTAACTGCAGCCGAGGTTTGCTGTCCTGAGGAGCTGACACGTGCTCTGCCTTTGGGGCAGCCAGCGAGCTGTGAGGCTTTCCCCCAAGTGCTAAACATGGCATCAGCCTGTGATTTGCTGTCTGAATGAGGACTGAACTCCTCAGCTTTAGGAGATCATGGGAATCACAGACACTGTGATTAGAAGGGACCAGGAGGCATCAGCTGAGCTCCCACCGCTTCTAAATAGCAGGACTTAAAAGCTGGGTGCATGTGGCACTTGGGGACGTGGGTTAGTGGTGGCCTTGGCAGTGCTGGGGGAACAGCTGCACTTGATGGTCGTAGAGGCTTTTTCAACACAGATGTCTCTGTGATTCCAGGACTGGGTCACTGGTGGTCCCACCCAGGTCCTCCCAGTTGGGTAAGACCCACTCACAAGGCTGTGGAGGGAGGCGTCCAGCAGGACCCAAACAGCCACAGCTCCTGACTGCTTCAAACAGAGACAGGAGGAGATATTTTATTTTCAGCAATACTGTGAGAGTTGCAGGTCTCCTTCCATTCTGACTTGTTAAATAGGCTATGGAAAGATTTTTCCATCACAACCACTCAGATACTAAAGTGAATAAATAACCAGATATCAAAACGCATCACCCAAGGGAGGTAAATGTGATTTATTAGAGACTTAAAATATAAAATTATAAGGTTAAAAATCATTAAAAATGAATCTAACAGGTGCAGTAATAAAAGAAGAGTTAAAGGTGTTTGCAGCCTAATGTGGTTGTAGCTGTTGCCTTCGCTGACGCTGCCTCACTTTGATCCTGTTCTCCTTTAAGCACAAATGCAGCTTTACCCAACTACTCACTTATTCATCACTTTTTTGGGGTACAAAATAGCATCCACTGGAAACAAACAGACACTGCATGGAATTTTAGCAACTCCCATACAAAACTGGTACTGCAGAGCATCAAGCAGCTGATGGGAGTGTGTTGTACCTCTTGCCAAGCTGTTGGCATGCAGTTCCTAGTGAAAGCATGACTGGCTCACAGTGCAGAGGTGCTTTGAGGAGTTCCTCATACCCAGCAGTGCACATTGTTCTCAATGTGCGTGTTGGTGTGCAGTGACCACGGTGCTGGAATTGCCTCTGGGATCACAGGACAGCCTGCCATGGTCCCATGCTGCGTCCTGGGGGTGTGAAGAAAGCACATAAAGCTAGTTAATTGCCCCAAGAAGCTGTGGCTGCCCCATCCCTGAATGTATCCAAGGCCAGGTTGGACGGGGCTTGGAACAACCTGGACTAGTGGAAGGTGGCCCTGCCCGTGGCAGGGGCTGGCACTGGATGGGCTTTGAGGTCCCTTCCCACCCAAACCGTTTGGTGATTCCATGATTGTGCTGAGGAGCAAGAGATGTTTAGAAAAAAGCTTCCCTTGCCCTTTTTTCCCAGCTAAAAATGGTGTAGTGAGGAAATGGAATTTTTCACCTAAATATCTGCCTTGATTGAAAATCTTTGACCTTTAACATGGAAAACAACAACTAATTTTTGAAAGCAGATTCTTTTTTTTTCATTTTTGATACGACTGAGCCCAACAAATTATTTGTGTAAATAGACTGGGTTGGGTTTATTTCCCACACAAAAAAGGGAGAAAACGCTTTATGACAAGCTTTAATCAAAAGGCAGTTAAGGAAATGTTTTGTCATGTGGATTCCATTTCCTGGGATGCTGAGCCCAGAACCTGGACTGTCTGGGCTTTCATCCAGTCTTTTCTCTCTCGATAAGAGGGAAACACTGGAAAGTGGAGCATTTTGAACAGTAAAATCAGTGTGTGCAGTGGGAACCTCCTGAGGAGCTGGTGGGTCTGGGGAGAGGAAGGAGCACGGATGTTATACATGGAGCACTGGGGAGTTTGATGTGGACAGTGTGGCAAAAAAGCTGAGTTTCTTCTTGAGACAAGGCTCAGAAATCATTGTATGAGGGTGTTGGTGAAAAATAACCCATCAGCAATTGGAATAAAAGTGTGACAGAGCTGCAGGCTCAGCCTGGAGGTGCCAGGCAGGGGCAGGGAGATCCACAGGGAACTGGGCACGGAGCAGTGCTTTCCTGATTTGGATTTTTAATTCTGTTTATTTGATGTGTGCTCTGCGGCTGAGAAAACCCCACCTGGGAGCTGACAGCTCCCACTGCTTCTCCCCTGACCCAGCACTGTCCTGCCTCACAGCCCACGTGCTCTGGAAAAGAAACATCCGAGTTCCACGTGTGCAACCACCTGCCCATGTGCTGTTTCCCTCGTGATTGCCCATAGTCAGAAAGGGAATTAAACCACAGCTTCTATGAGGTAGTTTGTTGGGTTTTTTAATTGTTATCATTGACTACTATAATTCTGGGCTTTTTTAATATTAGCAAAAACATCCACTCCATTTTTATGTCTGTCTATGCTCCTCTGCTCGGTGTGTTCAGTGTCAGGGAGTCCCCAGTTTAATTTGCATTTGTGGAAAGAAATTCCCCTGATCGGTTTCAAATGCATCACCTTTTAATTTCATGGAGGATGCCCAGGTACTTGCACTATGAGGTGGCCCAGAAGCATCTGATCTACCCCTTGTAGGTTTTTTATTATCTTAATGCTGTTGTTATGTCTCCTCTTATTTATTGCCTAGTTAAGGTTAGAAAAAGTCTTTCACTCTGGTCATTACGAGAGCTTTTCTGTGTCCCTGGTCATTCCCGGCAGTTTGCTATGAACCACCTCTAACTGGGCACTATTAGTTTGTCAGTAGGATGGTCACTGCTGTACATTGCAGCTGAGAACACTCAATTTCCATGGAGTACATGGGATTTTGCCATATTGCTCAGCACCCTCCGTGATGGTCACAAGGGAAGTCAGTGCTTGGTGCCAATTTCTCTTTGAAGAGCCCTGGGTGGGATTGTCCTCGTTGACCCCACCGTGTTTATTTTTGTTGCACTGAAGGCACCTGCAGCTCTTCTTTATGTCCTCCTGTGTGCAGTGGGAAAGGGAAAGGGAAAGGGAAAGAGGTGGGTTTTAAGGCAACACAGAGAGAGGTTGAAGTTATTAAAGTCCCACTGCGTGTTGATGGGATGTGGGAACAGGCTCAGGCACTGCCCAGGCTCTGCCTGTTCAGCCCCCCCAGGATCCCACAGGATTTCCACCAGGCTCCCCTCTGGGGATGGCTCTGCTGGGGACATGGGGAAGGGCTCTGGGGACTGGGATGCTGCAGCTGTTTCCCCAGATTGCCAAACAGGGCAATTACACCAAATGCCTGATTTGTACTGAAATTCACTGAGGTTTTGGGGGTTGGGGTTGTCACAATTTGTCTTATTTATTTATTTTTTTAAAAAATAAATGAATCTTTCAGATAGGTGTAAAACAGAATAAAAATTGCTCAGTTATGTAGTGGAAATTGTGTATAATGGAAGACAAATTTCCAGTTTTTATCAAGAGGCAAAATTCTACTTCCTTGGTTTGTTCCCTTGTTTTATTTTGCTTCCTTTGATATGAGCCAAGTGGTTGAGGCTGAGATGTCTGTTTGATATTTAGGGAAAGATTTGATGCTTTAATAAGGGAATCCTCTGCCTCCCTCATCCATCATTCGTCATCCTCATCCATCCAAACCCCACTGTAAATTTGTCAGAGCCTTTTCCATATTCAGGGCTTGTATAAATAATGGCTGTTGTGAACAGCAAAAGGAAATGGGAATTTTCTGTTTGTGTTCTGTCTCTGGTCATAGCCGTGGAAATGTTTAGCAGGTTTTTGCTTTCAGTATTGCCCTTTATTGTGGTCGCTACTGGCCATCCCCCCCGAGTTGGTGAGCCTTCCTATAATATCTATATAATAGCTATCTAATATATGGATGAAACTGCCTGTGCTCGTTACCACGCGCTTTTATCCCGCTCCATCGTGTCTTCCTCCTTCTCTCTGCTATCTCAGGGATTATGCAGCTTCTCTGCAATATTCGGAAATTAATCAAACCAAGGCAAACCTCATGCTGTATTATCCATCACTGGAGGAGAATGATTTCCACAAGCCAGGCAGCTTTACATTGTTTTGTCCAGAGGCTGCAGCAGAATTCCATTAACTGGAATACGCTGGAATTCTGATTTCTCAAAAACTACATTTTTAAATATTTGCAAATAGCAAACTTTTACATTTGATGCCAACTGTAGCCCAAACCACAAGTTTCTTTTTGCTCTTACTTTAATTAGGCAGTGGACAAACACACTGTCCACTCTCTTCTGGGCAGTTTCCCCCCTGGAGGAGCTGCAGTGTGGACACAGCAATGCTGGAGCAGCTTTGCTCTGCAGGGAGATATGTAAAAGCTGAATGGCTGCTTACCCAGACTATTTTTTATTTTGTCTATTATATAATCGAGCTCTACAGGTAATTTCTTTCACTAAATTAGTAACCCTGCTGCAGATTGCAGACACTTAGTTTGATTGAAAGTAATAAAGGGAGATTATCTGTAGAGTTCGTTGAATGACGGTTCTGACTTGACCCACTGCCCAGAGAGATAAGAATTAATCTTATAAACCTCTCCACACTTCCAGGGCTCTGCTCCACCGAACAGCCCCTCTTTGTTCCAGGGCAGCTCTGGCTGGGAGAGGGAGCCCAGTTCATGGAGGGCTGGTCCAGGTCCTGGGAAGGCTGTGGATGATTTCTGAGCAGTGAAGTGATTTACTGACAGCGGCACCCAAACCACACATGTGGGGCAGCTGGGCCCAAACCATGTGTGCAGGAATGGGAAGATGGAAGTTGGAGACTGGGAGGAGAATATTGCTGATCTGCAGATACAAGTGCTTGTGCTCCAGACGTTTGTTCTCTCTGAGATGAGGTTCAGTCTCAGGCTGGGACCTGACTTGCACAGGGGCAGATCTGCCCCGGTGTCGTGGTCAAGCACCAATGAGCTGGCCAGAGAGAGTAAACAGGATTTTAAACACTGGGCTGTGCTCGCTCCCACCACAAGAGCTTCTGCTCGCAGGCGATCCAGCAGCATTCAAGTATTTAGGTCTCCTTAAAACTGTTTCTTCCCCCACTTGTGTTAATACAGATATTAAGCCTAATAGTATCTACTTAGCATAAACAAGAAGATAAAAATGATTTCTGTGATTGAAATGTTTGTTATTTAGCATTAAGCATCTTCATACTCTCATGTGTTTTGCATTTTAATCCACTCTGTGCTTGGTTTTGGGATTGATAGATTAGTTTTAATCCCCTGTCTAATAGTGGAGGACTGGTGAGATTTATTAAACAGGCAGGGTTTGGTACTTGGATTTAAGAGGACTCACATGCACTGTTCATGCATATTAAATTTGGGAAACCACCGGTTCAGTTTATAAAGAGCTGTGATGTCCTTTATCACTGAGTGTTTCTGTTGTGCTTCACTAGCTCAGGAAGCCTTTATATTTCTGAAATGGAATGGTTTTGATGGTTCCTTCCCACTGCATAAATCTAATATTCCAAAGATATGTCTTTGACTGTTGTTATTGAAATTCTGCTAATTTTATGCTGAGTTTGTTTTGTCCCTCCCCTCCTTGGCTCCGGAGCACTGAAGGTTGGGTGAGGATCCCACCACACCATAGGTGAGGCTGAAGTACAAGGCATGTGCCAAGGGCCTAGAGGGAAGGGACCAGAGGGCAGGGTTGGGATACTGGTAAGGAGTTCTTGGCTGTGAGGGTGGGCAGGCCCTGGCACAGGGTGCCCAGAGCAGCTATGGCTGCCTCTGGATCCCTGGAAGTGTCCAAGGCCAGGTTGGACGGGGCTTGGAGCACCCTGGGCTGGTGGGAGGTGTCCCTGCCCATGGCAGGGGGTGGCACTGGGTGGGCTTTGAGGCCCTTTCAACTCAAACTATTCCATGATTCTATGAAACAGATGTTCCACGAGCTCTCCTGTACTAATGGCTTTGACATGGTTACCTGGGTTTGAAGGTGCTGGTGGAGATGGTGCTTCCACTGACATGTTCCATGGCGCTGAGTGTGAGGGTCACATGGGATAACATGCCTGGGACACTGAGGTGTGCCCTGCCTAAACAGAGCAGCATTGGAGAAAGCCACTGAGCAGCCATCCTGTGTGGAGCAGCCTGTGCTGAGCTGGCTCTGGGCACTTACCCACTTACCTTGGCATGCCACCAACTCACCCAGACAGGCCCATGTCCACAGTGTCCCCTGGAGCACCTCCCTGCCTGCTGCACTCCAGGAAACAAATAAAAAGGGATGAATGGTGATTAGAACGTGGAAATGGCTCCTGTGTGGGTTTTACTGGTACACTGGGAAAAGCAGAAGCTTGATAATAGTTAAAAAACCACTGCAAACTTCCAGGCCGCCTGAATTGTGAATTCCTGCCCTATCAGTGGAAGATGAGTTGACTTAATTTGCAGGTTTACCGGTTAATTTGCCATTAACGCTGTAATACCGGTAATGTGCTGAGAAATGGGGGAAATTTACTTTTTTGTTAATGTAATTATAGGATGGCTGTATAAAAGTTATTAACTGCAGAAGTGAAATCCAGGAAAAATGAGTTTAAATTTAATGATAAGTTAGAGAAACTACTCAAAGCTTTTTGCCAGAAGATGCTTTATTATTGTGGGTTCCTTCTTTAGCTGTGCTCTATTTTTGAAATAAACATTTAAAGCAGAGATTGCAAATACAAGTGGCACCACTGTAATCACCAGCTTAGGAATTCCCATAATTGTTTAGAACACAGATAATAAAAAAAAATTTCTGGAATTTTACTTGGTTATTGGGAACTCATTGGTCCTGGGAACTGAAGGAGAATATCAGCACTGAGGTTTGAGATCTGGTAATGGATGATAGTTAGAAACTTTAATTGAAAATGAATTCTGTGATGCGCTGGATAATTGACAACTCCACCTCAGTTAAGGCCAATTTTTGATTCTGCATATGATATAAAAGAAGATGAAGAAAGCAAATAAGCAGTTCTTCATTCCTGCCCCTTCTTTTTTGTTTTCCTTTTTCCTAATGCAAGAATCCAGGCAGTGACACTGAAAGGTGACAAATTTAAACACTGATATTTTCACATTCTGGGCTCAGAGCCCTCAGAGTTCATCATCACCAGATGTTGATGCAACAAGATGGAAAATATTAGATGTTTTATTTTATGGCTAATGAGGACACCCATGCTAATATATGTAATTTCAATTAAATAATCAAAATTTGAGTGCTCCAGGACATAAGACAATCCCTAACCAATGGTGTTGGGGAGGAAACTCCCCTGTGGCCACAGTATTTCATAATTATCAGCTGCAGGTTTCTGGCCCATTTGTGTGAGGATACAGAGCAAAATTAACTGTTTGAGGTACGTGAGAGCAGCAAGCCACTTGGCTCATTAGCATTTTGTGTTCCTCAGGAAAAATACCCTTTTACAGGGCAAGGGTTTCATAGCACCTTCCTTTAGGGTATGTGGAAATTTAGAAATTCTGTAGTTACGATGTTCTCAGAAGGGAAAAAAATCACTTTATATCTTTTTTACAATTTTTCCTTCATGCATAGAGCTTTGGCAGTTCAGCACAGGCAACTTAATTAATGTGCTAGAAGAGAAAAGCAGGCTGTTGCGTCAGAAGCTGTCAGAGCCTCTGCCCCCCTCGGCCCGTGCTGTCCTTGCCAGTGGCACCAGTGGGCTCTCAGTGCTTTGGCCCACCTGAGACATTCCCAACAATGCTCTGGTTTTTAGCTGAAGATCCAGGATTCAAGCAAAATGAGGAGAAACATGAAAAGTCTATACTTTGATAGCCTGGATATGCTAAAGGAGGTGCATTTGTGAGACTAAAGCTGGCTCAGGCTCCTGCCTGATGGGAGGTGGTTCCTAAATCCCAGCTCCCAGGGGACTCTGCCCAGAGAAGCTGTGGCTGCCCCTGGATCCCTGGAAGTGTTCCAGGCCAGGTTGGATGGGGCTTGGAGCAACCTGGGCTGGTGGAAGGTGTCCCTGCCCATAGCAGGGAGTGGAACTGGATGAGCTTTGAGGTCCCTTCCCACCCAAACCATTGCAGGATTCTATGTTCCTTGCATTTTAAAACATGTTTAGAGATGCAGCTCCCAGAGCAAGTTCCTGCTTAGCACCAACGCCGAGATGTTTCCTTGCTCTTCCTTCCCACCTCTGTGCCCACAGATGGTACTTTTTCCTTTGGATTATTTCCAGAAGCTTCAGCCCTTGGTGTGACCCCTGTTAATGCAGTCCTGTGCCGTGGCTCTTTTTGCCGGGACTGGTTTCAGTCCTGGCAGACTAGGAAGAGTCTTGTTTCAGCACGCAGATCCTGATTTGAAGCACCAAACACCTTGTTTTCTGCTTTTTGAGAGTCTAGCAGTTGTGAGAGCCCTTGGGTGGGCACCACTACAGCATTGTGTGCTCTGCCCCACTAGTGAGAGTGGTGCTGCAACCCTGCCACTGCCCTCAGCCCTTCTGTTTAACTCACAATAGTACAATGATGGCACATGGTAGGTGTAAGAAAACATCGGCTTGTACACTAATTTCTGGCTTGTCCCACTGTGTGCCAGCAGTTATTGCCATTTGAAGAAAAAAAATTTTTGTATCCTTTTATGTAAACACATCATGTTAAAAAAAGGCAAACTATAAAACATTAAAAACCCTGCAGGGTATTAAAAATACCGGTCTCAATGCATGTGTTCATTCCTTTCACTTTCTTTTTAGATCACTAGTGTTGGTACAAAATGAGCTGAGCGAAGGAGAGAATTCTAATTAGGTTTAAAAAAGAAAAAATATGGCAGTTTATTTTGAGCGCATGTCTGCTCCACCAAGGCATCTCCCATTTCAGACGCAGGCAGAATGAATCATTATTACACATTTATCATCATAAAAATGCTTATTTGGACCTTTTTTTAAAAAAAAAAAGAGAAGGAAAAAAAATTATAAAAAGGGCAAAGCAAAGAGCCATCTCAGAAGGGCAGTTATTGCTTGCCCTTGCTTGGGAAAAAAGCCTTCCTCAATGGGATTACGTCCCCGCTCATAACCTATCAGCCGTCTGATCAGAAATTCATAACGCAGGCCATCCATTTCCAGCCCGGCAAGGGCTGCGTGATTGAATTTAAATAGGCAAATGCCAGACTTGAGCTTTGACATTCTCTCTGGCTCTCTCAATCTCTCCCTTTCCCCTGCCCTCCCCGTCGGAGGCCCTTCCTTCCTCCCTCTCTTCCTCCCTTCGCTCCGCTCGCCACCATTTCGCAGGAGGCGGGATGGAGTCATCAGCAAATGGAGGATGGACGTGGGGGGAGAGGGAGAGGAGGGATGTGCAGCGAGAGAGAAATATGGAGGGCACCGGGCAGCAGGAAATTATAAATTGTGGCTGTCGTGCTTTCATTGGGACACTAAACCTGTTTTCAAAGCCCCCCACCTTTTTCTCCTCATTTAAAAAGAGATATTTCAGGAGACGTTCCCAGCATGTCCTCACCCAACCCGCGCGGTGGCTGCGAGCACAAAGCTCCTCAGCGAGGCTCTTTTTGCTGCTTCCTTCAGAGCTGATAAGGATGAAAATGAATTCAAACCTGTGCGCTTTCATGGATGGAGAAGCTGCCTGGTGGCAGGCGCTCGCTGGGCAAGGGCCATCCTGTTCCACTGCCGGCAGCTCGTGGTGCCAGGGCTTTGGGGTTCGGTGGGAATGGTGCTGGTGCCAGGGGCAGCTGCAGGGCATGGTGGGCACACAGGCAGGGCTGTGAGAAGGCAGAACTCCTGCACCGAGCCTTGTGGTTGGTGTTGCAGCCCTGATTTTCGTAACGACTCTTGGGGTGGCAAACGTGTGTTGTGCTCCCTGTGCCCACACCCACACCCTGCTCTGTTCAGAGACAGCTGATTATTGAGTTCACGATATTACAGTGATATTTTTATGGCTTTCTTCCCCACTGGGCCTTTCATCCCCCCTTCAGCACACGGATGCAGCTTCAGCCCAACTCCTCACTGTAAATTGTGCTTCAGAAAAACCACTGAAAAGTCTTGCTTTGCCCTGCAAAAGCAGGTGAGTGCTCCAGACCCTGCAGTTCTGGACAGCGGTACTTTACTGCCAAGAAAAAGGAGGAAGAAGTGCCCTGAGTGCAGAAGAGCACGTAGTCACTGGAATGGGTGGTTTTGACTTGATGAGGCTGCTTTGATGGTATTTTAGGGATATTTTTCCTTTTTTTCTTTTTTCCCCCATAGAATTTAAAGCCAGAGAGGTCTTGGGCTGCATGAACTTTGAGTTTTTCTTAATTACTCATTTTTCTAGTCCCAAACTAGATATTTACTGAGGCTTCTGCTCAAGAATGGCACTGAATTTAGTATTAAAATTGTCACATGGCAAATCAAGCCCTCCTCCCCTAATATTTTGCAGTGATTAATCATCCTCATGATAAGAAATGTGTCCTTGGATTCTCATATGAGTCATCTTCTGACTTTGCTTCACCACTATATCTTTGTTTCCCACAGTAAAGAACAAGACAGAGAGGGACTTTGGACAAGGGCATGGAGTGCCCGGACAAGGGGGAATGGCTTCCAAGTGTCAGAGGGCAGAATTAATGGGATACTGGGAAGGAATTGTTGGCTGTGAGGGTGCTCAGGCCCTGGCACAGGTTGGGCAGAGCAGCTGTGGCTTCCCCATCCCTGGAAGTGTCCCAGGCCAGGCTGGACGGGGCTTGGAGCGACCTGGGCTGGTGGAAGGTGTCCCTGCCCATGGCACGGGGTGGGATGGGATGCGCCTTAAGGTCTCTCCCAGCCCAAACCCTTTTGTAACTATTCTGCTCTCTTTGTCCTCCTTCAGCCATGTCCTGTTGCCCACAGCTTCTGGTTTGTTTTACTCATTACCTATTGCCCTTGTTTTCCTTTGTTATCTGGGTTTTCTATTTTAATTGCTGACTTTATATCACTGATAAACTGAGACTCCTTTCAGCTGAAGTTGTCACCTTGCTTCATTGTCCAACTGTCTTTTTGTACATTTAATATGCTTCTTTTGTGGTTTGGGTTGTTCTGCCCCAACATCCTTTCTTATGATCAGTTTTCAGTTCTTTTTGTAGCTTTAGGAAGTACCATGTCCACAAACTTTGGAACTGTGATCAGCATAAGCAGGGTAAATAAAAGGTGAAATTTCCTGAAGCCCTGGTTTCAGACTTCCAGATGGGAGTTATTTGGTGCTAAACCCATATATCCTTTACTCTTTGTGCCTTCTGTAAAAACTCCTGTTCCTTTCTGAATGGCCTATCCCAAATTTAGGGTACAAAACTGTCAAAGGAAACTGCATTTTGCAATCTGAATTTAACAGTGAAATGCAGAGTGTAAAAATGTGAAGAGAATAATTTTAATTCAAATAATTAAATTTCGTTAATTCAAAATCTTATTTGAGAGTCCAGCTGTTTTTGCCGCCTGCAGAGACACTGAGCTGGTAATATCACGGAGAGCAGTGGTGACATTTGGGATAATTCCTTCCCAGAGGTATTGCAGGGAGTGAAGCTGGTGGTGCTGGTGGGTTCGGAATCACAATCAGGGTTATGATCAACCGAGAGACGAGTTCAGCTCACCTGGCCAAATCCATTCTGCTGAAAACCAGTGGAGGCTTTGAATTCTTTTGAAGGAAAAACATAAGTTACAGTTAACTGGAGCCAGTTGAGCTGTTTCTCCTCCAAGATCCCCACTTCCCAGCTGAGGTGGTGGATGCAGATCCGGAGGTTGCAGTGCCAGGAACCCCGTGAGAGCTGCCCCACTTCTCAGGGCCATGGCAGAGACATTCCTGGAGGGGCAGCTGAGCTGGGCTGGTTCTATTCCAGCTAATGATCACGAGCCATCAGCCCTGGATGGGCTGGACCTGGCGCTGGCTTATTTTGGAGCACATGCTCTTTGTATACATTTTCATGTCGTGTATAAAAACTGCCTTTGCCTTATGCCACCAGTTTGTAGCTTAAATCTAAACTGTGCAGCAGAATGTCTGTGTTGTGTGTACAGTTTGTGTTTTTGTTAAAGTCACAGTGCCAACACCCCTCTGTATTTACAATTCCAGGAATAACCCTGGAGTCTCTAGGAATATAGTGCATGAAACTTGTCAGCTGGCACCTACGTGAGTGAGCTGCTGGTAAAGGGAATGGGTTTGTACTCTCTGGTTTAAAGATGTGGCACAAGAGTTGCAGATAATATTTAACTGACTGACTGTTCTTACAATGCCCCTCTTGATCTCCATGGGAGAGATTTTGTTTATTCCCTGTGTGATATATGTCCAGGCCAGGGACAGGCAGGGGGAGGTTGAGAACAACTGGAGACAGAAGGATGTAGGTTCAGTTTCGTGGCTTCAGACTCCAAATTTTCACTCAGACATTTTTACAACCTTCTTTCTTTCTTTCTTTCTTTTAAATCTTTCAAGTGAATGCATGTTCCAAAAGCATTGATTTAGGAACACATGTGCTATTGAGCTTCAGGAGGACTCAAGCCATTCAGGACCTGTTTACACAGGAATGTTACACCTCCTGTACCAGTACAGTTATACTCATGGATCCCTCCATCCGGAATAATTGGCTTTTTTGGCTTAGTTTAACTTCTCCAAACCACTGGCTCCTTGACTTTAGTCTCTAGAATTCCATTAAACAGTAAAATTTATGAATGAGTCAGCTCTGTGTGGTTGTGCAAGGTGACTCGAAGGAATTCCACTACTGGGCAGCGGTTTCTTGGTCCTAACTTTAAGAACCACTAAATTAAATAAAGTAAAAACGTCCTTATTCCAAATTAAAGGCATTTGGGGAGTTACAACCCGGTGTGTTTTAAGTTCATGCCTTTGTTTTTATTAACGTAGCCCCAGCTTGTTAAGGAAATCCAGTGAGAATTATTCTGCACCTTTTACAGTGCAGAGCCACACCCCCATCCTTTAAGAAAACAGAGTAACACTAATATCAAGATGATGTAGAATATTTTAGATTTTAAAGCAATTTTAAAATATAAGCATACTCACTCCATTTCTTAATAGTTAAATTGCAATATTGACTATATGATTCCTAAATTCTTAAGCAACAGCAAAAACAATTGATGCCTTTATTCTGCGTTAATGGACACATTTATGGGGGTTAAAATTTTAATTTTTTTAAGGTTCAGAAACCAGATTTTTTTTTGCTTATGGAAGCTCAGAGTTGTAGGATGGTCCTTAGCAAAAGAACCTGAATATCTTCCATTTTCCCCTAAAAACAAAGTCTTTTAGACTGTGAAATACCTTTCCAGAAAAAGCCCAGAAAGTAGCAAATCTCATCACAGGGAAATTCACATCACTCTCACTTGCAGGCAGATTTGGTGATTTATGTAATGATCCATAGGCTTCCTTTTGTGTCCATTGGTGGGACCTGGGTCTTCTCCAGGACCTTCTGTAGTCCATGATAAACTGCCAGCTGTTGCTGTAGGAGCCTTGTGTGATGCAGAGGACACAGAAATGGCCCGGGGCTGCCCAGTGCCCACGTCCCCAGTTCCACACCAGCTTCCCTCTGGGCAGCTGTGTTTGGGCTCCCCTTCTCTGCAGCTCTCCCTTGTAACTCAGCTCTGCGTGGGCTGCGGTCCCAGGGGGGCTCTCTGCTTCCCTGCTCTGGTTTCCACACCGCTGTGGTAGCTCTGGCTGTAAGGGGAGAGGAGGAACTGTCCCCAGTGCCCTCCTGGAACGCTGCCGGCTGCCTTCTTCTGTGCAGAGGGTTTTGGCAGCGTTCGGATGGCTGGAAATGGAGCCCTTACATTTTTGTGGCTGCAGTGTAGTCTTGGATATGCCACCACAGTCTTATTCTTAGCACTCTGAAAGCACTGAGAGACCCCAGCCCACATCAGGGTTTCACCACTCAGACACCTGAACTCATTTTACCAACCCTTTGTGTTTATTGAGGAGCGAGCCAAACTCACCAGGGTGTGAGTAGCTAAAATTTCACTCCCTCTCTTGTGGAGTTTGAGTTTAAATACCTACAGCAGGTGAGTCGTGGAAGAAGAGAATTACTGTCCTCGTGCTGCAGAAGGATTAAGGAATCATCCGCAGCCCAGGAGGCAGCTATGGCATGTCCAGGGGCAGGACCACACCTTCACCATGGGGACCTTGGCCTTCTGTAGCAGTTCTGCACTAAAAACAGAACGACCAAAAACCCAAAGCCCCTTCAGAACTATTCATAGAACACATGCAGAGGTTTCATGTATTTAAGTATTAGGTTTGGGATGTTAAAAACTTGCAAGCAGTTTGTTAATAACAGAGTGATACGACTCAGAAAACTGAGCAGGTGAGTGCTGTTCTGTACAAATGCAGGTATCCTGATTGCCAAAAGAGTGCTTAAAAATGCACCTGTATGTTAGCTATGGGTATAACAAAGGGAGAGGATTTTCTGTGACTCGGAAGCTGTTTGAGGTGGCTGTGGGTTGCTGGGATGTTTGGGGAGCAGGGAGGGCAGAACCGGGTTCGGCAGAAGTGCTGTGGAGGTGCAGGCTAGCACAGGGCTGTGACCTTACCAGCTCCTGTTTGGTGTGGTCCTGGCCCGACTGCTCTGCAGATGGACACATCCATGGAACTGGAAATGTAGGAATGAGAATGTGCTTATTCTGAATGTGCTGATACCTGAGCAGAATTCAATGCCAGGTGACAACCAGCAGCTTCCCACCTTCTCCCTGTTCAGTACAAATCCACATGGACAACGTGGCTTCTCACCCAATAACTCCAGGTGTGGTAGAGACCAAAAAGGCAGGAGAAGCAGATTCTGGATTAATAACATGTGAATGGAATGGCCTTAAGCTGCAAGAGGGTAGATTTAAATCAGATACTGGGAAGGAATTCTTGTCTGTGAGGGGGGGCAGGCCCTGGCACAGGTTCCCAGAGAAGCTGTGGCTGCCCCATCCCTGGAAGTGTCCAAGGCCAGGTTGGACAGGGCTTGGAGCAACCTGGGATAGTGAAAGGTGTCCAGGCCCATGGCAGGGGGTGGAATGGGATGGGCTTTAAGATCCCTTCCAACCCAAACCATTCTGGGATTCTAAGATATTCAGAGAAGGCAAAATGGCAAGAGAATCCTGAAAGTTTAAAGAAGAGGTACAGAATGAAATGTGAGGCAGGTAAACACTGCTGGGTTTTTGGGGTAACTGATACGGCCTGTTATATAAGGAATAATTTGGGCTGTTGTTTTATAACTGTGATTTTGATGTCTGTTCAGGAGGATGTTACTGTGATGAGCTGCAGGGGATTAGAACCCCTCCAATCCAGCTGCTCCTCTCTGGCTGCCCGACTTGGCCTGATTCTATAAGAAGAAATAGGACTTTCTATGGGATCAGCTAGTAGAGCTGTAAAAAAATGGGCATGCTCCTGAGATCAGAGTTTGGCAATCAGTTCTGAAAATTGTATTTTTAAATCCACTAGAGTGTTGTCACGGTTCTGATACTCTTGTTACTTAAGCTTTACGAAGGCTGAGCACAAGAGCTGCTTAACACAGTCCTCTGAGTCTTCACACCTTTGATTTTACTGTAAAACGTTCAGATATTCTAACTAAAATATGGAGCATCATATTTCTTGCCATTATTATTCCTTATAGGGGGGGATAGGATTAAAAATGCGTGTATGCAAAAGTGATCCAGTACAGCATGGGCGAGTCCAGCCACTTAACAGGGTGTTGATAAAAGTTACTTCATCCTTTGGACACAGAGGACATCGGAATATCTGTACGTTCAGAAGCTGATAGGACTCATTTGGCTGCTTTTGATGACTCACAAAACCAGGATGTTGGAATAACTGGGAGGGGCCAGCGAGGCTTCTTGCCTCTTTGTCCAGGTATCAGTGTTAATGCCTTGTTTATATTTGGCACTATCAGAAGCCTGGGTTTTGTTTCCTTGTCTTAGCTGGCAGTTACCCCTTGCTCTGAAGCTTTTCATTTTTCCTTTGTTCCCACAAATGCACAACAATGGTTAGTATTTCAGCCTCCTGTGTGCACTGGTGTCACACTGACTCTTGCTGGTTCTGTGCTCGGGACAGGGTGGTTTGGAACAGAAGGGATGGACCCGTTCAGAGATGTGGGACACACCAGCTCTCCCAAGCACGAGCTGAGGAAGATGCTTTGTCTTCCTCCCCCTACCCAACCCATCTTCAGCACATATCTTGGTTTTCTCTGGGTCTTATTTCAAACCTCACCTGCTTTCAGAGCTGCTCTCTGGTCCCTGCATGTTCACTACCATATACACTTCATGCTCTTTCAGTTTGTGATGGCAGTTACATGTATTTCATCACATTTCCATCACTGATTCTCACTGTCATCCTAGGTCTTCCCAGCAGCTGCCCACATTAACCTTTCAGAAGAACAGGTTGTCTCTGAACATGCAGGAAAAATCAGTTGCCTTGGACAGCTCAAGAATTGCTGTGGCTCTCATGTGCTCTTTAGAATTCTCTCAAATCCCTCCAGCAGCTAATTCCATGGAATCCCTGACAATAACCCACCCACCCCCTCGGCTCAGCCCCGTCAGAAGCTGCCCTTGGCTCAGCCAGTTGCCATGGATGGCTCAATCCTGTTCTGTATTTACCTTGAGGACGTTATTTATCATTGATCCCCATTCTCATCTTTGCTGCAGAAAGTTAGTGATACTTGAGTCCTGATTCTTGGGGGGGCTCCCCTGGCAACACTGGCTGCCTGCTCTGCCTGTGTCCCCGGCCAGCACCAAATGGGCTCTCCAGGCCCTCAGGGATCAAGTTGAAAATGCCCAGTCATAAAAACTGGCTCCAAGATGGCAAAAGCATCTGAAAGAGCAGCTCAGCTCAGTTTCTATAAAATCCGATCTCTCAGGTTCAAATGTACATTGTGGGGTTGGTGTTCTGCCCCCCTGGCAGGGACCTGGTGGGGACCCGCTCTGGGGAATTCCTCCTGTTATCCTGGGAATGTTGTGGGAATCAGGTCAGCGGTGGAGGGTGGGTGCTGGAGGAGTGGGAAGGGGCGTTGTGGGAGCGGGGATGGACACAAATGCAAGATTCTTCCTCCCATGTCCATCTTGAGTTCTGCCTTTTGCTGCAGCTGCTGGAAAAGCAGAACCCCGCGATGCCGAACGGCTCTGTATTTAGAGAATGCAGAATCCCCCAGTGACCCCGGGTGTTCCGACACCCTTCCCATGGCCCTGCTGGGGATGGACCCACACTGCCACGGGGGCCTTTGTGTTTCCATCTCGCAGTCCCTGTTATCCACCATGTTGGGGTGTTTTCAGCTCTGCTCACATCTGATGTAAATGCAGAGCAGTGCTACTGGAAACGTTTGGGGCCAGGTTTGTCCCACAAGGGCTCTGCATGACCTTCTCCGAGATGTTTCACATGTTTCCCATTTTCTGACCATTTGCCATGGAGGGGGGGAAATAATTTTTTTATTTTTCTAAACCAGGTTTTATTCATGTAATAAATAGCAACCTATTAACCCAGCGTGCTTTAATGCTCTGAATCTGAATCTAAAGACTAGAGAGAGCACAAACATACCATTAAAAAAGCGTGTGTGGCTCTTCCTCCTGCCCGGCCTCTCCCCCATCGCGCACGCAAGCTGTCTCTTTAATAATGCAAAGGAGCAGTAAATTTCAAGCTGAGGATGGGCAATAACAAGGAGAGTTATTTCCACAATGCCCCAGTGTCAGCCCCTGGCTTAGGCGCACACCTTATTAGTTCTAACAGGCTGGTTAGCATCGGGTCACCTCTGCGGCTCCGCTCCCCGCAGGGTCACCCGGCTCCAGGCGGCATTTCGGGAGGGGGAAGGGAGCCCAGATTTAGAGCTTCTCTGCTCACCCGGCATTTTTAGCACTGGTTATTTTTATTTACACACCCCCTCCCCTCCCGTTTTACACCTTGCCTTTGCGTTGCCCCCTCTCCCACCCCAAACCCGTGTAAATCCTGGTGCTGGGCAAGCCCCTCCCCAGTGAGCGCAGATACAGAATCCCTCAGAATGGGGGGTTTCTCTGCTTCTCTTCAGAAGGGAAATAATTCAAATTAATCAGCCTGGGTGTGTGTATGGACAAATACCAACATCCATAATAAGCCATTGTTGATGAAAGCAAGCCCAAGGTGGTTGCTCTCCCAATTAACCATGATGGTAATGTGTCCAAAACGAGTGAGAGGGACAGTGCTAAACCCCTCCTCACCTTTTAGGGATCGCGGGAATTGTCTGTAGGATGGTTCTTTAAAGTGAGCTAACCCAGGGATGTGTTAAAATGAATGTTCCTTTTTCTCCTAACTGGAACTAGGAGAAGCTGCCCATTATGGAAATGCACCCGCGGTTGTGGCCCTCTCCCAGCCCCCTCCCCCACCCGCCAGTTCCCATCCAAAAATGAATGCAAAGAAATACTATTAGGCTGTCTGGTTATGTATTTTTTATGAGGCCATACAAGACACTGCCTGACCTCGTCCAGCTCATGTTATAACCACATTGAAGATGCTTTTCATTTGGGTTCTGCTTTTCAGCCTGGGTGACCTCTATTAAATAAAAAAAAAAAAAAGAAAAAAATGGCCTAATATGTGACCCCTGGGACGAGTCGCTTCAAGGATTACATTTAATTCATATGATAATATTGAAATATAATGTTTCTGTGTCTAATGTTTTGGATGTTTTTTCTTTATTTCAGGGACCCTTTGAGTCTTGTCAAAGATTTTTTTTTTCTTTTTTTTTATTGGGGTGGGGGAAGGACAAGTAATCTGTTCTTGGTGAGCAGATTCTTAAAAATCACCTTTTTTCCTCGGAAAGCCGGCGTGAACATGGCAGCCTGCTCTTCCCCTTGCTTTGAGGGAGAAGAGGAGAAACAAAGGCAGGGAAATTATTTTTTATAAGAAAGCTTGTCTGGCTCGTCAAAATACAGCCCCATGCTTTGTTTTGGCATTTGCTTACCCAGTTGATAAGGAGTGACCTGCTTTGCTGGGGGGGCATGGGCAGACCCCCCTCTACCTCCTTGCTCGCCTCCAGCTCCCATTGTCTCCTCGCTCCCCCTGCACACGGAGGGGCCGCACGGACCCACGCTCGGCTCCCATGATGGACCGGCCCAGCATTTCTGAGAGACAACGCATATTTCAGGGCTTTATAACTTCTCCATAAAAATGTACTCTGGGATGAAACACGACTTGCGATGGTTCAGCTTAGGAGCAAATTTGCTTTTGCCAATTGCAAAAATAAATTTGACCCTTCCTAAATATTCTCCGTGTGAAAAAACATTTAATAAAGTGCATTTTTTTCCCTGATCCTCATGCTAATATCACGTTGTGAGGTGTACGGGGGAATTCAGCCATCAGTCAGCAATCCCAGCCGAGACCTTGCACTGGGAAGCAACGAAGCCCTTAATCATTCCCAGTAATGACATGTTTGGAAAAAAGTGCCACATGTGTGCACCCTGTATTTTCAGCAAACATCTAATGCGAGGGTGTGAAGCAGTGGCTGTGGTGCACGGTGTGCTCGTGCAAGGGCTTCCCTCCTCCTCCTCTTCCTCCTCCTCCTCCACCTCCCTCTCCTCCTCGGAGCAGGCTGCTCCAGCCTGGCTGTGCTGCTGCCCCGCTCACAAAAGCCATGTCCTCGGAACAATAGGCCCGTGCTCCTGGAGCCTGTCCCGGCACACCGCGACACCGCTTCCATGTGGCAGGGGGATACACGACCCCCATTGTTTAGTTTTTCCTTTATTCCATTGTAAGTGGAGCTGTGAAATAGTAAAATTAATTTGTGCAAAAAGAACCCTCGAATAGCCCTTGGGTTGCGATGAAGTAGCCCAGGTGGCCCTGGCTGGGCCGGTGTGCAGTGTGGCCGAGCTCTCCATGCCTCGTGGCCCCTCGTGCTCCGGGCAGTGCTCGGGGCAGGTGAGGGCTCAGGGCAGGTGAGGGCTCGGGGCAGGTGAGGGCTCGGGGCAGGTGAGGGCTTGGGGCTCCCAGCCCGCCGTGTTCCTTCGCCTCACACGCTGAAGCGCCACAGTTTTTGGCAAAAATCTAATTAGTGCCAGGTCCGGCGCCCGCCTTACTTGTATGTGTGCGTGGCGTTTTGTGTAGGATATTAAAAAAATATCCAGGCTTTGGGTTGCCTTTTGTAAGGCATGGAGCTGTGACCCTCCCTCCGCTGCTCCCTCCCCCCCGGAGCCCCAGACTTCGCCATGCCCTGGCTGCGAGCTTACATGGAGTTGTCTTTTTTATTTTTTTTATAAACCCAGTCACAACACGGGAAGAGGAGGAGGAGGAGGAAGAGAGAGAAAGACAGAACGAANCTCCATCCATCCCTCCATCCGTCCTTCCCTCGGGGGGACACGGGGGTCCTGGCCCTGGCCCGTCCCACGGCGGAGGGGCGAGGCCGGGGCCGAGCTGGGGACAGGGACACGCGGGGAATGGGCCGGGGGGCCGGTGCCCCCCGTGCTGTGATTGATGTCAGGGGCCAACGGCACCGGGTTCTGGGCGTGGTGGTGATGGTGATTGCCGTGATTACACTCATCATTAGTGGGAATTTGAATCTTTCGATGGTCAGGGCTGGGCGGGGGCGTGACCCCTGCGCTCGGGAACTTCAGGAAAGAAAAGACAGGATTTGGAAAATGTTTAATTTATGCACTAGAGGGGTCGAGTTACAAAGATTTCCACGCGGCCCCGTTTTTATTGCGAGTATACGCCGAGATCGGCAAAAAGATGGGAAAGGCGGTTTTGTTATTAAAGGAAAATCCTTTATTGGAGGGATGGTTTAGAAATTTACAGTCAATGGAATTTAATTTTATCCTTTGCCTTTTGCTTTATCCACATTTTAATAAAAGAGCCATGAAGAATAAGAGTAGCCGGGTGATTGCTGAACAAAGCAGATCTCGAGTCTGAATAGGATTTAAACCCGGTGCCTGCGCTCCCTGCGCCTGGCGGGGCCACGGCTGCACCCCCGGGCTGGGGACACTGCCCTGGCTCAGCACCCACGGCAGTGCCACGTTAGCATTTCACAGGCAGTAGCACAAACTTTGTGGCACGGTTTTCTTCTCCTCCCTTTGCCTGCCAGGGGATTTGGATATACCTGATCGAGTCTTAGGTTTATATGTGGTTATTCCAGGGAGACAGAGCGATTTCCAGGGGTGTGGAGCACTGCTGGAGATACCTGCCAGCACCCTGAGGTGGGAATGACCACGTGTGTGTCTGTACAACATCACTGGCATTAAATCACTGGGAAAAAAAATTAAGGCAAAAGCAACTCCATTAGTTTTTCTTAGGTATTGCCAGGGACTTTAAAAGGATCCACTAATGGGATAATTGTATTCACTAGATTGATAAATAAATAGAAAATCCCTAGTTCTCGTGAGGGGTGGGGCTGGAGGACACATATGAAAGCGACTTGTGGGTAAGTGAATAAAACCCCTGCACTGAAATTGCCTGATTGATCCTGTGGTAGTGCAGTAAGAGACAAGGAGACACCTGAGGGGACAGCAGGGAGCAGCCCCCCAGAGCAGTGGTGCAGTGTAACCCAGTTACAGCAGGATAAACCACCCGCCCGTGTGCCTGGCTGTGCCACCTGCCTGGCTGTGCCACTCACATGGCTGTGCCACCACCTGGCTGTGCTGCCCAGTGCCACGCTGGCCCTCTGCTCTCAGCCAGCTCAGCCTGGCACTGGTGGGTTTTCTCCTGCTGCCCTGGCTGCTTTGGCTCCACGCTGGGGTGGCTGTGCCCAGTGCCGGGTGCCCCTCTGTGTCCAGCTGCATCCCAGGGACACCCAGCACGCCCCCTGCGAGGGGCCAGCCCCGGAGCCCCCCGGACAGGCCTCAGCAGGGCTGTGCAGGGCCCTTGGGTGCCCTGGCCCCGCACACCTGTGCCCCGCACACCTGTGCCCGGTGTGGTGTGTGCACACGCGGCCTCCCGCCTGCTCTGCCGTGCCAATAAAGAAGAAAGGCAGGGATGAGGATTGTTGCTATTGATCTGCCCAAGGGGATCATTAGGCATCAGTATCAATCTACAAATCAGTGGGCCTGTGTTACTTGCTTGGGCAGTCATTGCCAATTTGTTCCTATTAGATGGCCGAGCCCGGAGGTGTTTGATGAGCAGATTGGGTCTTTATCTCGGCACTGGAGAGCAGCGGGCGCGGGAGACGCGGGAGCTTTGCAGGATTTCTGCTGTTTGTTTGTTTTCTTCTGCTGAAACCCGGCTGCCTTTTCACTGCTCTCGACAGAATTTTGTAGGGGCTGAATGTGTTTCTGCATTATGGATGGTTTTTCATACCATCAGATTAAACATATTGAAAGTTAAGGAGAAACTATTTTAAAATAATCCCCTCTCTTTTATTCAGTCTGTTTACCAGCAGCACTCCCTATAAAAATACATATTCATGCCAGATTCTTTTGTTATCCTTTCCAGGTCAGACCCAACATTAGGAACGCAAACAATTTTGCTTTTGCTATCCCAGTGCCTGTTCCTCAGGATTTATTGAGATGCTCTTAGGGAAGTGATTGTTCTCACAATATTTCTTTCTGTGATTTAATTAATTAAGCCAGAAAATTAAAGCTTGCAGGTAATCTTCTATTTGAAAGTGTTTTTAGGACTGTGTTGTAGAAGGGCAGCCCCAGGGGTCGGCAGCCCCTCGGACCCAGCCCTGCTCTGCCTTTCAGAGCTGCCTCCCTCATCTGCATATTTGCAAACAAGAAAAATGTTTAATACCATGCAAAATGAACAACAAATTTAGACCATAACAGGGGAATGGAAATTAATGGCACAAAGAGGATCAGACCAGTTCACACGAATGCTCTGATCCGACATCAATGCCGTGTTATTTAATGCAAACCTCAATTCCGGCTGTTCCGTCTCACTCTGACACGACCATCGCGCAGTTTAAACATCTGTCCAGCCGTTAAAGACCCTATTGATGCTGGGTTATTGGATTTCTAATTTCCAGGTTTTGTCAGGGGTTTTAACAGACTATAGGAGTGTTTATAATTTCTAATGAGTTTAATCTCTAATTTGCCTCTGTTACCTGGGACTGTCAAATCCCTTTCCCTGCACTGGGCCTGGAAAATTTCAAAATACAGAAATGCAGGTCTCTAAAAGAACCCAAAATATTTGTCATATCTTTTATATACAAATATGTGTGCAGTAAACAGAACTATACATTCTTATTCTCTTTGAAGATCAAGCCTCATTTTAATCCTGCCTATCTGCTACAATCACAATATATTACCTAAACCCAAGTTTCTTTGAGGACTTTTTGGATAGATGTCATTATTTCAATGGAGATAAAATAGGGTGTGTTTTAGGATACTGCATTATTGCTGCCTGATTAGTATTTGATCAAATCCTATCTGTTTTTTTGTCCCTGAGACAATCCAGCTCCTCCACATCCGGAGGCGAATTCGCCTCATTCTGTCTGACAAGTGTTTTGTTGGGGAGCAGCGGATCAGATCCGTGTAAACACGGGGCCGGGGCGGGGAGCGCCGACTTTTAATTTATCATAAACTCCATAGAACTCATTAGCTTTCATCTTTACATCGCACGGGTAGAAATGAGCGCTGGGCGCACTCGGGGAGCCTTCTTTTCTGCGGAGTTTGCTGTACAAATATTTATGGACCTTTTCCTTTGTAGTAGAGATTCCAGTGGCAACAGCTATCACACGATGAACAGCAGCCTGCGACTTAGGGAAGAGGTTGCCAAAAGCTGTTGTTTATTTAGTCGCTTGGCATTTTGTCTTGAAATTTGTTTTGCTACTATTTGTAAAAATACAGGGCTCCCTTGGGAGGAGAAATCGGGATATTTTGCCTATACTCCAGAAAAAAAAAAAAAAAAGAGAAAAAAGCCTCCCAGAAAATGAAATCTAAGTGTGTTTGTATGTATAAACATAACTTAATAATCAGCATATTCTGAGGATTTTCAGAGCAGGAAGCTGCTCACTGTCCATTCACAAAACACACATATGGAGATTTTATGTTGGGTTTTGCTTTAAAGATAATGATTTGTCTCCGTGTTGCAGTTGTTTATGTTTCTGTCTATATCTCTTTCCTCTGCCCTGTTTTATTTAGTAAGGTTTCAGCTGTGAAATTTCTCCATGAAACAATTGATACATTCTCTGCACGCCGCAGCGAGGGGAAAAAAGCCCCTTAGATTAATGGTCAGTGTCTCATCCACACAAATTTGTGTTACGATACTACCGAGAAGCTGCGAATTACTGACAAGATCTAGAATAATTCCTAATGCTGTCGAAGGCTTCATTTTCTCCTCCGCATGATGGATGAGGCATAAGAAGTGCTTTCTGAGATCGTTAATGTGCATCATTCTGTTAAGTGTTATTAAAGTCCGTCTGTCTTTGGCAGCAGAAACAATGGCTTATCCCCTATTTTGCCTCTCTCTTTGCTAAACTCTAACTGCCTTTTACTAATGTGGCCTGTTTTGGGGCTCTTTTCATGGCTGGTTTGTACCACGGTGTTTCAGTGGGTTTAGGGTTGTATTTTCCCCTTTGAGTTAAGTGTTGACTCGTGGCATGGGAAGGCACAGTGAATTCCCAATGATTCCATCCGTAACCTGTAGATAATATCCAAGTGGCACAGGATTCGCACCAAAGCTTCTGTTTAAGCTTGGAAAATAGAATTTAACTTTTCCTTGGGAGGCTGCTGCTGCTGCAGGAGGGAGCTGGTGTGTCCACACAGCCCTGCCCGCTCCGAGCCCGCTGCCCCTCTGGAGTGCGGAACAACCCCAGGCACTTGTGCCACTCATTCCCCCTGCATTAATTGTGTGAAAACTGGGAACTGCTGCCTGAGCACAGAGAGAGGGGTCTCTGCCTGGGAGGGAAGCTGGCACAGGGCACTCCGAGCTTGTGCTGTTGGGACAGGAATCACTGCCCCATCCCCATCCCGTGGGCATCCACCACTCTGTTCCCCAGGGACGAGGAGGCCGGGCCCACATTGCACATGGATCATATTAAATCAAAAGTACTTTTAACCAAACAGAAGAATTCACTTTAAAGGTTTTTAACCTTTCTTAAGAGCCAATTTTTCCTTAAGCCCTGCGATAATAAAATACAATATAATTTATAGAGCGCTCTCCACGGGTATGCATTCCTCCTCTCTTCTTTTTTTTTGTACAGTCAGATAAAACATCCAACAACTGGGATGATAATCAAGAAAAAACAAAAAGCAACTGATCACAAAGCATTTAGAAATATAACATTCCTTTTACAAGGGATTCAGACATCCTTGGGAAGCCTCACTTCTATACTTTTAATAGAATTAGAGAAGTGTGATGCACAGCTGATAAAAGCTCAGTCATCCACAGCGCAGCGAGTTTTTGAGTATTTAATTTTATATTTGAATAATTCTCCAGATCAGGCTATAATCATGGATGTCATATAAAACGATTTTTTTCATAAATTACATTATTTCACAGATGTGCAAATACTTCTGTGAAAAAAATTACATTGATCAGTTTTAATACCCCCCTGTCTCACCCTTCAGTCAAAAGAAAAAATAGCTTTTTTCCCATCTTTGTCTTCAGAAAGGTGCTAGATTGTAAACATCTGAAGGAAATGAAAGGGGGTTGGCCAGTCCACCCCAAATTCTTTCCAGATTTTCATTCCTTTCACCAGCAGCCTTCTGTTCTTGGAAGAGAGGGAGGAACAGCAGAAGAAAGAGAGAGAAGACGCCTCTGTTTCTTATTAAAATTTAAAGTGCAGAGCAGGGCGGTATTTCGCTAATTTTCAACATGCTAATTGGGAAGGGCGTTAGGAGGTGAGGGGACACAGGGACGTGGGGGACAAACCCAGTAGAGACACGTCCCCAGCACAGCAGAGGGCAGGCACCAGGCTGCCCTGCAGAGTACAGGCAAGAGGGCTTATACTCACTGGACTTGTAGTCCCGAATTAGAACACTGTGTTTATTTTTCTAATTAAAAAGTGACTCATTAACCAAGAATAAACTTCCCAGCAGTGCTCTGCCTGGCTGGGCTCAGACTGTCTGTCACTGCCCCGACAGCCTCTGGGGTGGAAGTGGGGGGTCCCTCGGGCTACCTGTGCACAGGTGCCCAGCCCCAGAACCCCCAGGTCCTTCAGCTCCAGAGCACTTCGCTCTGGATCTGGGCAAACCATACAAACACTTCACCAAGGCACGGGGAATTACACAGCACGTTGTCACATGCAGAGTACCTGGCTATCCTGGATATTGTTGTGACTGGAGAAGTTTGCCCTAATGTTAAATTCAGGGATGGCAATTAAGATAAATGCCGATTTCCCAGCTCTCTCATCCCATCCACTATGAAGTTATACTTTTAGGGGAAAGGAAGGCTATAAATATAAAAGTAAACCGAGGTGTCCCACCCTGCCTGCTCAGGCTTCAATCAGAGTTGCCGGCTTGTTTTGCAGGAAATTTAAGTACCAGATGCATTTGGAGAAAGCAAGCTAAACATCAGAGTTTATTTGCAATATACAAGTGGTATAAAAATATGCAAAGCCCGATGGCAGTGCTATGGAAACTGCTCCACAAAAATGTGGAACGAAAGCTGTTACTGTAAGTGTGGTTCATGTCCTGTAACAGCTGTGACAGCCCGGTGCAGCTCAGCACTTGTCCAATTAGACTGAAATGTTCGAAGAGAAACTTGGTTTAAATAAGCTTTGCAATAATCTTTCACCTTTCCCGAGTAACCCGGTGCCAAACGCTGCCCTCCCACCCGGGGTGCTTGGACCCGCCGCTGGCCTGGGCTCGGTGGACGCGCCTCTCCCCCCTCACACCAGCTCCAAGAGCATTTCTCAGGGCTTATGTTACAGTTATTTGCAGATTATTTTAGGTCTGTGTTCTTTTATATCCACTTAGCAACTTGCAAGGAATATTTCAGAAGCAGCCCATGCTCGATGTGCCCCTTTCTGGGAAGCAGGAGGACTGGGTGGGGTGGATTTAAAAGCCATTATGTATTTACAACAGATGGTTTTCAGTTTAGGCAAGAAAGCCCAGATAGACACTAGCACAGAGACAGGAATGTGGACACGTATCATTAGGCTCTTTCTGTTAATCAAATGCAAGAAATATAGTGAATTTATTTTTATACGTGACCTGTGCAACAAATAAGCCAATGGATATTAAACATAATAGGTCTTAAAAGGAACAATTATATTTTCCCTTTAACTTTTCTGATTTGCTACAAGTTGTATCTATTTCCAAGGTTTTAAGGATACCACTGATTAAAATCATCCTACTGCATAAATTTTAGTTATTTACCATAGTTTGTAAGTATCGTGCAATGACCTTTTTCTGGCTTCATAAAATCAGTGACTTAATATAATTTAGCATCTGAGAGTGCAAATTCCTCGATTCATTTATCACTTGATGCTGAAATTTGTTTAGTCTGAATCAAAGGCCTACTCAGCTTTTCCTATTGGCCATCGATGCTTTGTACATTGGAAAGTGGGAGACCTTCATGTCTTGTCTTTTTCTTTCAAGCTTGACCAAAAATAGTCATTAGAGACTTCGTAAGCCCCCAGACTTTATAAATAAAGGCTCTGGACTGACTCTGATGGGAGTTCCATGCACAGAATGGCCTCTCTCACTAATTTTTCGGAATGGCAATAATACAGAATACACCATGAATTAGTGGTCGGTTTTGACTGTATCCCAGGCAACTTTTTATGAATGTAATTAAATACAGAGTTTTAATAGCTTCAGGGGGAATTAAATTTGGAATTGTTCTATAAAGAATGTTTATAAATATATATAGATAGATTATAGATATAACAGAAGAGCACAAGGCAATAGAGAAATTTATCTTAAAAATTCTTCTGTAATCGGTGTGAGTGATTTCAGATGGGATCCCAGAATCTCCAAGCTGAAGCTCTCATCTTCTAAGGAATTTCAGTTACCTGGGATAAAATGTTGCCTTAGAAATTACTGACGTAATAGTCCCCTTGGGAATCCCAGAGCAGTCAAAGCGAAATCCAACAATAAATCCAGGGGCCACCTGGATAACTCCCATTAAAGGCTTTTTTTCAGTGGAAAAAATTTTTTAAAAACTTAATTCTTTCTAAATATAAAGTTCAGTGATCATGGTTCTGTAGAGTTTTTATTTCTGGGTGTTTTACTTTATTTTGTTTTAGCAACTTTACCAAGGCTCTGTGACAGTGACACCACACTGTGCTTTCCCCGGTGCTGTCGGTGCTTCCCTGCCATGTCACAGCCCCGTTTGCAATGACTGTGGGCCCAAACAGAGCAGAAAATGAGCTGTGCCTTGATTTCTGATGCCGTTTTGGATCAGTCCTGCCCCTGTGCCCTGGCACGGGACCCCTCTGTGCTGCCTTGGCTGTGCTGCAGCAGCTCGGGGGCTGCCACTGTGGCCGGCCTGGCTGCTCCTGCAGGAGTCCTGCTGAAGGGTGTTTGGGGCAGGGACGGGGAGCAGAGTGTGCCTGCAAACAGTGCACAGAGACCCACTGACTGCCAGGCAGTGCTGCTGGAAATCACAGGGGCTGGTTCCTGCAGGTCATTCTGAACCAGGGAATATGTGTGGTCTGACTGAAAAATAAACCTGAATTTGCAGGGGGGCAGTGAGGTGAAATAGAGGTACCTGCAGGACATCCTGGGGCCGTGCACAGGAACGCACAAAATCACAGACTGCAGCCACTCTGCTGTCTCCAGAGTGCTGAGTCCTGGTTTGTGCTGTTCCAAAAGGGCACCCTTTGGCTTTTGAGTGAAAATATTCCAGGAGAAACAGTCATCCCATAAGCTACTGGAAATTTTGTCACAGTTTAATTAATTATCAACATTTTTAAAAGCAAAAAGGACAAGAATGAAGAGAGTTAATCTTAATTGTCTTCATTATTAGTGTTAACTAATCAGCTGTCTTCTGATCCCCACTCTCATGACCCGTACAAAGGACACTATAAACCACATAAAAAAAACCCAATAACTTTTGATTTTTTTCAAAATATTAAAAAAAATTTATTCAGTATCTGTGTTTATTTACATATAGGCATTTTACAGATTTCCTGGTGTGGTGGCTGGAAGACAAACCTTTTAAACCTTTTGAAATTCAACATTTCACTGAATTTAACATATTCTAAGTTATACATAATGCAGATTTTGAAGTAGTTTTACATTTTTTCTATAGGCTTCAATTTTAAAGTCTCTACTTTCATGTATAATGAATATATCGTTTATAATAATATTTTAAATAGTCCAAACTCATTATTTATACTGGTTTTTATCTCGAAATGAGGTTTGTTCTAGGTTTTGGTTTTGGTTTATTTACCTCATCATTTCTTTATCACCCAGAGCCTTTTTTGCAATTGCATTTATTTAAAATGGCATTTTTACTTTTAGTATAATCGTGTTGTTTAGACAAGAGCTTTTTCTTGTGAGTATTAACGAACTTGTTTTGCTGCTCTGTCTGGAGCAGTTCAGTGCAGGAATATGTGCAGTCAAATAGGGAAGATTCCCAGGCTGTTCCCATGCTCGGGATGGGAACAGGCAGGCACGGTCTGTGTTCTGTAAGGAGCAGTGAAGTTTGGTGTCACGGATCTGGGTTGAAACTGGTCCAGAAGCAATCTCTGTTTAAGGCCAGCACTGTCTGGACACCCCCTGTGTTTCTGAGGAGAAAGCAGGTTTGCTGTGCTAGAGATGCAGCCCCTGAGCGTGGGCTGTGCTGGGCAGGACGGGGCCACGGTCCCAGCCTGGGACAACACACACAACTCGCGTGGGAAAACGGCAGCACAGCCGGTGTCTGTTCCCCTCTGCCTTGCCCTGCCTTCACCTGCCCTGCCTTCACCTGNCCTTCACTTGCCCTGCCTTCACCTGCCGGGCCCGGCACAGGGGACCGTGTGTGCTGCCAGCGGGCACGGAGGGGCTCGGGCAGCCCACCTGCATCCCGGGGAGAGCAGGGACAGGCACTGCCCGCGGGGAAAGGATGGCGGGTGGGCATCCCGACTGGAAGGGCACAGAGCCCAGTGCCNAGTCCTCGCCCGGTCCTCTCCCAGCCCTCTCCCAGCCCTCGCCCAGCCCTCGCCGTTGCGGTTCCCGTTGCCGTTGCGGTTCCCGGTGTCGCCGCCCGCGCTCCCCGCCGTGCCCAGCA